>OZ030007.1:48213450-48558450 GCA_964023405.1 Apodemus agrarius | reverse complement strand
GTTCCTGAACAGAACACCGATAGCTTATGCACTAAGATCAAGAATTGACAAATGGGACCTCATAAAATTACAAAGTTTCTGCAAGGCAAAGGACACTGTCAGAAGGACAAAACGACAACCAACAAAGTGGGAAAAGATCTTCACCAACCCCACATCCGACAGAGGGCTAATATCCAATATATACAAAGAACTCAAGAAGTTAGACCCCAAAGAACCAAATAACCCTATCAAAAAAATGGGGCACAGAGCTAAACAAAGAATTTTCACCAGAAGAAATTTGGATGGCTGAGAAACACCTTAAGAGATGTTCAACATTGTTAGTCATCAGAGAAATGCAAATCAAAACAACCCTGAGATTCCACCTCACACCAGTCAGAATGGCTAAGATTAAAAACTCAAGAGACGACAAATGCTGGCGAGGATGTGGAGAAAGAGGAACACTCCTCTAATGTTGGTGGGATTGCAAAATGGTAAAACCACTCTGGAAATCAGTGTGGCGGTTCCTCAGAAAATTGGGCATGTTCCTTCCAGAGGACCCTGGCATACCACTCCTGGGCATATACCCAGAGGATTCCCCTGCATACAATAAAGACACATGCTCCACTATGTTTATAGCAGCCTTGTTTATAATAGCCAGAAATTGGAAGGAGCCCAAATATCCCTCAAAGGAGGAATGGATACAGAAAATGTGGTATATTTATACAATGGAATACTACTCAGCAATTAAAAATAATGAATTCATGCAATTTGTAGGTAAATGGTTAGACCTGGAAAATATCATCCTGAGTGAGCTAACCCAATCACAAAAGAATACACATGAAATGCAATCACTGATAAGTGGATATTAATGAGCCCAGAAGCCCTAAATAAGGCACAATTAGCAAGACAAATGATTCCCAAGAAGAAAGGAGAGGACCCTGGGCCTGGAAAGATTGGATCCAGTTTTGTAGAGAAACCGTGGGGGGAGGGGGAATGATTGGGGAATAGTTGAGGGGGAGAGGAATTATGGGACATAGGAAGGGGGGAACTGGGAAAGGGGAAAGCCTTTGGAATGTAAACATAGAATATAGAAAATTAAAAAAAAAAGCAAAAAAAAAATTTATTTTCTATATTCTTTGTTTACATTCCAAAGGCTTTCCCCTTTCCCAGTTCCCACCCACCATACTTCCCATAGTTCCTCTCCCCCCCCAACTATTCCCCAATCATTCCCCCTCCCCCCTCGGTTCCTTTACTAAACTGGATGCAATCTTTACAGGCCCAGGGTCCTCTCCTTTCTTCTTCTTGGGAATCATTTGACTTGCTATTTGTGTCTTGAGTATTTAGGGCTTCTGGGCTCATTAATATCCACTTATCAGTGATTGCATTTCATGTGCATTTTTTAAAATGCTGCTTATTTTCAGAATTCTTTTGACATCATTGCTGTCTCTATGCAGTTCCTCAAAGTCACTACCATCATTTCTAAGACTTCACCACCATTCTATATTCTTCAAGCTCTTCCCCTTTCTCTCGACTTCAAGCATACACATTTATTTATTTTTTTTTGGAGATCTATTAATCCATGATTTATTAATCTATTAGAGAAAGATTTCAGCAATCCTAACATGTGGTCATGAATCCTTCAAATATCATTTTATCTCTTCCCTCTTCTGATCCACTTCTTTTTTTTTTTAATTTTCTATATTCTATGTTTACATTCCAAAGGCTTTCCCCTTTCCCAGTTTCCCCCACCATACGTCCCATAATACCTCTCCCCCCCCAACCATTCCTCAATCATCGCCCCCCCCCACGATTTCTCTGTTCTGGGGCTACAAAACTGGATCCAATCTTTTCAGGCCCAGGGTCCTCTCCTTTCTTCTTCTTGGGAATCATTTGACTTGTTAATTGTGCCTTAAGTATTTAGGGCTTCTGGGCTCATTAATATGCACTTATCAGTGATTGCATTTCATGTGTATTCTTTGTGATTGGGTTAACTCACTTAGGATGATATTTTTCAGATCTAACCATTTACCTACAAATTGCATGAATTCATTATTTTTAATTGCTGAGTAGTATCCATTGTGTAAATATAACACATTTTCTATATCCATTCCTCCTTTGAGGGATATTTGGGCTCCTTCCAATTTCTGGCTATTATAAACAAGGCTGCTATAAACATAGTAGAGCATGTGTCTTTATTGTATGCAGGGGAATCCTCTGGGTATATGCCCAGGAGTGGTATGCCAGGGTCCTCTGGAAGTGACATGCCCAATTTTCTGAGGAACCGCCAAACTGATTTCCAGAGCGGTTTTACCATTTTGCAATCCTACCAACAGTGGAGGAGTGTTCCTCTTTCTCCACATCCTTGCCAGCACTTGTTGTCTCTTGAGTTTTTAATCTTAGCCATTCTGACTGGTGTGAGGTGAAATCTCAGGGTTGTTTTGATTTGCATTTCCCTGATGACTAATGAGGTTGAACATCTCTTAAGGTGTTTCTCGGCCATCTGAATTTCTTCTGATGAAAATTCTTTGTTTAGCTCTGTACCCCATTTTTTGATAGGGTTATTTGGTTCGTTGGGGTCTAACTTCTTGATTTCTTTGTATATATTGGATATTAGCCCTCTGTCGGATGTCGGGTTGGTGAAGATCTTTTCCCACTTTGTTGGTTGTCGTTTTGTCCTTCTGACAGTGTCCTTTGCCTTACAGAAACTTTGTAATTTTATGAGGTCCCATTTGTCAATTCTTGATTTTAGAGCATAAGCTATTGGTGTCCTGTTCAGGAACTTTCCCCCTGTGCCCCTGTAACATTTTTTATTCTATATTTATATTCCCAAGTATAATGAGTAACATTTTGATGTGACACCTGTTCAGATTAAGTTGTTGGATTCTGCTTGATTTGTGTTATGAGTATAGCTGTATTTACACATCTTTGTTTCCTCATTATGAAATATTAAAAATGTGCTTCCCTTCCTAGACCAACAAATGAATAGTGATATCTCTTAAATGCTCAATAAAGGGCTATAACATACTAACTTCCAAGTATTGAGAAAGATATAGACATAAATTATGTCCTCATTTTTAGTAAATTAATACATATAACAAAATATATATTATCAATCCTCATCTTTGACATACACATAAACAAACACAAAACTAGAAAAACTAATTAAAATAGTATTACATAATGTTTTAGAATGACAGAATATGATAACATGTCTAATTAAAAATCATTGTTTTCTTTTTTTCACCAAAATTTCTGAAATTCTACTTTCTAATACAAAAGCCATTAGTATGACTAGCTATTGAATCACATGAAAGGGGAAGAAATTCCACTAAAATCAAGAAAAAGAAAAAAATGTCTCCTATCTCTATTACTGTTCAATATAGTACCTAAAGATTTAACTGGAACAATAAGAAAATAATCCGAAGGAGATCAAGAGGATCAAAGTCAGAATGGAAGTCAAAATATCAGTAGTCAGAAATGATATGAAGGTATACCTAAGTAAGTGAATGGAAAAAACTCACAGGCTGGAGAGATGGCTCAGTGATTAAGAGCACTGACTACTCTTCCAGAAATCCTGAGTTCAAATCCCAGCAACCACATGGTAGCTCACAACCATCTATAATAAGATCTGATGCCCTCTGCTTGTGTGTCTGAAGACAGCTACAGTATACTTATATGTAATAAGTAAATAAATCTTTAAAAAATATTCCACCTACGGAACTCCTAAAGCTGATATCCATTTTCATTGGAATAACTCTGGTTAAGCAAGTAAAAGACTGGTATGACAAAAGCTTCAACTTATTGAAAAAGCAAATTAACGAATATCAGAAAATGGAGATATGCTATGCACATGGATTGGTAGGATTATTTAAGTAAAAATGACAATCCTGCCAAAAATGATCTACAGATTCAGTGAAATCCTTATAAAAAATTCCAGCATAATCCTTTAAAAGGACAATTCTCACCTTAATATAGAAAATCACAAACTCAGGAGAGAAAAAAACAGTCCTTAACAATAAAAGAACTGATGGCTGTCCCATCATTCCCAAGTTCAAGTTGCACTGCATAGCAATAGTAATAAAACCTTATGATATTTGAATGAAAACAAAGAGCTCAATCAGATTGATCAAATTGTAGACACAGACATAAATTCACAGGCATGTTAAATATGATTTTTAATAAAGAAGCTGGGCAGACACAATGGGACAATGACAATGTCCTCAAAGCCTGATGTTCATCAAACTAGATATCTACATATAGAAGAACATAAATAGATACGTATTTATCATCTTCCATGAAATTCTAGTCCCTAAATATGAAAGACCTCAACATAAAACCACATTCACTTCGCATGTTTGGAAAGAAATCCAGGAATAACTTTGAACACATAGGCACAGAAAATGAGATTCTGAAAAGAGCTTTCAAACCAGGCACTTACATCAACATTAAATGAGACCTCATGAAATTGAAAAGGTTCTGTAAGACAAAGGACACCATCAAGTACACAAATTGGCAGCCAACCAAATGTGAAAACACTTTTACCAATTCTATATCTGATAGAGGAATAATGTCCAAAATATAAAAATAACTAAAGCTAATAAATATAAAAAAGCAGTCCAATTTTAAGAATGAAAAAATAGGGATGGAGCCCTGCCAACTGGGAGAGCCTCTGCCTAGGCTTCAGCAGCCCAGCCAGGAAGCCCCAGGCCTGCAGGGAACCCTGCAGTTAGACAGAGCCCTGAGACTGGCAACCATCTTGGAGTGGGTAACGGAGCAAGATAGATGGAGACCCAAGGACCAGGATCCGCACCATCTTGGACCCTGCAGCCCAACCTGGGAGGGGGGGAGCTCCAGATCCAGAGAGAGCCCACAGTGAGACAGAGCTCTGCAGTCCAACACTATCCTGGGGAGAACAGCTCAACCAGACGGAGCCCTCCCGACTGGGAGAGTTACTGCCTAGGCTTCAGCAGCCCAGCCAGGAAGCCCCGGGCCTGCAGGGAATCCTGTGGTTAGACAGAGCCCTGAGACTGACCACCATCTTGGAGCTAGTAGACTAACCAGGCAAACCAGGAGGAGACCACTGGAGGCCAGTTAAGTATCCAGAGGCAAGCAGGGAGGAGACTTGAATCCAGCCCAGCAGAGCTGAGGAGGTAATTCGGAGACCAGTGGTGGAAACCTTCCAGTTTCCACCTCAGGAGCACAGATGGCCTCCAAGACAACAGCACCAAACACCAGGCTCTCAGGAGCTTTAAACACCAACCAATAATAAGACCAACTAAGTCCAGAAATAAACAAATGGCAAAAGGCAAATGTAGGAATGTTACTAGCAGAAATCAAGACAATAAGGCAGTATCCGAACCCAGTTCCCCAACAGCAGAAAGCCCCGGATACCCCAACACACCAGAAAATCAAGATACAGATATAAAATCATTGGTGGGGATGCTGATAGCAGAACACATAGATAAATCTCTTAAAGAAATACAGGAGAAAGTTGATCAAAAGTTTGAAGCCCTTACAAGGCAAACACAAAAATCACTTAAAGAAATTCAGGAGGACGTGGGTCAGCAAGTAGTAGTCATGAAAGAGGAAACACAAAAATCTCTTAAAGAATTACATGAAATCACAAACAAGCAAGTGAAAGATCAAGCAAAACCATCCAGGATCTAAAAACAGAAGTAGAAAAAACTAAGAAATCTCAAAGGGAGACAACTTTGGAGATAGAAAACCTTGTGAAGAAATCAGGGGCCATAGATGCAAGTATCAACACTAAAATACAAGAGATAGAAGAAAGAATCTCAGATGCCGAAGATACCATAGGAACCATGGACTCAACAATCAAAGATAATACAAAATGCAAAAATCTTGTAAGCCAAAACATCCAAGAAATCCAGAACACAATGAGAAGACCAAACCTAAGGATTATAGGTATAGATGTGAGGGATGATTTACAATTTAAAGGGCCAGCAAATATCTTCTACAAAATTATGGAAGAAAACTCCCCCAACATAAAGAGAGAGATGCCCATGAATATACAAGAAGCCTACAGAACTCCAAACAGACTGAACCAGAACAGAAATACCTCCTGTCACATAATAATCAAAACCCCAAATGCACTAAACAAAGAAAGAATATTAAAGGCAGTAAGAGAAAAAGGCCAAGTAACATATAAAGGAAGACCTATCAGAATTACACCAGACTTCTCACCAGAGACCATGAAAGCTAGAAGATCCTGGGCAGATATCATGCAGATTTTAAGAGAACACAAATTTCAGTCAAAACTACTATACCCAGCAAAACCCTCAATCACCATAGATGGGGAAACCAAGGTATTCCATGACAAAACCAAATTTGCATGATATCTTTCCACAAACCCAGCCCTACAAAGGATAATAGGGGAAAAACACCAAAACAAGGAGGAAAACTACACCCCAGAAGAAGCAAGACAGACACCTCCTCTCATCAAACACAAAAGAAGATAACCACTCAAATATAAAAAATAATTTCAAAAATGTCAGGAAGTAATAGTTACTATTCTTTAATATCTCTTAACATCAATAGACTCAATTCCCCAATAAAAAGACATAGACTAACAGACTGGATATGGAAACAGGACCCTACATTTTGCTGCATACAGGAAACACATCTCAGTGTCAAAGACAAACACTACCTTAGAGTAAAAGGCTGGAAGACAATTTTACAAGAAATGGTTGCAGGAAACAAGCTGGAGTAGCCACTCTAATATCAGAAAAAATTGACTTTCAACCTAAAGTCACCAAAAGAGACACTGAAGGTCACTACTTGCTGATCAAAGGGAAAATCCACCAAGAAGAACTCTCAATACTGAACATCTATGCTCCAAATGCAAGGGCACCCTCATTAGTGAAAGAAACTTTACTAAAGCTTAAAGCACACATTGCACCTAACACAATAATTGTGGGTGACTTCAACACTCCATTATCCTCAATGGACCGATCATGAGACCAGAAATTAAACAGGGACACAGTGAAACTAATTGAAGCTTTGGACCAATTGGATTTAACATATATATATATATATATAATATTTCATCCAAAAGAAAAGAATATACCTTTTATTCAGCACCACATGGTACCATCTCCAAAATCGATCATATAATTGGTCACAAGACAGATGTCAACAAATACAAGAAGATCAAACTAATTCCTTGCCTCATATCAGATCACTATGGAGTAAAAGTGGTCTTCAACAGCAAGAAAAACAACAGAAAGTCCACATACACATGGGAACTGAACAATACTCAATGACACCTTGGTCAAGGAAGAAATGAAGAAAGAAATCAAAGACTTTTTAGAATTCAATGAAAATGAAGGTACTACCTACCCAAATCTTTGGGACACAATGAAAGCGATGCTATGAGGAAAACTCATAGCCCTGAGTGCCTCCAAAAAGAAACAGAAGAGAGTATATACTAGCAGATTAAAGGCACACCTTAAAGCACTGGCACAAAAAGAAGATGATTCACCCAGGAGGAGTAGAAGAGAGGAAATCATCAAACACAGGGCTGAAATCAATCAAATAGAAACAAAGAGAACCATACAAAGAATCAACAAAACCAGGAGCTGGTTCTTTGAGAAAATCAACAAGATAAATAAACCCTTAGCCAGACTAACCAAAGGGCACAGAAACAGTTTTCTAATTAATAAAATTAGAAATGAAAAGGGGGCTATAACAACAGAGACTGAGGAAATTCGAAAGATCATCAGATCCTACTACAAAAGTCTATACTCAATACAACTGGAGAATCTGGAGAAATGGACAATTTCCTAGACAGATACCAAACACCAAAATTAAATTAGGATCAATTAGATCAGCTAAACTGTCCCATAACCCCTAGGCAAATAGAAGGCTTTATAGAAAGCCTCCCAACCAAAAAAAGTATGGGACCAAATGGTTTTAGTGCAGAATTCTATCAGGCCTTCAAAGAAGACCTAATACCAATACTCTTCAAACTATTCCACAAAATAGAAACAGAGGGGACACTGCCAAACTCATTCTATGAAGCCATGATTATGCTGATACCAAAACCACACAAAGATCCAACAAAGAAAGAGAACTACAGGCCAATTTCTCTTATGAATATCGATGCAAAAATATTAAATAAAATTCTTGCCAACCAAATCCAAGAACACATTAAAACAATTATTCACCTTGATTAAGTAGGCTTCATCCCAGGGATGCAGGGATGTTTCAATATACGGAAATCCATCAATGTAATCCACTACATAAACAAACTAAAAGAAAAAACCACATGGCCATCTCATTAGATGCAGAAAAAGCATTTGACAACATTTAGCATCCTTTCGTGTTAAAAGTCCTGGAAAGAACAGGAACTCAAGGCCCATACCTAAACATATTAAAAGCAATATACAGCAAACCCGTAGCCAACATCAAAATAAATGGAGAGAAACTTGAAGCAATCCCACGAAAATCAGAGACTAGACAAGGCTGACCTCTCTCTCCATATCTTTTCAATATAGTACTTGAAGTTCTAGCGAGACCAATTAGACAACATAAGGAAGTGAAAGGGATGCAAACTGGAAAGGAAGAAATCAAACTATCATTATTTGCAGATGATATGATAGTATATATGTAAGTGACCCAAAACACTCCACCAGAGGACTCCTAGAGCTGATAAACAACTTCAGCAAAGTGTCTGGTTATAAAATCAACTCAAGCAAATCAGTAGCTTTCTTGTACTCAAAGTACAAGCAGGCTGAGAAAGAAGTTAGGGAAATAACACCCTTCACAATAGCCACAAACAATATAAAGTATCTTGACATGACTCTAACCAAACAAGTGAAAGATCTGTATGACAGGAACTTCAAGTCCTTGAAGAAAGAAATCGAAAAAGACCTCAGGAAATGGAAAAATATTTCATGCTCTTGGATTGGCAGGATCAATATAGTAAAAATGGCCATCTTGCCAAAAGCAATCTACAGATTCAATGCAATCCCCATCAAAATACCAAATCAATTCTTCATAGACCTAGAACGAGCACTTCTCAAATTCATTTGGAGTGACAAAAAACCCAAGATAGCTAAAACTATTCTCAACAATAAAAGGACTTCTGGGGGAATCAATATCCCCGACCTCAAGCAGTACTACAGAGCAATTGTGTTAAAAACTGCATGGTATTGGTACAGCGACAGGCAAGTAGATCAATAGAATAGAATTGAAGATCTAGAAATGAACCCACAGAGTTATGGTCACTTGATCTTTGATCAAGGGGCTACAACCATCCAGTGGAAAAAAGATAGCCTTTTCAACAAATGGTGCTAGTTCACCTGGAGGTCAACATGCAGAAGAATGTGAATTGACTCACTCTTCTCTCCTTGCACTAAGATCAACTCCACATGGATCAAGGGCCTCCACATAAAACCAGACACACTGAAACTAATAGAAAATAAACTGGGGAAGAACCTGGAGGACATGGGCACAGGGGGAAAGTTCCTGAACAGAACACCAATAGCTTATGCTCTAAGATCAAGAATTGACAAATGGGACCTCTTAAAATTACAGTTTCTGTCAGGCAAAGGACACTGTCAGAAAGACAAAACAACAGCCAACAAATTGGGAAAAGATCTTCACCAACCCCACATCTGACAAAGGGCTTATATCCAATATATACAAAGTACTCAAGAAGTTAGTCCCCAAAGAACCAAATAACCCTATTAAAAATGGGGTACAGAGCTAAACAAGGAATTTTCACCAGAAGAAATCGGATGGCTGAGAAGCACCTTAAGAGATGTTCAACATCATTAGTCATCAGGGAAATGAAAATCAAAACAACCCTGAGATTCCACCTCACACCAGTCAGAATGGCTAAGTTTAAAAACTCAAGAGACAACAAGTACTGGTGAGGATGTGGAAAAAGAGAATCACTCCTCCATTGTTGGTGGGATTGCAAGATGGTACAACTGCTCTGCAAATCAGTATGGCGGTTCCTCAGAAAATTGGGCATGACACTTCCAGAGCACCCTGACATACCACTCATGGGCATATACCCAGAGGATTCCCTTGCATGTAATAAAGACACATACTCCACTATGTTCATAGCAGCCTTATTTATAATAGCCAGAAGCTGGAAAGAACCCAGATGTCCCCCAATGGAGGAATGGATACAGAAAATGTGGTATATTTATACAATGAAGTACTACTCAGCAATTAAAAATAATGAATTCATGCAATTTGTTGGCAAATGGTTGGATCTGGAAAATATCATCCTAAGTGAGTCAATTCAATCACAAAAGAATATACATGAATTGCAATCACTGATAAGTGGATATTAATGAGCCCAGAAGCTCTGAATACTCAAGACACAATTAGCTAAGCAAAAGATTCCCAAGAAAAGGGATGGAGAGGACCCCGGTCTGGAAAAGACTATATCCAGTTTTGTAGGAGAGTACCAGAACAGAGAAATGGTGGGGAAGGCATGTGATTGGGAAATGGGGGGGAGGACTTATGGGACATATGGTGAGGGGGGGGAACTGGAAAGTGGAAAGCCTTTGGAATGTAAATAAAGAATATAGAAAATTTAAAAAAAGGAAAAAAAAGAATGGAAAAATAAATTAGGAAAATACCATGCTTTACAAGTTATATAAAATGTCTTGGTATAACTCCAACAAAGCAAGTGAAAGACGCATATGACAAGAAATTCAATTCATTGAAGAAGTGAGGAAGATATCAGAAGATGGAAAGATCTTCCATGCTCATGTATAGGTAAGATTAACATAGTGAAAATCACATTCTTACCAAACGCAATCTACAGATCCAATGCAATTCCCATCAATATTCTGACATAATTCTTTACAGACCTTGACAGAGCAATTCCCAACATCATGTGGACAAAAGAAATAAATAAATATATATATAAAAAACCCTAGGATTCCTAAAACAATCCTGAACAATATACTTAAAATGGCAATCTTGCCAAAAGCAATATACAGATTCAATGCAATCCCCATCAAAATCCCAACTCAGTTCTTCATAGAGTTTGAAAGAGCAATTCTCAAATTCATCTGTAACAACAAAAACACCCAGGATAGCTAAAACTATCATCAACAGTAAAAAAAAAACTTCTGGGGGAATCAATATCCTGACCTTAAGCAATACTACAGAGCAGTTGTGCTAAAAACTGCATGGTATTGGTACAGTGACAGGGAGGTGGATCAATGGAATAGGATCGAAGACCCAGAATTGAACCCACACATCTATGGCCAATTGATCTTTGACAAAGGAGCTGAAAACATCCAGTGGAAAAAAGATACCCTTTTCAACAAATGGTGCTGTCTCAACTGTAGGTCAACATGCAGAAGAATGAGAATTGATCCACTATTATCTCCTTGCACTAAGCTCAACTCCAAGTGGATCAAGGACCTCCACATAAAACCAGACACACTAAAATTAATAGAAAAGAAACTGGGGAAGACCCTTGAGGACACTGGTTCAGGGGGGGAAATTCCTGAACAGAACACCAATTGCTTATGCTCTAAGAGCAAGAATAGACAAATGGGACCTCATAAAATTACAAAGTTTCTGTAAGGCAAAAGACACTGTCAAATGGACAAATTGGCAACCAACAAATTGGGAAAAGATCTTCACCATCCCCACATCCGACAGAGGGCTAGTAGCCAATGTATACAAAGAACTAAAGAAGTTAGACCCCAGAAAACCAAATAACCCTATCCAAAAATGGGGTACAGAGCTAAACAAAGACTTTTCACCTGAAGAAATTCAATGGCTGAGAAACACCTTTAGAGATGTTCAACATCATTAGTCATCAGGGAAATGCAAATGAAAACAACCCTGAGATTCCACCTCACTCCAGTCAGAATAGCTAAGATTAAAAACTCAGAAGACATCAGGTGTTGGCGAGGATGTGGAGAAAGAGGAACACTCCTCCACTGCTGGTGGGACTGCACGCTAGTACAACCACTCTGGAAATCAGTCTGGTTGTTCCTCAGAAAACTGGACGTGATACTTCCGGAGGACCCAGCGATACCACTCCTGGGCATATACCCAGAGGATTCCCCAGCATGCAATAAGGATACATGCTCCACTATGTTCATAGCAGCCTTATATATAATAGCCAGAAGCTGGAAAGAACCCAGATGTCCCTCAACAGAGGAATGGATACAAAAAAATGTGGTATATATACACAATGGAGTACTATTCAGCCATTAGAAACAATGAATTCATGAAATTCTTAGAGAAATGGATGGAGCTGGAGAACATCATACTAAGTGAGGTAACCCAGTCTCAAAAGAATACCCATGGTATGCACTCACTGATAAGTGGATATTAGCCTAGACTCTTGGGACACCAAAGACACAATCCACATATCAAATGATATCTGACAATAAGGAAGGAGTGGACACTGGTGCTGGAAAGGATCAAAGCATCAGTGTAGGGGAATACCAGAACAGGGAAGTGGGAAGGGGTGGATGGGGGAACAGGGGGAGGGAAAAGGGCATGTGAGACCTTTGGGGGATAGGGAACCAGAAAAAGGGAAATGAAATGTAAATATAGAATATATCCAATAAAATAAAATAAAATAAAAAATATAAAAAAAATGAAAGAACTTCTGGAGGTAACGCTATCACTGACCTCAAGTTGAACTACAAAACAATAGTAGTGAAACTGCATGGTATGGTTAAAGGACCAGATAGATTAATCAATGGATTCAGATTGAAAACCCTAGGATAAACCTACACACCTGTGGACATTTATTTTTCACAAAGAAGGCAAAACCATGCAATGATAAAAAGAAAGCAACTTCAACAAATGTGTGCTGGTATAACTGGGTAATTATAGTCAGGGTTTCTATTCCTGCACAAACATCATGACCAAGAAGCAAGTTGGGGAGGAAAGGGTTTATTCAGCTTACACGTAGCTGTTCATCACTAAAGGAAGTCAGGACTGGAATTCAAGCAGGTCAAGAAGCAGGAGCTGATGTAGAGGCCATGGAGGGATGTTCCGTACTGGCTTGCTTCCCCTGGCTTTCTCAGCCTGCTCTCTTATAGAACCCAAGCATACCAGCCGAGATGGTACCACCCACAAGGGCCCCCTCCTTGATCACTAATTGAGAAAATGCCCCACAGCTGGATCTCATGGAGGCACTTCCCCCAACTGAAGCTCCTTTCTCTGTGATAACTCCAGCCTGTGTCAAGTTGACACCCAAAACCAACCAGTACAGTAATTTTATGTAGAATACAAATATATCCACACTTACCATCCTCCCCAAACCTCAAGACCAAGTGGATTAAGTACCTCATTGTGAAACTAGATGCACTACATCTAGAACAGAAAGTGAAGAATAGCCTTGAACTCATTGGTGTAGGATCAACTTCCTGAACAGAGCACCAATAGCTCAGACTTAAGAAAATTTGATAAATGAGACCTCATGAAGCTGCAAAGCTTCTGTAAAATGGCAGCCTGCAGATTAGGAAAGGGCCTTTACCAATCTTACATCTGACAGAGGGCTAATACTCAAAGTTTATAAAGACCTCAATGTGTTCGATTCTGACAATCAAAAAAAAAAACAATTTTAAAAGGGGCATATAGAGCTAAAACAAAGGAATTCTCAACTGAGGAATCTCACATGTCAGAGAAACACTTAAAGAATTGATAAAAATCCCTAGTGATCAGGGAAATGCAAACCAAAACAACTGTGACATTTCATCTTATATCCACCAGAATGGCTAACATCAAGAAATAGAACATGCTGATAAGGATGTGGAGCAAGGGGAACATTCCTGCATTACTAGTTGGAGTGCAATCTTGTACATTCACTTTGGAAATCAATTTGGCAGTTTCTCAAAAAACTGGGAATAGTTCTACCACAAGACCCAAATATACCACTCCTGGGCATATACCCAATCCCATAAAGGCACTTGGTCAACTATGTTCATAACAGCTTTATTTGTAACAGGCAGAATCTGGAAACAAATTAGATGTGCCCCAACAAAGAATGGATAAAGAAAATGATTACATCTACACAATGAAACACTATTCCTCTATTAAAAACAAAGACATCACAAACTTTGAAGGTAAATAAATTGAACTTGAGAATATTATCTTGTTTGAAGTAATCCAGTCCCAAAGGACATGCATAGTATGTACTCACTTATAAGATATTAGTCATAAAATATTGGAAACCCATACAACACTCCACATACTGAAAGAAGCCAAATGAAAAGAAAGGCCCAAGTGAGGATTTTTGAAACTCACTTAGAAGCAATAAAATAATTATAAGATGGAGATGGAGGGAAGAAACTGAGTGGGAGAGGGAATGGGAAGTGTAATACGGGGTTTTGGGATAATATATGTGGAGGTATATAAGAGATAGTCAGATGGCCGTGAGAGTGAATGAAAATCTGTGACTAGCAGGGATGGGGAGGCATCCATCTTGAGGATGAGCCAGAGACCTGGGAGAGGAGCGGTGGCCAAGGATCAGTAAGGGTGAACTGTGCTGTGATTCACAACATTGAGTATATGGAACCTGAAGAGGCCACCTCTTGTAGCCAGCCAGGAACTCCAGGGGCATGTTAGGGACATCAACCCACCCACAAAACTTTCAACCAAAAATTTATCCTGTCTACAAAAAATTCATGGACTAGAGACAAAGTATGAGCAGAGACTGAAGGAAAGGCCATCAAGAGACAGCCCACCCCCCTGCCCCGGGATCTATCCTATATCCCATGTCCACCAAATCCAGACACTATTGTGGATGCCAACAAGTGCTTGCTGACAGGAGCCTGATATAACTGCCTCCTAAGAGGCTCTGGCAGTGCCTGACAAATCCAGAGGTGGATACACAGCCAGTCATTGGACTGAGCACAAGGTCCCCAAGAGAGAAAGGACCAAAGGAGCTGAAGGAATTTGCAGTCACATCAGAGGAACAACAATATTTACCAACCATTACCCCCAGCGCTCCCAGGAACTAAACCACCAAGAAAGAGTACACATGGCTTCAGCTGCACATATAGCAGAAAATGGCCTGGTCGGACATCAGTGGGAGGAGAGGCCCATGGTCCTGTGATGGCTCAATTTCTGGTGTAGGGGAATTCTAGTACATGGAAGCAGGAGCAGGTGGGTTGGTGACGGGGTGGGGGGAGATGGGAAGGGGATTTTCGGAGGGGAAAGAAGAAAAGGGGATATTTGAAATGTAAATAAACTATCTAATTAAAAGAATTTAAAGAAATAAAAAGAGGAATATGTTTGTTTATTTTTGTTTTTCAGATGAGTAGTACTTGGTTTTACCCTACACCTCTGGATTAATTAATCTCTGCTTCTGGATTACCCAAATCATATTAGGTATGAGTTCCATCTCATGGAATGGGCCTAGGTTGAATCAAATATTGGTTACTACTTTGTTACATGGTACATTCTGCAAAATTATCCATTTATTTTTATTTTTCAATTTAATGTAGTACAGAATTTTAAATTATGTCCTTAAAATTGTCCCTATTTCTTCCCTGTCTCTTTTTATGTTACTTGTGATTTTTCAGTTGTGTATTTTCACTTGTGATTTTTTTTAAATTACTTCATAAGATATTCTCTCTTTGCATTTTAGTTAGTTTGGATGAATGTTTGTTTATCATGTTGATGATTTTTCTCAAAGAAACAACTTTTTTCACTGATTTTTTATATTGTTTTCTTTGTTTCTATTTTATTGATTTCAGCCCTGAGGTTGATTATTTCTTGCAATCAACTACTTTGGGATATAATTACTTCTTTTTTTTTCTATACCTTCCAGGTGTGCTGTTAATTGAGATCTCTCCAAATGTTTTAGAGAGAACACTTAGAACTCTAAACTTTTTTCTTAGTCCCTCTTTCATTGTGGTTCATAAGGTTGGCTATGTTTATATGAATTTTTGTTGAATTCTAAGAAGATTTTAATTTCCTTGTTTATTTTAGTATTTTACCCAGTTTTCATTCAGTGGAAAAACGTTCAGTTTCCATGAGTTTGGACAATTTCTGTTGGTTCAATATATGGTTGGCAGACAAGGATTTATATCAACACTCTTGTACTTACTGAAGTTTGCTTCGTATCTGAGAATATGGTCAATTTTGGAGAAATTTCCATAAGGTGCAGAGTAGAAGGCATATTCGTTATGTTTGGGTAAAAAATTCTATAAATATCTGTTAGATCTATTTCTTTTTTTATATAATCTATTTTAGCTCCAGTATTTGTCTGATGAGTTTTTTTCTAGATAACTCCATCATTAATGAGATTGTGGATTTAAAGCCTCACACTCAGTGTGTGAAAGTCAATACATGAACTAAGCTCTAGTAGTGTTTCTTTTACAAACTTGGATGCTTTAGTGTTTGGAGCATAGAAGATAAAAAATGAAATCTAATCTCAGTAGATGTTCCTTTGATGAGTATGAAGTGCCCTTTCTATCTCTTTTGAGTAATTTTGGTTTGAAGTCTATTGTTTTGGGACATTAAACCCAGCTTGCTACTTAAGTCTATTTGCTTAGACTATCATTTTCCACACTTTCCTCTGAGATAATATCTATTCTTGATGTTGCAGTGTGTTTCTTGGATGCAGCAGTAGATGGATCCTATTTTTACATCGATTCTCTTAGTCTGTATCTTATTATTGGGGCATTGAGACCACTTGCACTGAGAGATATTAATGAACAAAGATTACTGATTCCCATTATTTTAATAGTGGTGCTTATGGTGGTTGTTGTGGTGATGCAGTGTGAGAGAGTGAGTGTGTGTTGGTGTGTGTGTGTGTGTGTGTGTGTGTGTGTGTGTGTGTTTATCATCTTTTAATTTTGGTGATGTAAGATTAATTCCTGTTTTTAATGTGTCTAGTTAAACTCCTTAGGTTGGAATTTTTCTCCTAGCTCATTCTTTGGAACTGGATTTGTAGATAGATGTTTAAATTTGGCTTTATCATGAAATATCTTATTTTCACCATCCACAGTAATTGAAAGCTTTTCTGGGTGTAGTAGACTGAGTTTGCATCTGTGGTCTCTTAAAATCTGAAAGACAGATTTCTAGTTCCTTCTGGATTTTAGAGTCTCCATTCAGAAGTCTGAATCACTTCTCCAAAGTCTGCCTTTATATGTCACTTGGTCGTTTTCCTTTGAAGTTTTAATATTCTTTCTCTGTTCTGTAATTTAGGGTTTTGATTATTATACTGAAAGAGATTTTCATTTCTGGTCCAATCGATTTTTTGAGTTCTGTAAGCTTCTTATACCTTTGTAGGAATCACCTTCTTTAGATTAGGAAAAATTTCTTTGATAATTTTGTTGAAAAAATTGTCTGGTGATAATCCAGGTTTCTTCTTCCTCTATAGATATTGTTTTTAGGTATGATCTTTACACCAAATTTGGTCTTATACCAAATTTCCTGGATGTTTTGTGTCAGGAGGCTTTAAGATATAAAATTTTCTTTGGCCAATGTATCCATTTCTTCTATTGTATCTACAACATCTAAGTTTTTTTTTCTTCCACCTCTTATATTCTATTGATGAAGCTTGCCTCTGTAGTTCCTTTTCAAATTCTTAAATTGTTAGCTTCCTGAATTCCCTCAGTTTGGTTTCTTTATTAATTCAGTTTACAATTTCAAATCTTGAAAACTTTTATTAATGTCCATACACTGTTTTTTTGACATTTTTAAGGAGTTTATACATTTCCTCTTTAAAGATCTCTATCGTATTCATAAAGGTTATTATAGGGGATTTTTATTTCTTTTTTATTCTTTTGAAATTTGTTTTATTTATTACATTTCAAATGTTACCCCTCTTCCTGGTCCCCTCAAGAGTTCTTCACCCCATGCACCCTTCCCTATGCCTATGAGAATACTTCCCACCACCCCTTCACCACTCACCTTCCCTGGGGTATCAAGTCTCCACAGGAATATATGAACTTTTCAACTGAGACCACACAAACTCCTTGGCTATATATGTGCCAGGGGCCACTGACCATCCCATGTATACTCTTTGGTTGGTGGCTTAGTCTATGCAAGCTCAAGAGGTCTGGGATAGTTAATATTGCTCTTATTCCTATGGGGTTGGCATCCCCCTTCGGCTCCTTCAGTCCTGCCCGTTTTTCTGGCATGATCAGCTGGTGTGTTGAGATGAAAGGTCTACTAATGATGGAGGCTGGATGATTGCAATGATTTGGGGGACTGGAGATTTGAAGATAAGGTCTTTGAGATTGTTTTGGTAAAGGATGAATGGGAGATTACAAGTTTCCAGCTATAGATCTGGGGATAAGACTTGGGAGAATATATCTCAGGAACACTAGGGAAAAAAGACAGCAACAAATGGTGCTGATTTAAATAGTGGTTAGCATGTGGAAGAATGCAAATCAACCCATTCTTATCTCCTTGAATAAAACTCAGGTTCAAGTAGATCGAGGACCTCCACCTAAAACCAGATACATTGAACTAATAGAAGAGAATTTGAAGATCCTCGATTACATGGGGACAAGGGGAAATTTCCTGAAAAAAAAAAACACACCAATGGCTTATGCTCTAAGATCAAGAACTGACAAATGAGAACTCATAAAATTGCAAAACTTTTGTGTGCAAAGGACAGTGTCAATAGGACAAAATGGCAACAAACAGATTGGGAAGAGATCTTTACCAATCCTACATATGATAGAGGGCTAATATCCAATATATACAAAGAACTCAAGAAGTTAGACTCCAGATAATCAAATAACTCTATTAAAAATAGGGTACAGAGCTAAACAAAGAATTCTCAACTGAGGAATACCAGATGGCTGAGAAAAACCTAAGAAATGTTCAACATCCTTAATGATCAGGGAAATGCAAATCAAAACAATCCTAAGATTCCACCTCACACCAGTCAGAATGGCTAAAATAAAAACCTCAGGTGACAGAAGATGCTGGTGAGGATGTGGAGAAAGAGGAACACTCCTCCAGTGTTGGTGGGATCGAAAGCAGGTACCACTCTGGAAATCATTTTGACATTTCCTGAGAATATTGGACATAGTATTACCTGAGGACCCAGCTATACCACTCCTGGGCATATCCCCAAATGATTCTCCAACATATAACAAGGACTCATGTTTCACTATGTTCACAGCAGCCTTATTTATAATAGCCAGAAGCTGAAAAGAATCCCTTCTATAGTGAAATGGATAAAGAAAATGTGGTAAATTTATACAATGGAATACTATTCAGTTTTTTTAAAAAATGACTTTATGAAATTCTTAGGCAAAAGGATGGAACTAGAAAATATCATCCTAGGTGAGGTAACACAAACACAAAAGAACAGACATGGTACCTGCTAGGGTTCTGTTTGAGCTTCACCCCACAATTACCTGGCAACTGCCAGGTATGCTCTTCCTCACCATTACCTGGCAACAGCCAGGTAGGCCTGACCTAATATAAAAAGGACTGCTTAGCCCCTCTTACTCTCTTACTCCCTCTTACTCTCAACTCTCTCACTCTCAGCTTCTCTCTTGCACCTCTTGGGCTGTCCTCCCCTCTCCCTTCTCTCCATGATCAGCCTCTGCTTCTCTACTCTCTCCTTCTCTCTGTCTTTCTCCGCCTCCAGTACCCCTTTAACTCCCATCCCATGCCCTGAATGAACTCTATTCTATACTATGCTTGCATGTGTCTGGTCCCTCGGTAGAAGGGATGCCTCCTTGTGGGCCAGCTGGGGCACCCCTTAGCGCACACCATCATATACCATATTCTCTAACCTCTTTCTATTTTTATCATCACAACAGTGTGCATTCACTGATAAGTGAACATTAACCCAAGAGCTCATAATACGTAAGATAAAATCTACAGGCCACATGAAGCTCAAGAAGGAAGACTAAAATGTGGGTGTTCAGTCATTCTTACAAGGGGGAACAAAATACTTACAGGAGGAAATATCAAAACAAAGTGTCAGAGAATGAAGGAAAGGCCATCCAGAGACTGCCCCACCTGGGACCCATCCTATACACAGTCACCAAAAGCAGACACTATTGTGGATGCCAAGAAGAGCACGTTAACAGGAGCCTGTCTTCTGAGAGGCTCTGTCAGTGCCTGACACATACAGAGGCAGATGCACAAAGCCAACCATTGAATTGATCATGGGGTCCCCAGTGAAGGAGTTAGAGAAAGGACTAAAGGAGCTGACAGGGTTTGCAACCCATAGGAAGAACAACAATATCAACCAACCAGAGCTCCCATGGTCTAAACCACCAAACAAGAGTACACATGGAGGGACCCATGGCTCCAGTCATATATGTAGCAGAGGATGGCCTTGCTGAGGATCAATGGGAGAAGAGACCCTTGTTCCTGTGAAGGCTGGATGACCCAGTGTAGGGGAATGTGAGAGCATAGAAGTGGGAGTGGGTGCTAAGTTGGGGACATACACTCTTGGAACAGGAGGAGGTTGGGCTGGGATAGGGGTTTTTTTTGGAGGGGAAATCAGGAAAGGGATAACATTTAAAATGTAAATTAAAAAATCAAATAAATAAGATGTAAAAATAGTCAAGTGGTATATGCTTAAGTAGCAATTTTAAAACTTAACAGCTGGCACAGACAGCTCAGCTGCGGGTGCAGACCACCACGGCCGGGGCCGGCTCTCTGAGCAGGCTAGCAGCGAGGGGCCACCTTGCCTCGGGACACAGCTCAGAATTCTAGCAGCTGGAGTCAGGGGCTTGGACTGAGAGCTAGCATAGTCCAGCACAGACAACTCCGCCAGAAGAGATCGGCAAAGCCGGGTTCCAACAGCTCAGCCAAGGTCACACTGTACTTTCAGCAGGGCCGCCATCTTGCCTCAGGATACCGTGTGCAAACAGCGGGCACAGTGAGCACAGCGAGCGGCTGGAGTCAGGTACGTGGCCAGAGATATAGCTTAGCTTAGCTCTGCAGGAGATCTGGGCACAGACAGATCAGCTGCGGGTGCAGACCACCCCGGCCAGGGCCAGCTCTATGAGCAGCGAGGGGCCATCTTGCCTCAGAACACAACTCGGAATTCTAGCAGCTGGAGTCAGGGGCTTGGACTAAGAGCTAGCATAGTCCAGCACAGACAAGGCTGCCAGAAGAGATCGGCAGAGCCGGGTACCAACAGCTCAGCCAAGGTCACTGTCTCCTGGGGACAAGCGCGCTGTCCTTTCGGAGGGGCTGCCATCTACAATAAGACCAACAAACTCCAGAGATAAAGAGATGGCAAAAGGCAAACGTAGGAACGTTATTAACAGAAATCAAGGTAATATGGCACCATCTGAACCCAATTCGCCAACCACAGCAAGTCCTGGATACCCCAGCACACCAGAAAAACAAGAGTTAGATATAAAAGCACTGGTCATGATGCTGCTAGAGGAACACAAAAAAAGACATCAACAAATCTCTTAAAGAAATGCAGGGGAACATCAATAGGGTAGAAGCTCTTACAATCCAAACACAAAAAACACTTAAAGAACTCCAGGAGAATATGGGCCATCAGAGAGAAACCAATAAAGAGGAAATGAGAAAATCAGTTAAAGAAATGCAGGAGAACTTGAAACAACAGGCAGAAGTCATAAAAGAGGGAGCACAAAAATATATTAAAGAATTACATGAAAACACAAACAAACAAATGAAGGAACTGAGCAAAACCATCCAAGATCTGAACACAGAGGTAGAAACAACTAAGAAATCACAAAAGGAGGCAACATTGGAGATAGAAAAACGTGGGAAGAAATCAGGGGTCGTAGATGCAAATATCAACAACAGAATACAAGAGATAGAAATAAGAATCTCAGATGCTGAAGATAACATAGTAACCATTGACTCCATAGTCAAAGAAAACACAAAATCCAAAAGGCTGGTAAGCCGAAACATCCAGGAAATTCAGGACACAATGAGAAGACCAAACCTAAGGATTATAGGGATAGATGAGAGTGAAGATCTACAACTTAAAGGGCCAGCAAATATCTTTAACAAAATTATGGAAGAAAACTTCCCCAACCTACAGAGAGAGATGCCCATGAATATACAAGAAGCCTACAGAACTCCAAACAGACTGGACCAGAACAGAAATACCTCCCATAACATAATGATCAAAACCCCAAATGTACTAAACAAAGAAAGAATATTAAAGGCAGTAAGAGAAAAAGGCCAAGAAACATATAAAGGAAGACCTAGCAGAATCACACCAGACTTCTCTCCAGAAACCATGAAAGCTAGAAGATCCTGGGCAGATCTCATGCAGACCCTAAGAGAACACAAATGTCAGCCAAGACTACTATACCCAGCAAAACTCTCAATCAACATAGATGGAGAAATCAAAATATTCCATGACAGGACCAAATTTACACAATATCTTTCCACTAACCCAGCTCTACAAAGGAAAATAAGAGGAAAACTCCAATACAAGGAAGGAAACTGCACCCACGAAAAAGCAAGACAGTAACCTTCTTCCATCAAACTCAAAGGAAGATAACTACTCAAAAACAAAAATAACATCAAAAATGTCAGGAAGTAATAATCACTATTCCTTAATATCTCTTAACATCAATGGACTCAATTCCCCAATAAAAAGACACAGACTAACAGACTGGATATGGAAACAGGACCCTACATTTTGCTGCTTACAGGAAACACACCTCAGAGTCAAAGACAAACACTACCTTAGAGTAAAGGGATAGAAGACAATTTTGCAAGCAAATGGTCACAGGAAGCAAGCTGGAATAGCCATGTTAATACCAGATAAAATTGACTTTCAACCCAAAGTCATCAAAAAAGACACAGAAGGTCACTTCTGTCAAAGGAAGAATCCACCAATAAGAACTCACAATTCTAAACATCTACGCTCCAAATGTAAGGGCACCCTCATTCGTAAAAGAAACTTTACTAAAGCTCAAAGCACACATTGCACCTAACACAATGATTGTGGGGGACCTCAATACTCCACTATCCACAGTGGACCGACCAGGAAAACAGAAACTAAACAGGGACACGGAGAAACTCATTGAAACTTTGGAGCAATTGGATATAACAGATATATATAGAACATTTCACTCTAAAGCAAAAGACTATACCTTTTTCCCAGCCCCTCATGGTACCTTCCTCAAAATCGACCACATAATTGGACACAAGACAGATCTCAACAAAACTAAAAAGATCGAACTAATCCCATGCCTCTTATCAGATCACCATGGAGTAAGAGTGTTCTTCAATAGCAACAAAAACAGCAGAAAATCCCCATACACGTGGAGGCTGAACAATATTCTACTCAATGATACCTTAGTCCAGGAAGAAATAAAGAAAGAAATCAAAGGTTTCTTAGAATTTAATGAAAATGAAGGCACAACATACCCAAATCTATGGGACACAGTGAAAGCAGTGCTTAGAGGAAAACTCATAGCCCTGAGTGTCTCCAAAAAGAAACAGGAGAGAGCATATACTAGCAAATTAATGGCGCACTTGAAAGCTCTGGAACAAAAAGAAGCAATTTCACTCAGGAGGAGTAGAAGACAGGAAATCATCAAACTCAGGACTGAAGTCAATCAAGTTGAAACAAAGGGAACCATACAAAGAATCAACAAAACCAGGAGCTGGTTCTTTGAGAAAATCAACAAGATAGATAAACCCCTAGCCAGACTTGCTAAAGGGCACAGAGACAGTATTCAAACTAACAAAATTAGAAATGAAAAGGGAGATATAACAACAGAAACTGAGGAAATTCAAAAAATCATCAGATCCTACTACAAAAACCTATACTCAACACAACTGGAGAATCTGGAGGAAATGGATAATTTCCTAGACAGTTACCAAATAGCAAAATTAAACCAGGATCAAATAGATCATCTAAACAGACCCATAATCCCCAAAGAAATAGAAGGGGTCATAGACAGTCTTCCAACCAAAAAGAGCACAGGACCAGACGGTTTTAGTGCAGAATTCTATCAGACCTTCAAAGAAGTCCTGATACCGATACTCTTCAAACTATTCCACAAAATAGAAACAGAAGGAACACTACCCAACTCATTCTATGAAGCGACAATTACCCTGATACCAAAACCACACAACGATCCAACTAAGAAAGAGAACTACAGGCCAATTTCTCTTATGAATATCGATGCAAAAATACTAAACAAAATACTTGCCAACTGAATCCAAGAACACATCAAAACGATCATTCACCATGATCAAGTTGGCTTCATCCCAGGGATGCAGGGATGGTTCAATATATGGAAATCCATCAATGTAATCCACTACATAAACAAACTCAAAGAAAAAAACCACATGGTCATCTCATTGGATGCTGAAAAAGCATTTGACAAAATTCAGCATCCTTTCATGCTAAAGGTCTTGGAAAGAGAAGGAATTCAAGGCCCATATCTAAACATAGTAAAAGCAATATACAGCAGACCAGTAGGCAACATCAAGGTAAATGGAGAAAAACTTGAAGCAATCCCACTAAAATCAGGGACTAGACAAGGCTGCCCCCTCTCACCATATCTCTTCAATATAGTACTTGAGGTACTAGCTAGAGCAATTCGACAACAGAGGGAAGTCAAAGGGATACAAATCGGAAAGGAAGAAGTCAAACTATTACTATTCGCAGATGATATGATAGTATACTTAAGTGACCCAAAAACCTCCACCAGAGAACTCCTGCAACTGATAAACAACTTCAGCAAAGTGGCTAGCTATAAAATCAACTCAAGCAAATCAGTAGCCTTCCTATACGCGAAAGATAAGCAGGCCGAGAAAGAAATTAAGGAAATGACACCCTTCACAATAGCCACAAATGATATAAAGTATCTTGGAGTGACTCTAACCAAACATGTGAAAGATTTATATCACAAAAACTTCAGGTCTCTGAAGAGGGAAATTGAAGAAGACATCAGAAAATGGGAAAATCTCCCATGCTCGTGGGTTGGCAGGATTAATATAGTCAAAATGGCAATCTTGCCCAAAGCAATATACAGATTCAATGCAATCCCCATCAAAATCCCAACTCAGTTCTTCATAGAGTTAGAAAGAGCAATTTTCAAATTCATCTGGAATAACAAAAAACCCAGGATAGGCAAAACTATCATCAACAGCAAAAGAACTTCTGGGGGAATCAATATCCCGGACCTCAAGCAATATTACAGCGCAGTAGTATTAAAAACTGCATGGTATTGGTTCAGTGACAGGAAGGCAGATCAATGGAATAGGATCGAAGATCCAGAATTGAACCCACACATCTATGGCCAATTGATCTTCGACAAAGGAGCTGAAAACATCCAGTGGAAAAAAGATAGCCTTTTCAACAGATGGTGCTGGGTCAACTGGAGGTCAACATGCAGAAGAATGAGAATTGATCCACTCTTATCTCCTTGCACTAAGCTCAACTCCAAGTGGATCAAGGACCTCCACATAAAACCAGACACACTAAAACTAATAGAAAAGAAACTGGGGAAGACCCTTGAAGACATTGGCTCAGGGGGAAAATTCCTGAACAGAACACCAATTGCTTATGATCTAAGAGCAAGAATAAACAAATGGGACCTCATAAAACTACAAAGTTTCTGTAAGGCAAAAGACACTGTCAAAAGGATAAATCGGCAACCAACAAATTGGGAAAAAATCTTCACCAACCCCACATCCGACAGAGGGCTAATTTCCAATGTATACAAAGAACTCAAGAGGTTAGACCCCAGAAAACCAAATAACCCTATCCAAAAATGGGGTACAGAGCTAAACAGATACTTTTCACCTGAAGAAATTTGGATGGCTGAGAAACACCTTAAAAAATGTTCAACATCATTAGTCATTAGGGAAATGCAAATTAAAACAACCCTGAGATTTCACCTCACACCAGTCAGAATGGCTAAGATTAAAAACTCAGAAGACATCAGGTGTTGGAGAGGATGTGGAGAAAGAGGAACACTCCTCCACTGCTGGTGGGAATGCAAGCTGGTACAACCTCTCTGGAAATCAGTATGGCGGTTCTTCAGAAAACTGGACGTGATACTTCCGGAGGACCCAGCCATACCACTCCTGGGAATATACCCAGAAGATTTCCCAGCATGCAATAAGGATACATGCTCCACTATGTTCATAGCAGCCTTATATATAATAGCCAGAAGCTGGAAAGAACCCAGATGTCCCTCAACAGAGAAATGGATACAAAAAATGTGGTATATATACACAATGGAATACTATTCAGCCATTAGAAACAATGAATTCATGAAATTCTTAGAGAAATGGATGGAGCTGGAGAACATCATACTAAGTGAGGTGACCCAGTCTCAAAAGAATACCCATGGTATACAGTCACTGATAAGTGGATATTAGCCCAGAAGCTTGGAACACCATAGACATAAATCACATATCAAGTGATGTCTCACAAGAAGAAAGGAGTGGACACTGGTGCTAGAATGGACCAAAACATCTTTGTGGGGGAGTACAAGAACAGTAAGGTGGGAGGGGGTGGATGAAAGAGCAGGGGGAGGGAAAAGGGCATGAGGGACCTTTGGGGGTGGGGAACCAGAAAAAGGGAAATGAATTGTAAATATAGAATATATCAATAAAATAATTAAATATTAATTAATTAATTAATTTTATATTAATAATATTAATATAAAAAATTAAAAGAAAAAACTGATTCTCAAAAATAAAAAAAAAATAAAAATAAACTTAACAGCTATTTTACAAAGTAAATTGTAGTAGCAAATATTTAACCTCATTCTGGGGTTTCTTCCCTGCCTTTGATTATTCAATTTCCAGATAAAAGACACAAAACCTTTACATTTATAATAGCCATTTAATCAGCACTAGATCTGGGCAGATATCTGCCCTCTAAGCTATTCATGTCTACTTTCCTATCAATGACCCCCAGTTATAACTTCCTGTTCAAGACTGGGAAACAAAACCTCACCTATCTCTTGTCTGCCAAGATAAAGGGTGTCAGCATCCTTATTCAACCAATAGTTTTAAATTAAGCAGCAAGAGCATCACTTGTTTTTATGTATATTCTCTTATCTTAGCTCTTGGGATCCTGTATTTAGCATCATAATACACAGCAAAAGGCCAAACTTTAGCAGTAAATGCTTCAAAAATAATTCTAAGATATTTATGGTACTACCCTAATTACTTTTTTTTTCATAGCAGCCTTGTTTATAATAGCCAGAAATTGGAAGGAGCCCAGATATCCCTCAAAGGAGGAATGGACACAGAAAACGTGGCATATCCACACAATGGAATAGTACTCAGCAATTAAAAACAATGAATTCATGCAATTTGTAGGTAAATGGTTAGATCTGGAAAACAACATCCTAAGCGAGTTAACCCAATCACAAAAGAACACACATGAAATGCAATCACTGGTAAGTGGATATTAATGAGCCCAGAAGCCCTAAATACTCAAGGCACAATTAGCAATTCAAATGATTCCCAAGAAGAAGAAAGGAGAGGACCCTGGGACTGAAAAGATTGGATCTAGTTTTGTAGATGCAGATCAGAGACATGGTGGGGAGGATGATTGGGCAATGGTTGAGGGGAGAAGGACTTATGGGACATATGGTGGGGCGGGGACTGGGAAAGGGGAAAGCCTCTGGAATGTAAACAAAGAATATAGAAAATTAAAAAATATAATTGGAAAAAAAAGAAATGTAATAACATTGAATTTGCAAGTGTGCTGTGAAACTTAAAGAAAATTACATAGATAAGGATCAGTACTGTGCCTGATGCAGAGTGAGTGCTGGAGAGAGCTGCACTTAGAACTGGATTCACTTTACTGGGGGAGTTGCCTGCTGCCTTCTTTGTCTACTGTACTAGGCAAGATGAAGTTTCTGTGAAGAGTTTATGATTTTGAAAGAATTATCTAAAGTCATCAATTTGAATTACTCTTCGAAAATGCATTGTAAAATGGAATTAAAATGTATAGTGTCGTGGAGTCTTAATGATGGAGGGAAACTCAGAAAATTCAGTTGATGATGTCAAATTAGATTGATGATGCGGGGGACTCCCCAGGGTGAACAAATGATGGTCTGATTCAAATGCATTATTCATCCCTTGTAAGTGTCAATGCCTTGACCTGCATCTTGCTTCACATTTTAATAATGAAACTGTAGGTAGCATGGAGGTGGTTTACATCATGGGGAAATCATTTGCAATGTGTCCATCAAATCCAGGAAGCTAGGTGGGTTGTAGTGGTACATGCCTTTAATCTCAGCTAGGAGGCAGAGGCAGGCAATAGTCACACTCAAGAAGGATCAAGTTTATGCATATTGCTTACCCTCCCACTTCTAATTTCTTCTATCTGGGCCTTTCACATTTAGGGTAGGTCTTACACTTCAGCAGCTGTGTCACATGTCAAGTGTCTCTGTAAGTGCCCTCACAGATCCATCTAGAAGTAGGCTTAACTAGTCTCTTAAGTGTTTCTCAATTCAATCAAAACTAGCCATTATAGCAGGTGACACAGTATGCTTTCTATAGTAAGGACTTTATCAAGAGAAATTCCTAAATGCCGCTATTGTTCCCTCAGTGATTACTTTTGAAGTAAGAGAAATGTCATAGAGGTTGCTCAAAATACTGTTTCATTCTGACTTTTAAATTTATTAATATGAAAGATTCTGGCAAACTCATTTAGAGGAACACTAGTTTAATTGAATGCTTAACAGGCTGCTTTTTCTCAAATGACCCACGTGCCTCACCCTGGAAACTGAACAGGGAAATCTGGGACACATGGACTCAAAGCAATAGCAACAACAGATTTTGATAGCATAGCTCTGAAGTCAACTTTGCAGTGACCTAAATCGCCCTACCCCTTCCCTCTAACTCCACTTTCTACCTGTAGCTCTCCTTTCAGTATCTTCCGATCCTCAACTGTAGAAAATCCCTTTTACAAAGACTTTTATCTCTCAGAAGCAGATTGCTCAGCCAGGGAGCATTAACAGATGGATTGGAGGAAAACTCTGGCTCTCCATGTACAGCTGATTTTTTTTCTTTTTTTTTAATTGGATATATTCTATATTTACAATTCATTTCCCTTTTTCTGGTTCCCCACCCCCAAAGGTCCCTCATGCCCTTTTCCCTCCCCCTGCTACCTCATCCACCCCTCCCACCTCACTGTTCTTGTACTCCCCCAAAATGATGCTTTGGTCCATTCTAGCACCAGTGTCCACTCCTTTCTTCTTGTCAGACATCACTTGGTATGTGATTTGTGTCTTTGGTGTTCCAAGATTCTAGGCTAAATCAGTGACTGTATACCATGGGTATTCTTTTGAGACTGGGTCACCTCACTTAGTATGATGTTCTCCAGCTCCATCCATTTCTCTAAGAATTTCATGAATTCATCGTTTCTAATGGCTGAATAGTACTCCACTGTGTATATACACCACAATTTCTGTATCCACTCCTCCGTTGAGTGGCCATTATATATAAGGCTTCTGGCCATTATATATAAGGCTGCTATGAACATAGTGGAGCATGTATCCTTATTGCATGCTGGGAAATCTTCTGGGTATATGCCCAGGAGTGGTATGGCTGGGTCCTCCGGAAGTATCACGTCCAGTTTTCTGAGGAACCGCCAGACTGCTTTCCAGAGTGGTTGTACCAGCTTGGATTCCCACCAGCAGTGGAGGAGTGTTCCTCTTTCTCCACATCCTCGCCAACACCTGATGTCTTCTGAGTTTTTAATCTTAGCCATTCTGACTGGTGTGAGGTGAAATCTCAGGGTTGTTTTAATTTGCATTTCCCTAATGACTAATGATGTTGAACATTTTTTAAGGTGTTCCTCAGCCATCCGAATTTCTTCAGGTGAAAAGTCTGTTTAGCTCTGTACCCCTTTTTTGGATAGGGTTATTTGATTTTCTGGGGTCTAACCTCTTGAGTTCTTTGTATACATTGGATATTAGCCCTCTGTCAGATGTGGGGTTAGTGAAGATCTTTTTGCAATTTGTTGGTTGCCGATTTATCCTTTTGACAGTGTCTTTTGCCTTACAGAAACTTTGTAATTTTATGAGGTCCCATTTGTCTATTCTTGTGTACTGGCTAGTTTTGTGTGTCAACTTGACACAGGCTGGAGTTATCATAGGAAAAGGAGCTTCACTTGGGGAAGTGCCTCTATGAGATCCAGTTGTGGGGCATTTTCTCAGTTAGTGATCAAGAGAAGGAGAGCCCCTTGTGGGTGGTGCCATCTCTGGGCTGGTATTCTTGGGTTCTATAAGAGAGCAGGCTGAGCAAGACAGGGGAAGCAAGCCAGTAATGAACATCCCTCCATGGCCTCTGCATCAGCTCCTGCTTCTGACCTGCTTGAGTTCCAGTCCTGACTTCCTTTGGTGATGAACAGCTGTGTGGAAGTGTAAGCTCAATAAACCCTTTCCTCCCCAACTTGCTTCTTGGTCATGATGTTTGTGTAGGAATAGAAACCCTGACTAAGACAAATTGGTACCAGCATAGTGGGGTATTCCTGTGACAACCTGACCATGTTTTGGGGAGGACTGTGGAAGGACTTTGGAACTTTGGGCTAGATGGTCCATTCAGTGATGAGACCTCTGTGAGATGTGGAGGAGTTTGGAAGATTATGTTGAGAACAGTGCAGAAGATGGAGGCCTGGCTTGTGAAATTTCAGAGGGAAGATTAAAGACTCTTATCAGGGCCATGAAGACTCTGTGGTTTTGGTTAGCTGGAGCTGAAGAATCAGCTGTGAGTAACAAGATACCAAAACCATTAAAGTCAACCTTTGTGTTACTGGGACTATTAATGCTGGTTAGCTGGAGCTAAGAAATTAGCGGTGATTAAGAAGAAACCAGCATCACTGAGGTGAAATCTTCTGGAAAGTGTTTTCTGAGAGCACAGAGGGTGTGTTCCATATAGCCAAGGTTGTGCCTCGTGCTGTAGCAGGACTTGGTACTGTGTAAGAGTCACTCAGGTGGTACTCCTTTTGAAGGCATGAAGGCATCATGAACAGCTGAGGCTTGGTACAGTGAGAGGCCATGGAAGGCCATTGGTGAAAGTGTACCCTCAGTTGTGATTGACAGCCCAAGACAGAAGGGGTCATGCAAAAGAGTTGAGGCTTGGAGATGCCAGTACTATGCGATGACCACCAAGGACAGCAGCTGCAGTGGAGTACAGGCAGCTGGAGTCTAGAAGACAAGGTGTGTGCTACAAAGGGCAGAGCTGGAGAAGTGACTCAAGCCCTTGGAGGAGCCCAGAAGATCGTGAGTTGGATCCCAGACATTGAACCATTGGAGTTTGAGTTTTGCTTTTGATTGTGACTGTGCCCTGATATTTTTCCCTCTTGAAAGAAGGTATTTTAGTGGAGCCCACAGTTCAGAGACTTGAATTTTTAAAAGACTTTGAATTTTAAGATATTGGACATTTTAAAGGGATTGAACTTTTAATATGTAAAGACTGTGGGACTTTTTACATTATTGAGATCTTGGGGATGAATAAGAAAGTAAGGGTTGAGGCTTAATAGTGATATGTTGGTGTGTCAAGTTGACAAGGGGTCAATTGTACTGGCTAGTTTTGTGTGTCAACTTGACACAGGCTGGAGTTATCATAGGAAAAGGAGCTTCACTTAGGGAAGTGCCTCTGTGAGATCCAGTTGTGGGGCATTTTCTCAATTAGTGATCAAGTGAAGGAGAACCCCTTGTGGGTGGTGCCATCTCTGGGCTGGTATTCTTGGGTTCTATAAAAGAGCAGGCTGAGCAAGACAGGGGAAGCAAGCCAGTAATGAACATCCCTCCATGGCCTCTGCATCAGCTCCTGCTTCTGACCTGCTTGAGTTCCAGTCCTGACTTCCTTTGGTGATGAACAGCTGTGTGGAAGTGTAAGCTCAATAAAACCTTTCCTCCCCAACTTGCTTCTTGGTCATGATGTTTGTGTAGGAATAGAAACCCTGACTAAGACATCTTGCTCTTAGAGAATAAGCAATTGGTGTTCTGTTCAGGAATTTTCCCCCTGAGCCAATGTCCTCAAGGGTCTTCCCCAGTTTCTTTTCTATTAGTTTTAGTGTGTCTGGTTTTATGTGGAGGTCCTTGATCCACTTGGAGTTGAGCTTAGTGCAAGGAGATAAGAGTGGATCAATTCTCATTCTTCTGCATGTTGACCTCCAGTTGAGCCAGCACCATCTGTTGAAAAGGCTATCTTTTTTCCAGTGGATGTTTTCAGCTCCTTTGTCGAAGATCAATTGGCCATAGATGTGTGGGTTCAATTCTGGGTCTTCGATCCTATTTCATTGATCTGCCTTCCTGTCACTGAACCAATGCCATGCAGTTTTTAACACTATTGCTCTGTAGTATTGCTTGAGGTCCGGGATATTGATACCCCCAGAAGTTCTTTTGCTGTTGATGATAGTTTTAGCTATCCTGGGTTTTTTTGTTATTCCACATGAATTTGAGAATTACTCTTTCTAACTCTATAAAGAACTGAGTTGGGATTTTGATGGGGATTGCATTGCAACTTTATATTGCTTTTGGCCATTTTAACTATATTAATCCTGCCAACCCATGAGCATGGAAGATTTTCCCATTTTCTGATGTCTTCAATTTCCCTCTTCAGAGACCTGAAGTTTTTGTCATATAAATCTTTCACATGTTTGGTTAGAGTCACTCCAAGATACTTTATATCATTTGTGGCTATTGTGAAGGGTGTCATTTCTCTAATTTCTTTCTCGGCCTGCTTATCCTTCGAGTATAGGGAGGCTACTGATTTGCTTGAGTTGATTTTATAGCCAGCCACTTTGCTGAAGTTGTTTATCAGTTGCAGGAGTTCTCTGGTGGAGGTTTTTGGGTCACTTAAGTATACTATCATATCATCTGCGAATAGTAATAGTTTGACTTCTTCCTTTCCAATTTGTATCCCTTTGACTTCCCTCTGTTGTCGAATTGCTCTAGCTAGTACCTCAAGTACTATATTGAAGAGATATGGTGAGAGGGGGCAGCCTTGTCTAGTCCCTGATTTTAGTGGGATTGCTTCAAGTTTTTCTCCATTTACCTTGATGTTGCCTACTGGTCTGCTGTATATTGCTTTTACTATGTTTAGATATGGGCCTTGAATTCCTTCTCTTTCCAAGACCTTTAGCATGAAAGGATGCTAAATTTTGTCAAATGCTTTTTCAGCATCCAATGAGATGACCATGTTGTTTTTTTCTTTGAGATTGTTTATGTAGTGGATTACGTTGATGGATTTCCATATATTGAACCATCCCTGCATCCCTGGGATGAAGCCAACTTGATCATGGTGAATGATCATTTTGATGTGTTCTTGGATTCGGTTGGCAAGTATTTTGTTTAGTATTTTTGCATCGATATTCATAAGAGAAATTGGCCTGTAGTTCTCTTTCTTAGTTGGATCTGTATGTGGTTTTGGTATCAGGGTAATTGTCGCTTCATAGAATGAGTTGGGTAGTGTTCCTTCTGTTTCTATTTTGTGGAATAGTTTGAAGAGTATCGGTATCAGGACTTCTTTGAAGGTCTGATAGAATTCTGCACTAAAAAAATCTTGTCCAGTGCTTATTTTGGTTGGAAGAATTTCTATGACCCCTTGTATTTCTTTGGGGATTATGGGTCTGTTTAGACAATCTATTTGATCCTGGTTTAATTTTGGTATTTGGTAACTGTCTAGGAAATTGTCCATTTCCTCCAGATTCTCCAGTTGTGTTGAGTATAGGTTTTTGTAGTAGGATCTGATGATTTTTTTGAATTTCCTCAGTTTCTGTTGTTATATCTCCCTTTTCATTTCTAATTTTGTTAGTTTGAATACTGTCTCTGTGCCCTTTAGCAAGTCTGGCTAGGGGTTTATCTATCTTGTTGATTTTCTCAAAGAACCAGCTCCTGGTTTTGTTGATTCTTTGTATGGTTCCCTTTGTTTCAACTTGATTGATTTCAGTCCTGAGTTTGATGATTTCCTGTCTTCTACTCCTCCTGAGTGAAATTGCTTCTTTTTGTTCCAGAGCTTTCAAGTGCGCCATTAAGTTGCTAGTATATGCTCTCTCCTGTTTCTTTTTGGAGACACTCAGGGCTATGAGTTTTCCTCTAAGCACTGCTTTCACTGTGTCCCATAGATTTGGGTATGTTGTGCCTTCATTTTCATTAAATTCTAAGAAACCTTTGATTTCTTTCTTTATTTCTTCCTGGACTAAGGTATCATTGAGTAGAATATTGTTCAGCCTCCACGTGTATGGGGATTTTCTGTTGTTTTTGTTGCTATTGAAAAACACTCTTACTCCATGGTGATCTGATAAGAGGCATGGGATTAGTTCGATCTTTTTAGTTTTGTTGAGATCTGTCTTGTGTCCAATTATGTGGTCGATTTTGAGGAAGGTACCATGAGGGGCTGGGAAAAAGGTATAGTCTTTTGCTTTAGAGTGAAATGTTCTATATATATATCTGTTATATCCAATTGCTCCAAAGTTTCAATGAGTTTCTCCGTGTCCCTGTTTAGTTTCTGTTTTCCTGGTCGGTCCACTGTGGATAGTGGAGTATTGAGGTCCCCCACAATCATTGTGTTAGGTGCAATGTGTGCTTTGAGCTTTAGTAAAGTTTCTTTTACGAATGAGGGTGCCCTTACATTTGGAGCGTAGATGTTTAGAATTGTGAGTTCTTATTGGTGGATTCTTCCTTTGACAGAAGTGACCTTCTGTGTCTTTTTTGATGACTTTGGGTTGAAAGTCAATTTTATCTGGTATTAACATGGCTATTCCAGCTTGCTTCCTGTGACCATTTGCTTGCAAAATTGTCTTCTATCCCTTTACTCTAAGGTAGTGTTTGTCTTTGACTCTGAGGTGTGTTTCCTGTAAGCAGCAAAATGTAGGGTCCTGTTTCCATATCCAGTCTGTTAGTCTGTGTCTTTTTATTGGGGAATTGAGTCCATTGATGTTAAGAGATATTAAGGAATAGTGATTATTACTTCCTGACATTTTTGATGTTATTTTTGTTTTTGAGTAGTTATCTTCCTTTGAGTTTGATGGAAGAAGGTTACTGTCTTGCTTTTTCGTGGGTGCAGTTTCCTTCCTTGTATTGGAGTTTTCCTCCTATTATCCTTTGTAGAGCTGGGTTAGTGGAAAGATATTGTGTAAATTTGGTCCTGTCATGGAATATTTTGATTTCTCCATCTATGTTAATTGAGAGTTTTGCTGGGTATAGTAGTCTTGACTGACATTTGTGTTCTCTTAGGGTCTGCATGAGACCTGCCCAGGATCTTTTAGCGTTCATAGTTTCTGGAGAGAAGTCTGGTGTGATTCTGCTAGGTCTTCCTTTATATGTTACTTGGCCTTTTTCTCTTTCTGCCTTTAATATTCTTTCTTTGTTTAGTACATTTGAGGTTTTGATTATTTTGTGATGGGAGGTATTTCAGTTCTGGTCCAGTCTGTTTGGAGTTCTGTAGGCTTCTTGTATATTCATGGGCATCTCTCTCTGTAGGTTGGGGAAGTTTTCTTCCATAATTTTGTTAAAGATATTTGCTGGCCCTTTAAGTTGTAGATCTTCACTCTCATCTATCCCTATAATCCTTATGTTTGGTCTTCTCATTGTGTCCTGGATTTCCTGGATATTTTGGGTTACAAGCCTTTTGGATTTTGCGTTTTCTTTGACTGTGGAGTCAATGGTTACTATGTTATCTTCAGCATCCGAGATTCTTATCTCTATCTCTTGTATTCTGTTGTTGATGTTTGCATCTATGACTCCTGATTTCTTCCCAAGGTTTTCTATCTCCAAAGTTGCCTCCTTTTGTGATTTCTTAGTTGTTTCTACCTCTGTGTTCAGATCTTGGATGGTTTTGCTCAGTTCCTTCATTTGTTTGTTTGTGTTTTCATGTAATTCTTTAATATATTTTTGTGCTCCCTCTTTCATGACTTCTGCATGTTGTTTCAAGTTCTCCTGCATTTCTTTAACTGATTTTCTCATTTCCTCTTTATTGGTTTCTGTCTGATGGCCCATATTCTCCTGGAGTTCTTTAAGTTTTTTTTGTGTTTGGATTGTAAGAGCTTCTACCCTATTGATGTTCCCCTGCATCTCTTTAAGAGATTTGTTGATGTCTTTTTTGTGTTCCTCTAGCAGCATCATGACCAGTGCTTTTATATCTAACTCTTGTTTTTCTGGTGTGCTGGGGTATCCAGGACTTGCTGTGGTTGGCAAATTGGGTTCAGATGGTGCCATATTGCCTTGATTTCTGTTAGTAATGTTCCTACATTTGCCTTTTACCATCTGTTTATCTCTGGAGTTAGTTGGTCTTATTGTTACTGGTTGGAGTTTGAAGCTCCTGTGAGCCTGGCCTTTGGCACTGCTGTAGTAGAGGGCATCCGTGTTCCTGATCCCAGCCTCTAGTCGTCTGCTGTGACCTGACCCCAGCAGCTAGCAGTCCTCTGTGTCCTGAGGCAAGATAGCACCTCCTGCCAGCCTGGTTAGCAGGTCTGCAGGGGTCTGCAACCACAGCTGAGTTGTAGGTGCCCGGATCTGCTGATCTCCTCTGACTCTGGGTGCCGGCCAGGGCCTGGCAGTGTTGTCTATGCTAAACTAAGTTAGGTCTCAGTCCATGCACCTGACTCCAGCTGCTAGAATTCTGTGCCGTGTCCCAAGGCAAGATGGTACCTCGCTCCCAGCCTGCCCAGAGAGCAGGTAAGTGGTGGTCTGCAACCACAGCTGAGCTGGTGGTGCCCAGATCTCCTGCAGAGCTAAGCTAAGCTAGGTCTCTGTCCACACACCTGACTCCAGCCTCCTGCTGTGCCCGCCATTAGCGTGGTGTCCCGAGGCAATATCTATACTACCCTAATTACTAATTAGTAATTACCAAAACTTTTTGTTTTATTGTGATCATTATAATTATTATTTAGATTCATATTTGTTTATAACACAGGAGAAAAAGAAAGAGTAGAAGTAAGTGCATAATGATGAGAGAAGGAACTGGGCAGGGAGGACAAATGATGATCAAAATATATTTTTTGAAAAAAATCTATTTCAATTAAATTAATACAAAGAAGGCATCTACCTCTGTTCTGGTGTTACTGCCCTAGATTCTCCATAAAACACACATTTGGGAATTCAAACCTGGTGATACAGAATTATACATTAAGATCTACTACCAGTAGCAGATCTCCATGAGATTGCAGAAAACAAACTTTGAATCAAAGATGATGAATATTAAACTAGATGAAAGTAGGGTGAAATTTACCCTGAAAGCTGCATAAAGTCTGAACATTGAGTATGATGTGGTCAAGAGATGCAGGAACCTGAGGCAGCATTTGCACCTGGGGGCCAGGAAGAATGTGGCCCCCAGCTGAGAGTGTAAGCAGATGAGATACTCTGCCTCTGAAGCATTGCAATTGTAATGTGATAATCTAAAAGACATCACAGAGGGATAAATCAGGGATGTGATGTGTCAGTGTATAGGTAGGACACATGCTTAAACTCATTGGCAAAAGGAAGGCTTTCTGAATGTGATTGCAATTGCTCATACAATAAGAACAGGAATTCATGACAGTAAAATGCTTCTGTACATCAAAGTAAGAATGCCATCAACTGAGTAATGAGATAGGTTACAAAATGGTGTATATATGTGCTGTGAGTATTGTTAGTATTGGGGATTAGAAAAAAATAATTTTTTTTGAAATAACTATAAGACAAATTTTAAGAAAATGGTCACTAGAGGAAATTGAGCAATGATGAGATTTAAAGTAACCAAAGCATGCTTACTAAATGAGTGAATTTTTAGTGAAAATAATTTTCATACACTATATATAGGAGAACATGAAGGAAATAATATTAATGTTAAAAAATAATTTTTCTCAAGATGTTATCCAAAGTTCTGAGTATTTTCTTGGAAAAAATTCAGGTTTTCTACTAATGTATAGTAAAATATGGATGAAGTTATCTAATAATTACATGTGCAGTTTATCATTTCTACCTATTCAAGTTAACTGTGTCAGGCTATTAGTAAAAAAATAAATGAGCGATAAGAGTTAAGGAACATATGAACTGGCAACAGAGCACAGCAGGTATAAATACATGCTTTCCATATCCTGACCCACAACTCTAGCAGAATCACTCCATTATACCAGAGGCCATAGTGGCATCTAGAACCACAGAGGAGGCCCTGAGGCAGACCACCAACATTTCCTCAGAATCTCTGGAACTTTTCCCAACAGTGGCCCCTTCACTCATCTCCATGTCCCAGATCACAACTCTGGCAGAAGCTCCTCGATTCTACCAGAAACCATCATTTATCCAGAATCCCAGAGGCCATGCCAGTTCCTAGAATCCCAATATTCCCAGCCAAAACCAGTACACTAAACACCAGAAGTCATGCAAACTGCCAAGTTCCCATCAGAAGCAACTTGCTGAACAAGACAACTACCAGGGCACAAGAACCACAGGCCACTCATACCAGAAGGCCATAAAAGAAACATGTGTGAGTATTGTGAAATGAGGACTTTTTTCCCGTGGGATATTAATTATGAAGGAAATTTGAAGAAAAAGTCACAAGAGGAAATTGAGCGATGGTGGATTTACAAATAGACAAAGACATGCTTAATGAATAATTAGATTGTCAATAAAATTCATTGAAAATAAATTTTCATACTTTAAAAAGAATACATCAGCTTGGAAATGGTGGTGCATGCCTTTAATCCCAGAGGGTGGCAGAGGAAGGCAGATTTCTGAGTTTGAGGCCAGCCTGGTCTACAGAGTGAGTTGTAGGACAGCCAAGACTACAGAGAAACCCTGTCTGGAAACAAAAATGAAGGAATTTATACTAATAGTAAAGCAAAATATTTGCCAGGACATTATTTATTAAGAGATTGGAGAATTTATTAGGAAAATATTTAGACTTTCTGCCAATGCTTAGGATATTTATGATGTTATCCAAATACTCTATGTGAGTTTTAAGATTTCTGCCTATTCATGTTTATAGTTCATGGTTTTTTTTAAACAGTGTCTTTATTTTTATTTTTATTTTTATTTTTATTTTTATTTTTATTTTTATTTATTTATTTATTTTTTGGTTCCTGACTGTCATGGAACTCACTCTGCAGACTAGGCTGGCCTCAAACTCAGAAATCCACCTGCTCCTGCATCCTGAGTGCTGGGATTAAAGGCATGAGCCACCACTGCCCAGCTAGTTCATGGTTCTTAAGACCAGGAAATAACCTCCAACAATTAAGGGACATGTGAGATAGCAACATAGAATAGCAGCTAAAAGTGAATTCCAGGGAAGCTTGATGAATTCAGTTTGATCAGCAGAGCTCATGGGAAAAGTCAGAGAGTTTATGTCATGGTACAGAATTGTTCAAACATCCTACATACATTCCAGTGCTCAGATAGACACTGCACACATGCACTCATGATAATAAAGAAACAAAACAGAAATTTAAAATATAGTATGGTGCATATAAAAAAGATGCAGACTCAGTTGATGTGTGCTCTACATGTCTTTAATGTGATTCTTACAATTTCGACTCAGCATGGATTGCAATGAATGGATCTTCAGCTGAGTTACTAATGGAAAACTGAGCTTTGCCATCACTGCCAACATTGACTCTAAGTCCAGTGCAATTGCCATCCACTTTGTCTCCAGAAATAACATCACAGTATGTGCCAGCAGGAAGACCAGTCTGTAAAGTTGCTGACAAAGCCCTGAAAAAAGAGTTAGTATTTAATTTATATTCAAGCCACTAAAATGTTGGAAGATCCTATATAAATAATAAATGCCCCCAACCTCGTGCTATAAAACAGTAAGGACTCAGAGCTCAATAAGAGAATCAAACACACACACAAAAATTGTGAGAGGGGGAGCAAGTGAATTCTCTATACCAATGGCATTGTTTTAAATGTGTCTGAATTTTATGGCCTGTAGTGACCAGAAAGATAAACACAGAGGACCCAGTGATGCCTAAGCCCTAAATCACTCCTATGAGAACCATAGTTTCCAGTCTGTTCTCTGATGCACTTAAACTCTGATGAATCTCTTTAACTTTAATAGCATTAAATCTTTAAAGCTTCATTAATTACATGATGCCACAAATAATATTTTCCTAGAATTAAGCATAATGTAGTATTTCTACAGATACATATAAGTTTATAGTAAAAAAAAGTGTCTGCATCAAGTAATTCTAGTTCTCCTAAACAACCAATCATGTACTCTTTCAAAAAAAAGTTACATATGTCAATCATTTTGTTGTAGTCAATCAAGTAGGCAATATGGAAAAGTATCCTCAACCTGATAAAAAGTTGACTTTAAATTGACATAGTTAACTGGCTCCCAAAGAGATTCTCTAAGCTAGAATTCTGTTTTGTTTGTTTTGTATTGTTTTGTTTTGTTTGTGAGACAGTATCTCTATACATAGCTATTTATATACTGAAACTCATTATGCAGATCAAGGTGACCTCAAATGCCCAGCAAATATGGGTGCTTCTCCCTTTTCAGTACTCAGAAGGAAGGCTTTGCACATCACTTCTCCTATCTCACCTAGATTTGAAGGAACCATAAAGGAAGAATCAAAAGTTAAAAGACAATATTGAAGGTTTTAAAGCAGAATAAGCAACCTTTTGAAGAAACTCATAAACCAGAGGTAAGTGCACGTATGCATTAAAAATATTTAAAACACATAAATAGGGAATTGAAGACTCTGGGAAATGCACAAATATAGAAGCAATAATCAAACTTACTGGGAAAGCACTCCATTACTAATATGGCACATTGTATTATGATGTTAAGATGTATGTTTACTATTTATATGCTTTGTGAAATATTTCACATGATTGTTTATATATGAATGTATGCTATGTCATTATAGGCTGTAGTTAAAGATCACAAAAAAAACCAAAATGTTATTAACACAAGGGAAAATAGGAAAACATATCATTCTTCTTATGTACACTGAACACTTATTTTGTCTTAAATTCCTTTTTTAACAGATTTTTCACATATGAAAATATAAATGAACAAGGAAAGAAAAGAGGCTTCTGGGAGTTTAATATTGTGCAATCCTTCTTCAATCACTATGTACTTACCAGTCATCATTGTTAAAGACAATGAAACCTCTGTTTCCTCTGCCAAAAGCTACTTGGTTGCTGCCATTATCCCACCAGTTGGCAAAAGGCTGACCATTGACAACATTCCGGAAGTCAACCATGTTCCTACAAGCACAGGATCATGAGAAATTCTGATGCACTTTAACTCAACAGTTTAAAATAACAGGTTGAACAACTTCCTTATTAGACAAGACCTGAAGGGGACATCCTACCTGATTTGACGCCATCTATGTTCACAGACCCAGTCATTGCCACAAGTGGTATCTGGATTAATGGTCACTTCTTTTGTTACTCCATTGTTATTAGGTGGTCCAATCCAGTCATTCTGATCCTTAATTATTAAAAGAATCACATCATTTGAATGTCTGTAGCTCCCTGACCCTTGCCACTATAGAAAACCAAAACCAAGCCCACTGGGCTAATTCTGTCTCTGCAGTAGATAATTGTTATCTAAGTTCTTCATTGTTTTCACAGAGTTCTTAACTTCCATGAAAATTGAGGTTCTGTAGGACTATATTAAAACAGAATCCAGTTCCTCTCTGAAATATTTCCATCTCTACAACTTCATGAATGTGCGTCAGTATATAGATAAAAGAGATACAGGGTTCTTAACTACTATAAAAATTAAAATCATCTATAAGAATTATTTTAATATAAAATGTTTTAAGTTAATCTTAGTTTATTTCTTACCAACACTTTATAAACTGTACTAAAGTGTTCTGACATCATTATGTTTGCCAAAGTATTAGTAAGTTTATTATGATGGCAAAATATTTGAATATACCTCTAAAAGCTCTTTCAACTCATGAAAGCACTTTAAAAAGAGAATAAATTTCAACACACAACAAAGGGATTATATTCCGTGGAAATAAAAAGTAATTGGCAAAATTATACAATAGTAAAATTAATATGCATGTATATCTGATGTTTCTCTATAAGGCTAGTATTTTCCACTGAGATATGATATTTCCCATAGGCTATAAGAAACCTGTTATTCTCATTGCTTAGTTAAATTGCAAAGTTATTTAACTGTATGCAACTAATAAATACGTGTGTACTGGATATAATTCAAGGCACCTCTGGATTTCTTCATCAAATTACTGTTCTGTGACTCTCATAAACTCCTGTTTACTGTAATTTCCATAATCACCCTCAAGTCAAATGCTTTCTAATTCCACAGAAAAAATAAAAGTATTTTATAGGATGACATTTATTGTATGAACCAAGGGTTGAAAGAATTTGACATTCCTTTCAGTGTTAACAGGCATAATTCAATGTTAAACCTATAAGTCAGGGATTTATAAGGCTTAACTGTTTTCAATCTGTATTTTGTTAGTATTTCAGCTATTTCATTTTCATTTTCAGGGATTTCTTCATTGCCCTCAATTTAGAAAACTGCAGTGAATGAACTCTTAATGATAATTCCATATGCTCTAATTTTACGTGAACTTAAAACAGAGCCACTTTCTTTTCTAGATTAAAATATGCTTCAAACAACTCCAAGACTTACTTTTCCATTCTGGAAATTTCTTGTCCAACGGTAACTTGACATTACTCTTGTGAATCCATAAGGATGAGCCAACATAAATCCAACAGCCATTTTATACATTCTGAAATGTTCAATATAGTATTAGAGGAGAAGTATATAGTGCATTGCTGTCAATAAAGGTTACACAGCAAGAAAGAATGATCTCCTACCTAGCATCCCAGAATGTCAGGATGGATGATCCCCCAGCACCATGCCCTCTCTGATTGTCATGGTTGTCCACAAACACAAGGGCTCTGTCAGTAGGCACGAATCCCCAACCTTCTCCCCAGTTCCTGCATTGGAAAAACAGTGCATGATTCTTTCACAATGCTTAGCATAACATTGCATATGGTATTCTCAACTATCAAAATAAATGACAATTTCATAAGTAGACTTTCATAAGATGCATATATATGCATATTCTTCTATGATAACATACATGAGAATTTTATCCATATTTAGGTCTTAGTATATATACATTTTTTTCTGGAATTTTGCTCTTTAGATCCTTTTTTACTGTATTGTGGTATTATGGACTTGAAAATTAACATCCATATTATATAATATAGAATGAAAATGAATTTGTAACTGTGCTTATCATTATTCTTTAATTTAATGTAAGCAAATTCCACACTGTGACCACATCATGCCGATCATTTCTGAGTAAAAGTATTCCTGGGATACTAATCTATCTAAAGTAGGCCATGAACAAACATTCTTATAATATATTGGACTTATCAGAAACAAACAGAAATCACTAAGTGATGCTTTGGATTACCATTGCTATGAGGTGATTGATGTACCAAATGAAAAACATAATTAATTGAGGGTTAGTGAGCAATAAGCCTAACTAATAATCAACAACTTCATAATTGTATAAGTTTAGACATTTGAAGATATATTTTATTGATACCAAATGACAACAGATGTATGGAAGAATAGATGATGAAATGGTATATATTTACTTTAAATAGGCCATCTTCTCTCCATCCCACTTGCGGATAACTGTGCCAAGTTTTGCACCATACTTGAATTCTGTCACGCGTCCATTTCCAAAGTACTCACTCGCAGTAATTGCCTCACCACCCAGATCAATGACCTATGAGAGACATTGGGACAAGTGTATTTTTAAATCATATTACTGAAAGATAATATCATGTAGAGTTATTTAAAATAGTTCTGTTATTTGAAATGTTACTAACAACTTTCTCTATACCTACATTCTGATTTTATTCATAAACCATATGTCACGATATTGAAGGAAAGCAAATTACAGTGCAAATTACAAAAGGCTCATTTTTATCCTTCAGGATGACTGCTAGAAGGGAAAATTCACTGGTTCACAATAAGGTAACTCTTGCAGTCTTGTCTAGATTAGAAACTCTTATACAGTTCTCTAAAGAAATAAGAGATACAAAGTAGTCATCCTCAGTACACATCCTTTGACTTTATTGCTGAAGAAAAGGCTTCATCCATTTGCCTTAAACACCTACAACACTAATAACATGAGACAAAACTCAAAATCAGAAAAATTGTCTTGAGACAATAAGCATTATAATATTTCTGTCTTGGAAAATGTTATCTTTGAATATAAGAAACTGATTAATGAAGTTAGTACTACCATGAAACACTATTGCTGATGCCGAGAAAGGCTTGCTGACTGGAGCCTGGCAAAGCTATCTTCTGAGATGCTCTGTCAGCACCTTACTCATACAGATGCAGATATTCCCAGTCCCAGCACTCCCTGCAACTAAACCATGAAAGAAAGAGTTTGCATAAATTGTTCCATGGCTCTAGCTACATATGTAGCAGAGGACTGACTTATCTGACATCAGTGGGAAGGGAGATCTTTGGTTCTGTGGAGGCTTGCTGTGCCAGTGTAGGGGGAATGGTAGAGGGCTGATGCTGGAGTGGGTGGGCAGGACGGGGAGAACCCTCTTAAAGTCAAAGGAGAGGGAGATGGGATGGAAGGTTCTTGGAGGGGGGACGGGAAGTGGCACAACATTAGAAATGTAAGTAAATAAAATAAACAATTTAAAAAAAGAATTAAATGTAATATTTCTGATAACAACATTTATATTTTTAGGGACAGAATGATGTCCACGTATGACTAAGTTATTAACCAATGTAATTAATTATATGGTTAGAGAAGTCCAATACTTGATTTACATAATATATATCATTTACAAAATGATATTTAAAGAAAATCCCATGAGGCTTTGAATCCTATGTAAAAACTATACAAAACAGAGGAAAGCTGGATACAGGGAGTCTTCCTGAGGGAAGAACCCAACAATTGGTTGTCTAGTACCAATAAATCAAATTTTAAAACATACATATGTAGAACAATATCTGGACTGAATCACTTACATATGAAGCAGTATGAACTATATCAATGTTACTTGTCAGAGTACATATATACATCTGCTTGTATATATATTTGTACATACAAACATACATGCATACATACATACACATATACATATAAGAACATTAAGTAAAAAACAGAGGTGATGAACTTGAAGGAAAATATGAAGGCTAAATACACAGATGTATTTGGAGATAGGAAACAGAGGGAAGAAATATTGTAATTAAACTATAATATCAATTTTTTAAAAAAGACTATATGTTGTTGTACCTCTTGGAAAATGAAAGGTCTGCTTCCTTGGGAGAACCACTGTGTATTTAGATTATGTAGTTTGTCCAAAACTGCCTTTATGTCTCCAGGCCACATGTGTTTAGCAGCATCAAGTCTGAACCCTGCTACGCCAATGTCAATGAGACGGTTCATGTAGTCAGCCACCATGGTACGAACATAGTCTTTATCAAGGGCAAGATCCAGAAGGCCAGACAGACGACAATTTCTGACCTGTTGGGGAAAAATTGATTGACTTATAAAAAGCCATGTTTACCTGGGAATTCATTTCCTCATTCAGTCATTCACACATTTATCAATAGCAAAATTACATATAAATTTTAATTGGGATATGGAATATATGGATGGTCTAATGTGGACACAAACTCTAAAAATCCTCTGTTGTAAAAATCAAGAATATCAGAGATTAAAATTGGTCTATTCTCATTCCTAATCCTCCTTCCCCCCCTCTCTTTCTCTCTCTCTCTCTGTCTCTCTTTCTCTCTCTCTCTTGTTCTCTCTATACCTTCTTTTCCATTTCTCTTTTATTCTTTCCTCATTTCTCTTTATTTTACATAGGTCAAAAAATCAAAGCCAAGAAGTTGCTCATATTAAGTACACTGCTAAAAAACTGAGACTAAAACTCAGTCGTTGAAGTATGTTTCTATATATGATTTATATTTCTAATATTTTCCATTTTATAATATTTATTTAATTAATTAAGCCAAACTTTTAATTTTTTCACACAGATTTTTGAAAGAGCACTCCTGCCTTTATCATTGACTTTAGTATATCCTTACAAAATAATGTAAAAATACAGGACATTTTTCCTTTCTATTTTTTTTAGCATGCTGTATTAGTAACATTTTTACCCATGTCCAATGGCATTTCATAAATTTCTGTGCATATGTAGCAACATTTACTATTCTTTATTTCCATTACTCTTTCTCTCATTACCTGATTAGCATCATTGTAGTTATAAATGTCTCCATTGCATTTATTATCATTAAAATCCCAAGCAGAGTATGGAACTCCTGAGAATTCCCTGTTATTAGGATTGAAGTAACTTCCACAGGTACTGCTTGTTCCTGCAGCATTGCCTACGCCACACATGTGATTAATGACAGCATCCACATAAATACGGACCTAACAAAGAAAAATGCATACTTGAGTAGGACTCAAGAATCTATAATTACATTACAATCTCACAGCAAAACTCCAAAACATTTCATCTGCTGCTTTGTAGATTCACTTTAGAAAAGTGAGTCAAGTGATAAAGGAAACTAGTGTAAAATAAGATCTACTACAGTCAGACTATCTGAAAAAGAATATGGAGCTCTTAGGCAAAGAGAAGCAGACACTGCCAGAACTATAAATTTTGTTCAGTTTTGGAAGAAATAGGATATGTTATAAATTTGAGAGATGATTACGTATGACATTTTATGGGGTTACAAGGAGAAAAATCTTTACTTAGTCATATACTACATGGCTAAAGACCATGTAGTATATATCTCTGCATTATAGAACAAAGCAGATATTGAGCACTTAAAATAATGATGGGGAAGAAAACCTAAAAATTGTGGTTAGAAGGAGAAATGACATAAAAATGACTTAATACTAACATATGAACCAGTGCCAATGAAAATACATTAAGAAGTTTTAATAGTTATTAATTTTAAAAGTCAATATTTTACTTTATGAGTACTATTCTTTAAACCTCAAATGGTATGTATTCATGAAATTCAACAACCAGAAGTCCCAGAGCTCCCAAGGACTAAACCACCAACCAAAGACTATACATAGAGGAACCCATGGCTCCTGAAATATCTGTAACACAAAATAGCCTTGCCAGGCATCAAGGGAGGAGAGGCCCTTGGTCCTGTGAAGGATTGATGTCCTAGTGTAGGGGAATTCACAAGCAGGGATACAGGAGTGGGTAAGTGGATGGGGGAGCAGTCTCATAAAGCAGGGGGAGGGAGTATGGGATAGGGGGTTGGCAGGAAGGAGGAAACCAGGAAAGGGGATAGCATTTGAAATGTAAATAAAGAAAATATCCAATAGAAAAAAGTTGACAATAAGACAGAACTAACAGTAAAGTGGAAAGTAAAATTTTAGAAATTTAAAACTTGCTTAAACAAAAAGAAAGACACAAAGGAGGAATAATTTCATGTATGATAATTTTAAAGTAAACATGTCTTCACTTACACCAACATTGTTGCACCTCGTCACCATGTCTCTGAATTCATCTTCATTTCCAGACCTTGTGCAAATTTTGTAGCTAATTGGTTGGTATCTTTCCCACCAAGGCCTTGATGGGTTATAAATTATAATGTTTTCATTGGGTGGAGACACCTACAAATAAAATAGTTATCATTAGTCCCAGATTATGGCTTATTTTACAGACCTAAATTTTGTAGAAAGCTATCAATAATCTGAAGTTACTTCTCAGCCTATAAGCATTCACTTCTGTTGATTAACCATCACCAGATATTATGGAAGAACATTGCAGAGGTCCTCTTGATATTCTACAGTAAGTATAAAGGGGCAACAACTACCAAACTTTTTCATATCTCAGCAAAGTTATGTGTGAAATGAAGTTGTGGTCTAAAGTCTTGATTAGAACATTATGTGAACACAGTAAGTTTGCATTTAATTTGTGCAGTGATCTTACCTGCACCCCTCCAAATCCCTTAGGAGCTAAGTATCTCTCACATTCCTTGGCAATATCAACCCAGCGCCACTCGAACAGGTGGACAATAGAGGTCCTCCCATTCGTAGTTTGTGGGTCATATTGAGCCCAGCAGAACCCAATGAGGGAAAGCAGCAGGATGAACTTCATTTTGCTTTGAAGTTGTCAGTGTTCTTTCTAGAGCCTATTTATATTTCTGCAAAAAGGACGTTTTCCAAAGTAAATGTTCATGAGTAAATATTTAAAGTTCAGTCTATCATCAATCGAGATCAGCAGCAATGATGTGCACAGCTGAAGGTTCTTCAAAAACTCCCATGGAGAAAAATTTAATTCTTTAAATTATCAATTATTAATTTTCTGATGTTAGATCTTACTTTTTATGACCTCCACCAGCCAGTTCAAGGAGAATTACAACTGAAAACAAATATATCTGGGACTTTCCATTTCTAAATCTCTGTATTGCACCATTCCAAATAGCAACAGGATAATCAATTCATTTCTTTTTGTTTCCCCCACATAAAGTTTTTTGTTATTTCAATATTTCATTGAATTTTAAGATGCTGCAAAGTATTGTGGCATGCACCTACTATTTTATTCAAAAGAATGAAAAAAAGTTAAGACTTTGTGCAAGTTGCCAATTTATAAAAAGTACTCTAAATAAATAGAATTGTTTAAGGGGGATAGCATTAAATTTAAATGCCTCTGGAATTGTGAAACATGCATTTCCTTTTCAACAATCCTTTGACTAAAACCTCAGTGCTCAAAGTAGTAGAGTTCATTGGGTGTTAATTTTTTCTCCTTAGTATTGTATCTTTTCTTCCTGATGTAATACTTCATAAAAAGTAAAAATTCATTGCCTTTCTAATCTATAGAAAACCCTATGAAAGAAAATTATAGTGTATATAAAGAAGCAACATCCTCCTTTCTTTAAGTAAGTGATGAATAAGTGTCCTATTTTACCAAGGACTGACTGTTAGGGATATAATGATAAACAAATCCACAGTTGAAGTTAATGGAAAGAAAAGTAAGCTTGTTCATGAATATAATTGCATTAACAGGGTCAATAATATAATTTACCGGAATTTAAAAATAAGTGAAATTTACAAATGATAAATAGTGAGTTGAGTTCAACATGGGTGTCTTTCCAACTCATTGTTTAGGGAATACTTCGCTAAGGAAGTGACCTTGCCACTGGTTTGAATGATGAAAGGCAAAAGATGCTTTGAAGATCAGAAAAACCAAACCATGGCATAGTAAAGCCTATAGATGAAATGACTTTAGAATATTGGAGAGGCATTAATAACAACAAAAATGTCAACAGAGCTCGTTGTGTATAAAAATGGGAAGATAAATTCAGGTTAGGACGTTGTGTTTCAGAACAGAAATCTGCCAAGAATCTATGAGGAATAGACAATAATACAATTACAATTATGTGTTCTGTGACCAAAAATAGTTGGGATAAAGACATTCTAAGTTCCAAAATCCAGGTATTGTCCAGAGTGTTGAAATGAGTGATGTCCTCATTACTACATAAATAAACACTAAATGAGAAAGTGGGTAATACACTCAATTCTAATTCTTATTAAAAAAAAATCCATATACTTCAAAAACCATGGACCAGAAGAACTGAGGAAAACAATCATGTGCTTGTGATAAATAACAAAGGAAGCATTTTTCAATGTGTTTAATTACACTACAGTTAGTCTTTGTTATAATTTTCTATTTATTATGCTGGGATACTAAAGTTGTGCTTCCCAGTAGAAGAGCCACGAGCAATAATTGGCTATTAAGCTGTGAAATGTTAACCTAAACACTGTTACTCTAAGCTAAATTGCTGTTTAGTATTAGTATAGTAATAGAAGGGAATAATTATTTAATACTGTTTGAACCTGAAAAGGACTAATCATGATGCATTAGGTGAAATAAGCCTATTTTATTAATGTTAAATCTTGTACATTTCCTATATTTTAATTGTCCATTATAAATGTTAATTCATATGCATGATTTGTATTATAATATATCAGAATTATTCTATAGGCACTAGTTAGTCTGAGAGGAGACACACCTCATTTACAGAAACAAACAGCAACAAAGTGCCAGATAATGTTACTATTTTAACAAAATGATGAATAAATTGCTTTGGAATCTTATTAACTCAAAAATCAAATCTGATTGATAGGAATAAATAAAATATTTGATTTAAATAATGTCTTTAAATTTTAGTATTATAAACGATGGAATTTCCTTTTAGTAAGAAAAAATATAATAAGTTATAACAGGATAGGTAAAATTATAAATAGTTAAAGTAGTACACTAGACCTTGGTGTGTGAGAGGGAGCAAAGGGTGTCAAAGTTGAAATGGTGAATGGCTGCAGCAAAGTCAGTAAAAAAAATTGTTTTTAAATTGTAGAATATTGGGGCTGGTGAGATGGCTCAGCGGTTAAGAGCACTGGCTGCTCTTCCGAAGGTCCTGAGTTCAAATCCCAGACCCACATGGTGGCTCACAACCATCCGTAATGAAATCTGATGCCCTCTTCTGGTGTCTAAAGACAGCTACAGTGTAATTACATATAATAAATAAATAAATCTTTAAAAAATAAAAAAAATTGTAGAATGCTTAAGAACTTTTTGACAATGTTGTTTTATTTTATTTTTACATTTCTTTCACTTAAAACCCAATTCTTGAATACTTCATTTACATTATTTTAAGTTTATTCTGTCTCTCCTCCAACCTCTTCCCTCTTGTTCCATGACTCTATTTCATAAAGTATTCTTTCTTATTTACTGCATATATATATATATATATATATATATATATATACATATTTATGTACATAGGTACATATATACATATATTGCTGAGTCCATTTAGTGATTGGCATGTGTATATATATTTATGTATGACCACTTACCTTTTGATAAGATAATCTATCAGGAAGCTTGTTCAGGGAGAAATCTGATTGTCCCTTTCTTAGCAGTCATTTACTAGCAGTAGTACGTATTCTATGTATGAGTTCTCATGAGAGTCCCTTCAAAAACCATGGGTGTTTTTTTTTTTCATTTTAAAAGAGAATTTGTTTGATTTTAAGTTAGAGACAATGGAGAACAAACATTAAAAAATGGCATACCACTCCTGGGCATATACCCAGAGGATTCCTCTGCATACAATAAAGACACATGCTCCACTATGTTTATAGCAGCCTTGTTTATAATAGCCAGAAATTGGAAGGAGCCCAGATATCCCTCAAAAGAGGAATGGATACAGAAAATGTGGTATATTTATACAATGGAGTACTACTCAGCAATTAAAAATAATGAACTCATGCAATTTGTAGGTAAATGGTTAGGTCTGGAAAATATCATCCTAAGTGAGCTAACCCAATCACAAAAGAATACACACGAAATGCAATCACTGATAAGTGGATATTAATGAGCCCAGAAGCCCTAAATACTCAAGGCACAATTAGCAAGTCAAATGACTCTCAAGAAGAAAAAAAGGAGAGGACGCTGGGCCTGTAAAGATTGGATCCAGTATTGTAGACCCAGAACAGAGAAATTGTGGGGGGGGATGAGTGGGGAATAGCAGGGGGAGGAGAGGAATTATGGGACATATGGTGGGGGGTAACTGGGAAAGGGGAAAGCCTTTGGAATGTAAACATAGAATATAGAAAATAAAAATTAAAAAAAAGAAAAAATGTAAGGATGTTCTGCAGTAAGAATGGAAATTATGAAAATGAATAAAATTATTATGCCAAATGAATAATGTTTCCTAGTGTCCATATCTATGTAGAGATTCTTCCTACATAATCTATGAGATAGACTTTTAACTGGCCCTTTCCAGTGTTTTATCAACCAATGGAAAAATAAGTAGCAGTTTCATCTGTATTTTTCCAGGGATGTAGGGAAATTTATCTCTTGAATCTATATAACTGCGATACCATGAGCAAAACTTGTACTTCAGTCAACATGAAGATGTATAGTTGTCCGGCTTTGTGCCAATGATTTGTGTTAGATAACCAGTTATCTACCATTGTGTGGTATGCCCCGGCCAGCTTAGTAGAAATACTGCCTGCTCCATACAAAAACTTATGATACAGGAGTTTTTATTCATCAACAATAAAATAATGTGCAAATAATTGAAAGAGAGGTAGAGTGGTGTTGAAGACAGGATGAGAGGTAAGGTGTTATGTTCTAAATGTAAATTGTGAAATGTCCTTAATAGGGTCATGTGTTTGAACACTTGGCCCCAAGATGGTTGTGCCTTTGAGAAAGGTAGAACATTGCAGAGATGAAGCCCTACCTGCTGACTGTTGTATCTTTTTTAAACTTTTATTTCCAGTATTTCTGCCACTGTTATTCGTGCTGCTAATGTAGCTGCTGTTATTCTATGATAACATTAAAACCTATAATCATTATAGATTGGAGACCATTGCCTCTACAGAAACCTGGTGCTCAATTAAGAATGCTCAAGCATTTCCATGCATACTGATAATCTGCTGATTCTCCAGTGTGAAGGTAGCCACTGGTCCAATACCCAGACTGAATCATGAAAGACAAGTTAGTAAAGATCTATTCTCTTCATAAATATTAGTGACTTCTTGGTTCTAGAAAATCTGGACTAACTCACCATGAGAGGAGGTAGACTGGGTAGACAATAGAGAGGGTGGAGATGCGCAAGAAATTCAAAGGGATAGAGGGGAAGAAGGTTTACAAATTTGGTAAGGACTGTGTACAGAAAAAATATCTAATTAGATTCAGAGGAATAGTATGAATACGGAAAGTCAAAAAGGAATCTGCTACTTAAGTATTTGCTAATCAGAAAAATGATACTGACCTTATATCACAAATTAATCTAGGAAAGACTGGGAGCTACTATGGCATGTCCTGATATTCAGGTTCAGTGCTAAACCCTGGAATTATAAAAACAAAATTTGAAGATGAATATGAAGAGATATGAAATGCTTGCCTGAGAAATAGCATCTTCTATGAAGCATGAAGATATGAATCGAATGTTCAGCTTTCATATATTTGCTGCTGTACTTATATGTCTGCAAGAACAACATTTAAGAGAGTATGACTGAATGATCGATCCTAAGAAATCCTGGTTTACAAGACTGTCCAGAATGGTAAGTTTCAAGTTCATTCATTCATTCACAATTACTGTCTTCTCTGGTGTTCATGATGGGTGATCTAGATACATTTGAATACATATAATATCATACCCATATATATTCCCAAATAGCTAGATATGATGAATAAAGCAGATACAGTTGTGAATTTTTAGCACAGCAATGATAATTTGAGGAACTGCATACAAAATGTGTAGTCTTAATTTGTCAGTTTTCTGAATATAACAGGCACTACCTTTGCCATTTGCTATGCACAGGCCAATGAATATTGGCTGTCTTATCAAGTTTTCAGTGCCTCATCTTGACAGTGTACTGGGTACCAAAATGAAGTTATAAAAGGTTAGCAATGGTTTTATCCAATTTTGATCTTTGTGTACCACAATTAAAACCTGCTAGCCATGATGTATCTGTGTTTTGCTCTATGGCAGTCAGTGTGTGCTTGGCATTGTAAACCTTATAATGATATGATTTTCTAGGTCACTGGATAAAATCTACTATCAATATAATTTGCTAAATGGAGATGTTAATGTCTTATAAATATGCATACTTATACTCATAGACAGGACAAATTCTCATTTTAGAGTAGCCTTATAGAGAAGTGAGTGACAATCAAGTCATCAAAATACTACTAATAAGAGAATAATAAGTGCTCATTCCTAAGTAGGATATCTATTTATCTCAAACCAATGTCCTTTGGGACATAGTAGAAGAGGAATAATGATAATATGACAGCTAGCAGATGGGGAGAACCAATATATAATGCTGCCTTCTATATGCCCTTGTAAACATAAAGAAACATCAGCTGAGATTCACATAGAAGCAGGTAAGAACACTAGAAATTAAAAGCTTGACTACTCAGAAATAATGGAGTCAACAAGCATGAGAAGAAGGAAATAGAAAGGGAAATATGAGGCGATATTGTATATAGCATTGGTCAAAAATTTTAAAACATACAATAGCACATTGAATAGGCATGTAAGAGAGAGATAAAAATTCTGCTGACCATTTAGGAGGCTTTAGGTACATTTAATAGCAACACATACATATAATGGGAGATTTGATAAGATTTTTATCAGGAAGTAATTCGCATCTGGGATAAATATATATTCATGTGTATTCACACATATAAATGAATATCCAATATTTATGTCTACTATGTTATTTGACAGTAGTTATACAGAGCACATACTTATCAATACAGGTTATATAATGATTCTTAGTTCATATAACTTTCTGATTAGAGCCTTTGTCCTTCCTTCATGTAGTAATTCATAAAATGTTTGATAGGAAAATGTTAACAATAATTACATGCTTAAAAGTTTAATGGAAAAGCTAATTACCTTGGCTTGATGTTTATTTATTATGTAACTTCTGAATTGTCACATTGTAGGCCATAAATGTGTATAATTAAAATAAAATATATAAAAGAAAAAAAGTTAAAAATAATATCTAATGTTAAGAAAAAAATTCAAGCTCAAAATTACAGTGTTACCCAAAGTATTTTTCTTTTTTTAAATTTATTTTCTACATTCTTTGTTTACATTCCCAATGCTTTCCTCTTTCCTGGTTCCCCCCTTACCATATGTCCCATAAATCCTCTTCCCTCCACCCATTCCCAAATCACCCCCTCCAATTTCTCTGTTCTCATACTCCCCTACAATACTGGATCAAGTATTTTCAGGACCATGGCCCTTTCTTTCCTTCTTCTTAGGAATCATATGATTTGCTAATTGTATCTTGATTATTCAGAGCTTCTGCTATGAACACAGTGGAACATGTGTCCTTGTTGAATGCAGGGAAATCCTCTGGGTATATGCCCAGGAGTGGTATGACAGGGTCCTCTGCAAGTGACATGCCGAATATCCACTTATCAGTGATTGCATTTCATGTGTATTATTTTGTGATTGGGTTACCTCACTTAGGATGATATTTTCTATTTCCAACCATTTGACTAAAAATTTCATGAATTCTTTTTTTTTTTTTTGGAACTCTTTTTTTTTGCAACATTTTTTCCAAACTCAGAGTGCAGGGATTGCAGACATGTGCTATCAATGCCTGGTGAATTCATTGTTTTTAATTGCTGAGTAGTATTCCATTGTGTACATATACCACATTTTCTGTATCCATTCCTCCATTGAGGGACATCTGGATTCTTTCCAGCTTCTGGCTATTATAAATAAGGCTGCTATGAACATAGTGGAACATGTGTCCTTGTTGCATGCAGGGAAATCCTCTGGGTATATGCCCAGGAGTGGTATGACAGGGTCCTCTGCAAGTGACATGCCGAATTTTGAGAGGAACCACCAGGCTGATTTCCATATTGGTTGTACTATCTTGCAAGCCCACCAGCAGTGGAAGAGTTTTCCTCTTTCTCTACATCCTTGCCAATACCTGCTGTCTCCTGAATTTTTAAACTTAGCCATTCTGACTGGTGTTAGGTGAAATCTCAGAGCTGTTTTGATTTCTATTTCCCTAATGGCTAATGATGTTGAACATTTCTTAAGGTGCTTCTCAGACATATGAATTTCTTCAGGTGATAATTTTTTGTTTAGCTCTGTACCCCATTTTTATTTGGTTCTCTGGGGTCTAAATTCTTGAGTTCTTTGTATATATTAGCCCTCTGTCGAATGTGGGGTTGCTGAAGATTTTCCCAATTAGTTGTTTGCTGTTTTGTCCTTCTGAGGGTGTCCTTTGCCTTACAAAAACTTTGTGATTTTATGAGGGCCCATGTGTCAATTCTTGATCTTAGAGCATAAGCTATTAGTGTTCTGTTCAAGAACATTCCCCCTGTGCCCAGATCCTCAAGGATCTTCCCAGTTTCATTCTTATTGGTTTCAGTGTGTCTGGTTTTATTTGGAGGTCCTTGTTCCACTTGGAGTTAAGCTTAGTAAAGGAGATAAGACTGGATCAATTCTCATTCTTCTGCATGCTGACTTCCAGTTGAAGCAGCACCATTTGCTGAAAAGGCTATCTTTTTCCCACTGGATGGTTGTAACTCCTTTATCAAAGATCAAGTGACCATAATTCTGTGGGTTCATTTCCGGGCCTTCAAGTCTATTCCATTGATCTACTTGCCTGTCACTGTACCAATACCATGCAGTTTTTAACACAATTGCTCTGTAGTACTGCTTGAGGTCGGGGATATTGATTCCCCCAGAAGTTCTTTTATTGTTGAGAATAGTTTTAGCTATCCTGGATTTTTTGTTATTCCAGATGAATTTGAGAATTGCTTTTTCTAGATCTATGAAGAATTGATTTGGGATTTTGATGGGGATTGCATTGAATCTGTAGATTGCTTTTGGCAAGATGGCCATTTTTACTATATTAATCCTGCGAATCCAAGAGCATGGAAGATTTTTCCATCTTCTGAGGTCTTCTTCAATTTCTTTATTCAAAGACTTGATGTTATTGTTATGCAGATCTGTCACTCATTTTGTTAGAGTCACACCAAGATACTTTATATTGTTTGTGGCTATTGTGAAGGGTGTTATTTCCCTAACTTCTTTCTCAGCCTGCTTATCCTTTGAGTATAGGAAGGCTACTGATTTGCTTGACTTTATTTTATAACCAGCCACTTTGCTGAAGTTGTTTATTAGCTATAGGAGTTCTCTGGTTGAGTTTTTGGGGTAACTTAAGTATACTATTATATCATCTGCAAATAGTGATAGTTTGATTTCTTCCTTTCCAATTTGTATCCCTTTGACCTCCTTAGTTAGTCTAATTGCTCTAGCTAGAACTTCAAGTACTATATTGAAAAGCTATGGAGAGAGAAGGCAGCCTTGTCTAGTCCCTGATTTTAGTGGGATTGCTTCAAGTTTCTCTCCATTTAGTTTGATGTTGGCTACCAAGTTGCTGTATATTGCTTTTACTATGTTTAGGTATGGGCCTTGAATTCCTGATCTTTCCAAGACTTTTAGCATGAAAGGATGCTGAATTTTGTCAAATGCTTTTTCAGAATCTAATGAAATGACCATGTGTGTTTTTTTCTTTGAGTTTGTTTATGTAGTGGATTGCATTGATGGATTTCCATATATTGAACCTTCCCTGCATCCCTGATCATACATGATCCCTTGATTGTGGTGGATGATCCTTTTGATGTATTTTTGGATTCAGTTGGCAAGAATTTTATTTAGTATTTCTGCATTGATATTCATAAGGGAAATTGGCCTGAAGTTCTCTTTCTTTTCTTTTCTTTTCTTTTCTTTTCTTTTCTTTTCTTTTCTTTACTTTTCTTTTTCTTCTTTTGTTTTTGTTTGTTTGTTTGTTTGTTTTGTTTTGTTTTGTTTTGTTTTGTTTTGTTTTGTTTGAGACAGGGTTTCTCCGTGTAGTCCTGGCTGTCCTGGAACTCGCTCTGTAGACCAGGCTGGCCTTGAACTCAGAAATCCGCCTGCCTCTGCCTCCCAAGTGCTGGGATTACAGGCATGTGCCACCACGCCCAGCTTGAAGTTCTCTTTCTTTGTTGGATCTTTGTGTAGTTTGGTATCAGCATAATTGTGGCTTCATAGAATGAGTTGGTTAGTGTTTCTTCTGTTTATATTTTGTGGAATAATTTGAAGAGTATTGGTCTTAGGTTCTCTTTGAAAGTCTGATAGAATTCTGCTCTAAAACCATCTGGCCCTGTGCTTTGTGTTGTTGTTGTTGTTGTTGTTGTTGTTGTTAGAAGATTTTCTGTGACCCCTTCTATTTCTTTAGAGGTTATGGTACTGTTTAGATGATCTATTTGGTTCTGATTTAATTTTGGTATTTGGTATCTGTCTGGGAAATTGTCCATTTCCTCCAGATTCTCCAGTTGTGTTAAGAGAAGGCTTTTGTAGTAGGATCTGATGATTTTTTGGATTTCCTCAGTTTCTGTTGTTATATCTCCCTTTTCATTTCTAATTTTGTTAATTTGGATACTCTGTCTGTGCCCTTTGGTTAGTCTGCTTAAGGGTTTATCTATCTTGTTGATTTTCTCAAAGAACCAGCTCCTGGTTTTGTTGATTCTTTGTATGGTTCTCTTTGTTTCTACTTGATTGATTTCAGCCTTGAGTTTGATGATTTCCTGTCTTCTATTCCTCCTGGGTGAATTAGCTACTTGTGTGCAGTTGGAGCCCTGGTGTATCTTGCTCCAAGCAATGTTATACTCAGCTGTCTCTATGAACCTGGTGCTACTTGTCTGCTCTGTTAGGGAGCAAAGATGGCAACTGGACGCCCCTCCAAATGCTGACACCCCACAGTGCACAGGATCCATGCCTGCCTGGCACACAGACTAACTGTCGATCTGCCCAGATCCTGTGCAGGTCAAAGCTCTGTGGCCTGCATCCCCAGAGATCTTAAACTCGGGATGTCTTGGTACCTGGGGCTGCTTGTCCTGTCCGACCAGAAGCAACAAAAGTATTTTGCTAATCAATATTAGAGAAAAAGTTTCTATATTTTTAATTAGAGCCCACAATATAAATAATATTACAGAAGAATGACTCTTCATTACAGCCAGGATTTCTCTTAACTTAACAAGTACCATGATTTAAACAATTAACTCAATATTAAATTACAAAAACATTATATACTTGTAGATCTTTGAAGATATAAATGAAAAAGTAGTAACCTTTAATACAGTTTATATTTTATAGCTTCCTATTTGCATATGTGTATTTGTAAATTGCTTACAAAATTGTTTCTCTGTGTGTAGACCTTTTTTTGTTGTATACTAAGGTTTTTTAAATACAAATTAATTAACTAACATTGACCCATAAGGCACACGGTTCTTCCCATTGCATTTATTGCCCTAGAAGACTTATAGTTAATTATCCTCCTATCTTTAATAAGACACATGACTTACTAAAACTTTATGAAATTTTTTATTGTTACATTTTTGTATATAATTTTTATTATTAATTATTGTATTTATTTACATTCCAAATGTTGCTCCATTCCTGGTCCCCCCTCCATGAGTGCTTCACTCCAATTCCATCCCCTTTGATTCTGAGAGGGTTCTTCCCTACCCACGCACCCAATTCCCACCTCACCCCTGTAGCATCCCCATTCCCTGGGGCATTACATTTCTACAGGATTTAGCACATACTTTCCAACTGATAAAAGGCAGTCCTCAGCTACCTCTGTAGTCAGGGTCACAGACCAGCCCATGTATGTTCTTTGGTTGGTGTCTTAGACTTTGGGAGCTCTGGTTAATTGATACTGCTGTTCTCTCTATGGTATTATAATCCCCTTTAGCTCCTTCCAACCTTCCCTTAATTCTTCCATAGGAGTCCCTGACCTCAGCCCAAAGGTTGGCTGTAAGTACGTGCATCTCTATGTGCATCATCAGCTACTGGTAGAGTCTCTCAGAGGACAGCCATGCTATATTCCTGTCTGCAAGCACAACATGGCAATAGTGTCAGGGTTTGGTGCCTACTCATGGGATGGATCACAAGTTTGGCCACTCTCTGGGTGGCCTTTGAAAAGGCAGTCTTTTAAATCACTCACTGTAATAGTTCATAACTTAGGAACCAATAAAGGAAATGGAATTCTAGGCTATAGAGAGCCCATTGGCTGAATGATTTTAATTGTTCTCATATGTGTTAACATGTTACCTTTTTCCTATTCATCTTTAAATGTATTTTATTCTTTTTCATTACTTTTAATTTTTTCACATTTCAATCATACTTTTTACATTCATTATTAAATGCTGAGTCCTTTCATTTTCTCAACTTCACTTTTCAATATAGCTTTAGATAACAATGTTATGTAGAAGTTAGTCAAGTTAATAATTGCTCTTAGTGTAACACAAGGTTTCTCTAAATTGACATTGAATTATGCACAATTGCTTCAAATCAATAAATGTTCACTTATCAGCGAGTCATACCAAAAAAATGATATGAACATAAGTTTTGCATAGTCTCATGAGAAGGTTAGAAACAAATAATAAAGATAAAGTTTTTCAAGCCTGCCAACAGGATGCCTGACAATATTGACACATTTTGAGCCAAGAGTCGATAGTGTTTCCAATGTAAATAGAACATTCTGTGCTCAGGGGCATGCTAACATAACCTGTAAACAACCCCCCCCCAAAAAAAGAAAAAAAAACGGAAGTATGAAACCTTTAATGACTTAATGATACCATATCGATACTACTTTATCTCAGTACAAAAAGAAGGAGGGAGGTCTGTCTTAAACTAGAAGAAAAGTAGATCTTTATTTCCTTACATTATTACTAACCTGGTTTATTTATTTATTTTACATTTATTTATTTACATTTCAAATGTTATCCTGCTTCCAGGTTTCCCCTCCAAAAACCTTCAGGTCCTTTGCTTCTAAGATGGCGCTCCCCCACCCACATACACACCAACTCCTGCCTCAGCTCACCCCATAACATCTCCCTTTGCTGGGGCAACAAGTCTCCAAAGGCTTCTTCCCTCTTTATTACTTAAAAAACTAATATGTAAGCTCATGGGAGGAGATTAGGTGGGAAGAGGAGGGGTAGTGAATAGAAGAGAGAAAAGTCTTTTCTTAATGTTCAAGAAAATCTAAAATGAGGGATTATGGGCATCGCTGTGATGGATTTTCTTAAGTAGACACATTAAAATAGGAAAATCTACCCTACATTCAAGGAAGTCCAAGAAAAGTGTTTTGGTTTTGACTGCTTTTTTGTTTTGTGTTGTTTGTTGTTGTTCTTTTGGTTTTTTGTCTTGCTATTGAGTTCATTTAACTTGTTGCAACTGGCAGTGCAGCTACAGCTGTTAATGTTGCTCAGTGCTGATTTCAAAACCTAAACTCCCAGGACATGATCCAAGCACTTGGGAGTTAGAGGCAGACATATCTCTGTGTGTTCAAGTGCATCCAGGGCAACATAGTGAGAGACTGTCCCAAACAAACAAACCTAGATTCCTGAGCCTTCCAACAAGGCATGAAGACCAATGACTCTCTAAAATCCCTCAATACATTTACTGCTCAATTGGAAGTAATAGCATTGTAAGACTCTGGGCCAAGCAACAAACACTTTCCAGATTTTCAGAGTGAAGACAAGCACTGAGGCACTATCACAGCTGCATCAGATAAGTCAATCTAATAAATCTCCTTTGAGTATCTATTGTCTATTAATTGTATTCTTGTAGCAAACCCTGAACAAATAGAAAGAGTGGAAAATAGGGAGAAAGGAAGAGAAGGGAGGGATGAGAAGGAAAAGGAAGACAAGGGAAGAGAAAGAGAAATGAGAGGAAAGAGAAATGCAGTGCAGAGGAAAAGTGATAAAAATGTGGTGGAGCGTGCCTTCAGAATAGAGAGAGCTAATTAAATTCAAGGGATCAGTTTTTAGAAAAAATCAAACAACACTCTGTGACTTAAAGGTTTGATAAGTGGAATATCTTTTATCACGTCTAGTACTTATAGAAGAATGCTGGGTAAGGAAAACAGAACTATTATAGGATATCCTAAGTTTGAAGTATCAAATTTAAATTAAATGAAAATTTAAAAAAATATTTAAAGTAGATATGAAAACTTAGGTATATACCTCAGTAAAAAATGGAATTATCTGCATAGTTGAACACACAGTAATTGAATAATTTCTCTCTTCCTCCCTTCTTCCAAACCCACCCATATGCCCTTACTTGCTCTCTTTTCAAACTTGAGATTTATTTTTCAGGAACTGCTACTGTATAAGCATAGGTATGCACATATACATTTCTAAGTACAACTTGCTGACTTAATCCTGTGTATGTTTTCAGAGCTGATTTGTGGTATTGTATGACCAGTTGATGTGCTTCTCCCTGGGGAAAAAATGTCTCACCTTCCCTCAAAATGTTTTCTTGCCTATAGCTCTTTGTGTAGGCTTGAGGCCCAGTGGGCTATCCCCATTCTAATGTCTTGTGTATTGCTGGTATTCTTGTTCATCTTGTGATCAGGAAGTCATGTTGCTGAGATTTTATGGATATGGCTTCTAAAATTACAAGAGACATAATTTCTTAGCAAACTCTTTGATCACATTTGATCTTTCTATACACTTATCTGCAATGTTCCATGATTCTTGTTTTATTAATCATCCATTTGTTTACATCTCAAATGATATCCCACTTTCTGGTCATTCCTCCACAAAGCCCCCATCTCACATCCACCCCATACCCCACTCTTTGCCTCAATGAGAGTGCTCATCCACCTTCTCCCATCCCACTGCTCCAGCATCAACCCTCCACAGGACCAAGCACCTCCCTTCCCATTACTGTCACGCAAGGCCATCCTCTGCTACATATGTATCTGGAGTTCTGGATTTCTCCAGGTAAGTTCCCTGGTTGGTGGTCTAGTCTCTGAGAGCACTGGGTGGTCTGGCCAGCTGATGTTGTTCTTCCTATGGGGTTGCAATTACACACACACCCCTGCCCGCTGCTCCAGTTCTCCAACAGCTGCCCCACAGGGTCCCTGAGCTCAGTCTCATGGTTGGCTCCAAGCATCCACATCTGCATTGGTCAGTTGCTGGCCGGACCTCCCATGAAGCAGCCACACTTGGTTCCTATCAGCAAGTGCCTCTTGACCACTTGGCAACAGTGTAGGGTTTGGTGTTTGCAGGCAGGATAGATCCCCAGGTGGGACAGTCTCCATATGGCCCTTCCTTCAGTCTCTGCTCCAATTTTTGTCCCCTTTCTTCCTTTGGACAGAAATATTTCTGGGTTAAAACCTTTGAGATGGGCGGGTGCCCTCATCCCTCGACCAAGGGCCATGCCCATCTACTGGAAGTGGTCTCAAGAGTTTCTATCCCCACCACCTTCTCTGCACATTTCTGCTAAAGTCATCCCCATCTGGTCCTGGGACGTTCTCTTTCCCTGGTGTCTGGGACTCTACAGTGGCTATCCCCAGTTCCTCATCGGCCCTTGCTACATACTTTTATTAGATATCCTGGTCTTCTGTACCTCTCTCCAAAACCCTCCAGTACCTGATACTGCCCTGTTATTTCCTCCTCCTTTTCTCTCCCTTCCAGCTCCTCTTCTGCCTACTTCGATGATCGAGCCCCCCCCCCCCCCGCCAAGGCAGGACTGAAACATACACACCCTGGTCTTCCTTCCTCTTAAGCTCCATATGGTCTTTGGGTAGAATCATGGACATTGAGAACTTCTGGAATAATATCCATTTATCAGTGAGAGCATGCCATGTGTTCTTTTGTGACTGTTTTCTGGTTCCATCCACTTGCTTGCATGTCCTCGTTCTCAATAGCTGAGTATTATCCCATTGTATAAATGAAACCCATCTTCTGTATACATTTTTCTGTCCTGGGAAATCTGGGTTGTTTCCAGCTTCTGGCTATCACATATAAGGCCACTATGAACATGTGCCCCTGTAGCATGCTGGGGCATCTTTTGAGTATATTCCCAAGAGTGGTATAGCTGGGTCTTCAGGTAGATATATTTACAATTTTCTGAGGAATCTACAGAATGATTTCCAGAGTGGTGGTACCAGTTTGCATTCCCACCAACAATGGAGGAGTATTCCTCTTTCTTCCACATCCTCTCCAACATGTGTTGTCACATGTGGTTTTGATCTTAGTCATCCCAATTGGTATAAGGTGGAATCTCAGGGTTGTTTTGACTTGCATTTCTTTTTTTTTATTATTATTTTTATTTTCTATATTCTTTGTTTACATTCCAAAGGCTTTCCCCTTTCCCAGTTCCCCCCCCACCATAAGTACCATAAGTCCTCTCCCCCCCCCAACTATTCCCCAATCATTCCCCCCACCACCACCACCACCATTTCTCTGTTCTGGATCTACAAAACTGGATCCAATCTTTTCAGGCCCAGGGTCCTCTCCTTTCTTCTTCTCGGGAATCATTTGAATTGCTAATTGTGCCTTGAGTATTTAGGGCTTCTGGGCTCATTAATATCCACTTATCAGTGATTGCATTTCATGTGTATTCTTTTGTGATTGGGTTAACTCGCTTAGGATGATATTTTCCAGACCTAACCATTTACCTACAAATTGCATGAATTCATTATTTTTAATTGCTGAGTAGTATTCCATTGTATAAATGTACCACATTTTCTGTATCCATTCCTCCTTTGAGGGATATCTGGGCTCCTTCCAATTTCTGGTTATTATAAACAAGGCTGCTATGAACCTAGTGGAGCATGTGTTTTTATTGTATGCAGGGGAATCCTCTGGGTATATGCCCAGGAGTGGTATGCCAGGGTCCTCTGGAAGTGGCATGCCCAATTTTCTGAGAAACCACCAAACTGATTTCCAGAGTGGTTTTACCATTTTGCAATCCCACCAACAGTGGAGGAGTGTTCCTCTTTCTCCACATCCTCGCCAGCACTTGTTGTATCTTGAGTTTTTAATCTTAGCCATTCTGACTGGTGTGAGGTGGAATCTCAGGGTTGTTTTGATTTGCATTTTCCTGATGACTAATGATGTTGAACATCTCTTAAGGTGTTTCTCGGCCATCCAAATTTCTTCTGGTGAAAATTCTTTGTTTAGCTCTGAACCCCATTTTTTGATAGGGTTATTTGGTTCTTTGGGTTCTAACTTCTTGAGTTCTTTATATATACTGGATATTAACCCTCTGTCAGATGTGGGGTTGGTGAAGATCTTTTCCCACTTTGTTGGTTGCCGATTTGTCCTTCTGACAGTGTCCTTTGCCTTACAGAAACTTTGTAATTTTATGAGGTCCCATTTGTCAATTCTTGATCTTAGAGCATAAGCTATTGGCGTTCTGTTCAGGAACTTTACCCCTGTGCCCATGTCCTCCAGGGTCTTCCCAAGTTTCTTTTCTAATAGTTTCAGTGTGTCTTGTTTTATGTGGAGGTCCTTGATCTACTTGGAGTTGATCTTAGTACAAGGAGATAAGAGTGGGTCGATTCGCATTCTTCTGCATGTTGACCTCCAGTTGAACCAGCACCATTTGTTGAAAAGGCTATCTTTTTTTCCACTGGATGGTTGTGGCTCCATTATCACAGATCAAGTGACCATAAGTCTGTGGATTAATTTCTAGGTCTTCAATCCTATTCCATTGATCTACTTGCCTGTTGCTGTACCAGTACCATACAGTTTTTAAACACAATTGCTCTGTAGTACTGCTTGAGGTCAGGGATATTGATTCCCCCAGAAGTCCTTTTATTGTTGAGAATAGTTTTAGCTATCCTGGGTTTTTTGTTATTCCAGATGAATTTCAGAATTGCTCTTTCTAGATCTATGAAGAATTGAGTTGGGATTTTGATGGGGATTGCATTGAATCTGTATATTGCTTTTGGCAATATGACCATTTTTACATATTGATCCTGCCAATCCAGGAGCAAGAAATATTTTTCCATCTTCTGAGGTCTTCTTCGATTTTTTTCTTCAAGGACTTGAAGTTCCTGTCATACAGATCTTTCGCCTGTTTAGTTAGAGTCACGCCAACATACTTTATGTTGTTTGTGGCTATTGTGAAGGGTGTTATTTCCCTAACTTCTTTCTCAGCCTGCTTGTCCTTTGAGTACAAGAAGGCTACTGATTTTCTTGAGTCAATGGTGAGATGGCTCAGAGGTTAATAGCACTGACTTGCATTTCTTTGATTGATAAGTATAGGCCTACAGAACATCCTGTGTAGAGGGAGGCTACCTGGCTAGAGGGGATAGAGTCCTTGATTCAGTCTTGATCCTGTGGGGCAGAGTCCAGAATACCTGTATGGGAAGCTCGGCCAGGTAGGGGAGTCCTTGGTCCTTTATGTTGGCTGTGAGGTCTGTTCCATTGTTCCAATTAACCAGGCTTAGATAAGAAAAGACAGCCCATGATTTTCAAGCTTCATTATAAAAGAGGAGAGTGAGAGAGGGGAGGTAAAGAAATGAAAGCCACCCATGACAACATGGAAAGAGGGGTAAGTTAATAGAGAAAGAGAAAGATAAGAGAAAGGGAGAGTAAGAGAGAAGTAAAGAAAACAGGGTAAGAGAGAAGGGTAAAAGAGAGGGGGGAGGGAGAGGGGGTCACACAGTCCCTTTTAAGGTGGGACAGGCTACCTGGTTGTTTTCAGGTAATTGTGGGGTGGGGAAAACCTGCCTGTAGCCAGGTGACAACTGTGGGAGTGGAGTTCAGTCAGAACACTAGAGGCCTGGGGAGTCTAGTTTATACTTACGTGATAGTCACAGGGTTATGTCCAACAACCAAGGACTTTGAACATTTCTTTGGATGCTTCTCAGCAATTTGAGATTCCTCAGTTGTGAAATCTTGGTTTAGTTTTACTTCCAATCTTTTGATTGAGTTGTTTGGTTTCTTGGTGATTAATTTCTTGAGTTCTTTATATATTTTGGATATTAGCCTTCTATCAGATGTGAGGTTAGTGAAGATTGTTTCCCAATCTGTAGGTTGGCAATTTGTCTTATTGACTATGTCCTTTGCCTTACAGAAACTTTCATGGGACCAGTTTCATAAGGTCCCATTTATCAATTCTTGATCTTAGAACATAAGCCATTGGAGTTCTGTTTAGGAAATTTCCCCCTGAGCCAATGAGTTCAAGGCTCTTTCCTACTTCCTCTTCTCTTCTATTAGATTCAGTGTATCTTGTTCTTTAGTTGAGGCCCTTGTTCCACTTGAACTTGAGCTTTGTAAAAGGTGACAAATATAGGTCTATTTTCATTTTTCTACGTATAGATAGCCAGTTAGACCAGCACTATTTATTGAAGATGCTTTATTTTTTTCCATTGTATATGTTTGGCTTCTTTGTCAAATATCAAGTGTCCATAAGTATGTGGTTTTATTTATGGGTCTTCAATTCTATTCCATTGATCAACATGTCTGTCTCTGTACCAATACCATGCAGTTTTTAATCACTATTGCTCTGTAATAAAGCTTGAGGTCATGGATGGTGATTTACCCCTGAAGTTCTTTTATTGTTAAGAATTGTTTTCACTTTCCAGATGAATTTGAGAATTGCTCTTTCAATCTCTTTGAAAACTTGTGTTGGGATTTTAATGGGGATTGCATTGAATCTATAGATTGCCTTTGGTAGGATGGCCAATTTTACTATGTTAATTCTGCCAGTTGATGAGCATGGGAGATCTCCCCATTTTCTGAGATCTTTCATTTCTTTCTTGACAGACTTGAAGTTATTGTCATATAGGTCTTTCACTTGTTTGGTTAGAGTTACTCCAAGATATTTTATATTATTTGAGGCTGTTGTGAAAGGAGTTGTTTCCCTAATTTCTTTCTCAGACTGTTTATCATTTGTGTAAAGGAAGGCTAGTGATTCATTTGAGTTAATTTTATATCCGACTACTTTCCTGAAGTTGTTTATCAGCTAGAGAAGTTCTCTGGTAGAATTTTTGGGGTCGAACATGTATACTATCATAACATCTGCAAACAGTGATACCTTTATTTCTTCTTTGCCAATTTGTATCCCAGTGATAACTTTTTGTTTTCTTATTGTTCTAGCTAGCACTTCGAGTACTATATTGAATAGATATGGGGAGAATAGGCATCCTTTTCTTGTCCCCGATTTCAGCAGGATTGCTTCAAGTATATCTCCATTTAATTTGATATTGGCTGTTGGTTTGCAGTAAATTGCTTTTATTATGGTTAGGTATGGGCCTTGAATTCCTGATCTCTCCAATGCTTTTAACATGAAGGGGTGTTATATTTTTTCATATGCTTTTTCTGCATCAAAGGAGATGATCATGTGATTTTTTTCTTTGAGTTTGTTTATATAGTGGATTAGGTTCCCCTAGCAAAATAAACTAAATGTCAGAGAAACAGTATCCAAATTAACAAAATCAGAAATGAAAAGGGAAACATAACAACAGAAACAGAGGAAATTAAAAAAAAAAATCAGGATCTTGCCTCGGGACACCACACGAACATCGGCGGGCACAGCGGGCAGCTGGAGTCAGGTGCGTGGACAGAGACCTAGCTTAGCTTAGCTCTGCAGGAGATCTGGGCACCACCAGCTCAGCTGCGGTTGCAGACCACTGCGGACCGGCTCTCCGGGCAGGCTGGCAGCAAGGTGCCATCTTGCCTCGGGACACCGCTCAGAATTCTAGCAGCTGGAGTCAGGTGTGTGGACTGAAACCTAGCTTAGTTTAGTATAGACAACACCACCAGGCTCTGGCCTCTGCCCAGAGTCAGAGGAGATTGGCAGATCCGGGCACCTACAGCTCAGCTGTGGTTGCAGACCACTGCGGACCTGCTAATCGGGCTGGCAGGAGGGGCTATCTTGCTTCGGGACACAGCAGACTGCTAGCTGCTGAGGTCAGGTCACAGCAGACGACTGGAGGCTGGGATCAGGAACACGGACGCCCTCTACTACAGCAGTGCCAAAGGCCAGGCTCACAGGAGCTTCAAACTCCAACCAGTAACAATAAGAACAACTAACTTCAGAGATAAACAGATGGCAAAAGGCAAACATAGAAACGTTACTAACAGAAATACAGGCAATATGGCACCATCTGAACCCAATTTGCCAACCACAGCAAGTCCTGGATACCCCAGCACACCAGAAAAACAAGAGTTAGATATAAAAGCACTGGTCATGATGCTGCTAGAGGAACACAAAAAAGACAAACAAATCTCTTAAAGAAATGCAGGGGAACATCAATAGGGTAGAAGCTCTTACAATACAAACACAAAAATCACTTAAAGAACTCCAGGAGAATATGGGTCATCAGACAAAAACCAATAAAGAGGAAATGAGAAAATCAGTTAAAGAAATGCAGGAGAACTTGAAACAATATGCAGAAGTCATGAAAGAGGGAGCACAAAAATATATTAAAGAATTACAAGAAAACACAAACAAACAAATGAAGAAACTGAGCAAAACCATCCAATATCTGAACACAGAGGCAGAAACAACTAAGAAATCACAAAAGGAGCAACTTTGGAGATAGAAAACCTTGGAAAGAAATCAGGGGTCATAGATGCAAACATCAATAGAGTACAAGAGATAGAGGTAAGAATCTCAGATGCTGAAGATAACATAGTAATCATTGACTCCACAGTCAAAGAAAACGCAAAATCCAAAAGGCTTGTAACCCAAAATATCCAGAAAATCCAGGACACAATGAGAAGACCAAACCTAAGGATTATAGGGATAGATGAGAGTGAAGATCTACAACTTAAAGGGCCAGCAAATATCTTTAACAAAATTATGGAAGAAAACTTCCCTAACTTAAGGAGAGAGATGCCCATGAATATACAAGAAGCCTACAGAACTCCAAACAGACTGGACCAGAACAGAAATACCTCCTGTCACATAATAATCAAAACCCCAAATGTACTAAACAAACAAAGAAAATTAAAGGCAGTAAGAGAAAAAGGCCAAGTAACATATAAAGGAAGACCTATCAGAATCGCACCAGATTTCTCTCCAGAAACCATGAAAGCTAGAAGATCCTGGGTAGACCTCATGCAGACCCTAAGAGAACACAAATGTCAGCCAAGACTACTATACCCAGCAAAACTCTCAATCAACATAGATGGAGAAATCAAAATATTCCATGACAGGACCAAATTTACACAATATCTTTCCACTAACCCAGTTCTACAAAGGATAATAGGAGGAAAACTCCAATACAAGGAAGGAAACTGCACCCAAGAAAAAGCAAGACAGTAACCTTCTTCCATCAAACTCAAAGGAAGATAACTACTCAAAAACAAAAATAACATCAAAAATGTCAGGAAGTAATAATCACTATTCCTTAATATCTCTTAACATCAATGGACTCAATTCCCCAGTAAAAAGACATAGACTAACAGACTGGATATGGAAACAGGACCCTACATTTTGCTGCTTACAGGAAACACACCTCAGATTCAAAGACAAACACTACCTTAGAGTAAAAGGATGGAAGACAATTTTGCAAGCAAATGGTCACAGGAAGCAAGCTGGAATAGCCATTTTAATATCAGATAAAATTGACTTTCAACCCAAAGTCATCAAAAGAGACACAGAAGGTCACTTCTTGCTTGTCAAAGGAAGAATCCACCAAGAAGAACTCACAATTCTAAACATCTACGCTCCAAATGTAAGGGCACCCTCATTCGTAAAAGAAACTTTACTAAAGCTCAAAGCACACATTGCACCTAACACAATGATTGTAGGGGACCTCAGTACTCCACTATCCTCAGTGGACCAATCAGGAAAACAGAAACTAAACAGGGACACGGAGAAACTCATCGAAATTTTGGACCAATTGGATTTAACAGATATATATTGAACATTTCACACTAAAGAAAATGAAGATACCCTTTTCTCAGCTCCTCATGGTACCTTCTCCAAAATCGACCATATAATTGGTCACAAGACAGACCTCAACAAATATAAAAAGATCAAACTAACCCCATGCCTCTTATCAGATCACCATGGAATAAGAGTGGTCTTCAATAGCAACAAAAACAACAGAAAATCCTCATACATGTGGAGGCTGAAGGATATTCTACTCAATGATATCTTAGTCCAGGAAGAAATAAAGAAAGAAATCAAAGATTTTTTTAGAATTTAATGAAAATGAAGGCACAACATACTCAAATCTATGGGAAACAATGAAAGCAGTGCTTAGAGGAAAACTCATAGCCCTGAGTGTCTCCAAAAAGAAACAGGAGAGAGCATATACTAGCAACTTAATGGCGCACTTGAAAGCTCTGGAACAAAAAGAAGCAATTTCACCCAGGAGGAGTAGAAGACAGTAGAAGACAAACTCAGGGCTGAAATCAATCAAGTTGAAACAAAGGGAACCATACAAAGAATCAACAAAACCAGAAGCTGGTTCTTTGAGAAAATCAACAAGATAGATAAACCCCTAGCCAGACTTACCAAATGGCACAGAGACAGTATTCAAATTAACAAAATTAGAAATGAAAAGGGAGATATAACAACAGAAATTGAGGAAATTAAAAAAATCATCAGGTCCTACTACAAAAACCTATAGTCAACACAACTGGAGAATCTGGAGGAAATGGACAATTTCCTAGACAGTTACCAAATACCAAAATTAAACCAGGATCAAATAGATCATTTAAACAGATCCATAACCCCCCAAAAATAGAAGGGGTCATAGAAAGTCTTCCAACCAAAAAAAGTACAAGACCAGATGATTTTAATGCAGAATTCTATCAGACCTTCAAAGAAGTCCTGATACCGATACTCTTCAAACTATTCCACAAAATAGAAACAGAAGGAACAATACCCAAATCATTCTATGAAGCCACAATTACCAATACCAAATCCACACAAAGATCCAACTAAGAAAGAGAACTACAGGCCAATTTCTCTTATGAATATCAATGCAAAAATATTAAACAAAATACTTGCCAACCGAATCCAAGAACACATCAAAACGATCATTCACCATGATCAAGTTGGCTTCATCCCAGGGATGCAGGGATGGTTCAATATACGGAAATCCATCAACAAAATCCACTACATAAACAAACTCAAAAAAAAAAAAACCACATGGTCATCTCATTGGATGCTGAAAAAGCATTTGACAAAATTCAGCATCCTTTCATGCTAAAGGTCTTGGAAAGAGCAGGAATTCAAGGCCCATATCTAAACATAGTAAAAGCAATATACAGCAGACCAGTAGCCAACATCAAGGTAAACAGATTAAAACTTGAAGCAATTCCACTAAAATCAGGGACTGGACAAGGCTGTCCCCTCTCACCATATCTCTTCAATATAGTACTTGAGGTACTAGCTAGAGCAATTTGACAACAGAGGGAAGTCAAAGGGATATAAATTGGAAAGGAAGAAGTCAAACTATCACTATTTGCAGATGATATGATAGTATACTTAAGTGACCGAAAAAACTCCACCAGAGAACTCCTGCAACTGATAAACAACTTCAGCAAAGTGGCTGGCTATAAAATCAACTCAAGCAAATCAGTAGCCTTCCTATACGCGAAGGATAAGCAGGCCGAGAAAGAAATTAGGAAAATGACACCCTTCACAATAGCCACAAATGATATAAAGTATCTTGGAGTGACTCTAATCAAACATGTGAAAGATTTATATGACAAAAACTTCAGGTCTCTGAAGAGGGAAATTGAAGAAGACATCAGAAAATGGGAAAATCTTCCATCTCGTGGGTTGGCAGGATTAATATAGTTAAAATGGCAATCTTGCCAAAAACAATATACAGATTCAATGCAATCCCCATCAAAATCCCAACTCAGTTCTTCATAGAGTTAGAAAGAGCAATTCTCAAATTCATCTGGAATAACAAAAAACCCAGGATAGCTAAAACTATCATCAACAGCAAAAGAACTTCTGGGGGAATCAATATCCCAGACCTCAAGCAATACTACAGAGCAGTAGTGTTAAAAACTGCATGGTATTGGTTCAGTGACAGGGAGGCGTATCAGTGGAATAGATTCGAAGACCCAGAATTGAACCCACACATCTATGGCCAATTGATCTTCGACAAAGGAGCTGAAAACATCCAGTGGAAAAAAGATAGCCTTTTCAACAGATGGTGCTGGCTCAACTGGAGGTCAACATGCAGAAGAATGAGAATTGATCCACTCTTATCTCCTTGCACTAAGCTCAACTCCAAGTGGATCAAGGACCTCCACATAAAACCAGACACACTAAAACTAATAGAAAAGAAACTGGGGAAGACCCTTGAGGACATTGGCTCAGGGGAAAAATTCCTGAACAGAACACCAATTGCTTATGCTCTAAGAGCAAGAATAGACAAATGGGACCTCATAAAATTACAAAGTTTCTGTAAGGCAAAAGACTCTGTCAAAAGGATAAATAGGCAACCAACAAATTGGGAAAAGATCTTCACCAACCCCATATCCGACAGAGGGCTAATATCCAATGTATACAAAGAACTCGAGAGGTTAGACCCCAGAAAACCAAATACCCTATCCAAAAATGGGGTACAGAGCTAAACAGAGACTTTTCACCTGAAGAAATTCGGATGGCTGAGAAACACATTAAAAAATGTTCAACATCATTAGTCATTAGAGAAATGCAAATCAAAACAACCCTGAGATTTCACCTTGTAACAGTGAAATCTTAGAATGGCTAAGATTAAAAACTCAGAAGACATCAGGTGTTGGCAAGGACATGGAGAAAGAGGAACACTCCTCCATTGCTGGTGGGAATGCAAGCTGGTACAACCACTCTGGAAATCAGTCTGGCGGTTCCTCAGAAAACTGGACGTGATACTTCCAGAGGACCCAGCGATACCACTCCTGGGAATATACCCAGAAGATTCCCCAGCATCCAATAAGGATACATGCTCCACTATGTTCATAGCAGCCTTATATATAATAGCCAGAAGCTGGAAAGAACCCAGATGTCCCTCAACGGAGGAATGGATACAAAAAATGTGGTACATATACACAATGGAGAATTAGAAACAATGAATTCATGAAATTCTTAGAGAAATGGATGGAGCCGGAGAACATCATACTAAGTGAGGTGACCAAGTCTCAAAAGAATACCTATGGTATGCTCTCACTGATAAGTGGATATTAGCCTAGAATCTTGGAACACCAAAGACACAAATCACATATCAAGTGATGTCTGACAAGAAGAAAGGAGTGGACCCTGGTGCTAGAATGGACCAAAGCATCATTGTGGGGGAGTACAAGAACAGGGAGGTGGGAGGGGGTGTATGAGGGAGCAGGGGGAGGGAAAAGGGCATGTCGGACCTTTGGGAGTGGGGAACCAGAAAAAGGGAGATGAATTGTAAATATAGAATATATCCAATAAAAAAAAGTATTTAACAGTCAAAACCAAACTTTTAAAAACATGGAAAAAAAACAAAACAAAACAAAATCAGATCCTACTATAAAAGCCTATACACAACAAAACTGGAAAATCTAGATGAAATGGCTGGTTTCCTAGACAGATATCACATAAAAAATTTAAATCAAGAGCAGGTAAATTATCTAAGGAGGCCCATATTGCATAAGAAAATAGAAGAAAATATTAAAAACCTCCCAGCCAAAAAGTCCAGGGCCAGATGGATTTAGTGCAGAATTCTACCAGACCTTCAAAGAAGACCTGATACCAACTTTTCTCAAACTATTCCTTAAAATAAAAAGAGAAGAAACACTAACTTGTTCTATGAAGCCACAATTACTCTGATACCTAGACCTAACAAGGACCCAAGAAAAAACAGAATTTTCGACCAATCCCACTTATGAATATTGATGCAAAAATACTCAATAAAATTCTTGAGTCTTCCTGCCACCATTGGCACCAGGGAGCTGGGAGACTCCACAGCCTTATGTGCACATCCAGCAAGGAGAGAGTGATCTCCCAGCAGTGCTTTCACTTTTGAAATCAGAGGAGTAAGGACAGGGGCTTTCAGGACCACAGGAGGAAAAACCTCCAGCCAGAGACAACAATATCAACTAGCACCAGAGATAACCAGATGGTGAAATGCAAGCACAAGAACCCTACCAATAGCAACCAAGGCCACATGGCAACATCAGAACCCAGTTCTCCCACCACAGCAAGTCCAGAATACCCCAACACAACAGAAAAGCAACAGTTGGATTTAAAATCGTATCTCATCATGCTGATAGAGGGCTTCGAGGAAGACTTAAAGAAATCCAGGAGAACATCGGTGAACAGGTAAAAGTCTTTAAAGAGGAAACACAAAAATCCCTTAAAGAAATACAGGAGATCATGGGTGAACAGGCAGAAGCCCTTAAAGAAGAAACACAAAAATCCCTTAAAGAATTACAGGAAAACACAATCAAGTGAAGGAACGGAACAAAACCATCTAGGATCTAAAAGTGGAAGTAGAAACAATAAAGAAATCACAAAGTTAGACATCTCTGAAGATATCATAAAGTGTAATTATTTCCCTTTATTTCCCTTTTCAATAAATTAAAAAATGATAAAATAAAATAATTTTTTTTGAAAACTGAATCCAAGAACACATCAAAACCATCATTCACCAGGATCAAGTAGGTTTCATCCCTGGGATGCAAGATTGGTTTAATATATGAAAATCCATTAACATAATCCATTATACAAACAAATTCAGCTTGCTTTTAGAATCCAAGTCTACCAGCCCAGGGATCATACCACCCACAAGGGGCCCTCCCCATTTGATCACTAATTGAGAAAATGCCTTACAGGTGGATCTCATGGAGGCATTTCCTCAACTGATGCTCCTTTCGCTGTGATAACTCCGGCTTGTGTCAAGTTGACACAGAAAACCAACCAGTATAGCATCATAGCTATGTAAACTGTTGTTTCCTTCCTTCGGAAGCTGGTATATCTCCTCTGGTCTATGAATGCTAGTCCTCAAGGAAGGCCATTCACATTAAGTACTTCTCAGGGGCCTCCAAATCCTTTTTCTAAGTGCATGGTGTCATTATCTTCAGCAATAGGCACTTACTTTCCATAACTGTGTGGCAGGTAGGAGCAATAGAAGTATCCTGTATATCTAAGATTCTCGTGAATAATCCTAATCAACAACTCAAGAAAAGTATTCTCATGCCTGGTGTGGGGCATTTTCTAGTTGTATATGAATCATAGAGGGAACATTTTTATGTAATTCCCCATATTATTGCAATAAATAAATAAGTGCCATGTATTTGAAAGAGAGCAAGGAGAGATACATGGGAAGTTTTAGAAGGAGGAAATGGAACAAAGAAAAAGGAACAAGAAAATACTGCTCCCAGAGCAATTTTTAACACTCATGGGTATTTTGCCTCTGTCATTATGACGTGTAATTATAATGAACACAAATGAAAAAAAATGTTTCACAGAAAAAATATTTTCACCAACTCATGTAGAATATTATTAAAACTTGCACTCATTATTTGGGTATTATTGTATTTACTACACAAGGATAAGTGAATATATAAAAAAACAAGTAATAACATCCTAAGTGCCAGATATTGTCATATATGTTTTTTCATTTCATTTTTATTCTGGGACTGAAAATCAATCTAAGGGTTGCATACCTCACTGTCTCACAGCTTAGACCTTAAGGGAGAAGAAATAATTGTATCTCACAAGGAAAATCTCCAAAAATATCCTTTATGCCTTGACATCATGAATAAAATAAAAAAGAATGAACTGAAATAGATTTCTATTTATTTCCTGGAATACCTTTCCAAAATTTTGGGAGCTATTCCAATGTTAATATAAACAATTCCTTGTGCATTTTCTTCCATTGCTTTACAAGTAAGAAAATTTCTTTTTCTTAAAGGCGTATAGGTCCAATTACAGTTGTAATTGTACCCATAGACTAGCCCAGGTTTTCACCCTTTCACGCTCATATTTCTCCATTGTGAAACAGTGTTTTGTCAACAAATCAGAGAAAAGAAAGAACTTTCAAGAACAGCCTATGCTCAGATCATAGTGAGATAACACAACAAGAACAACAATATACTATATCTCCTTAAAAATCTATCAAAGGAAATGATCCCAGACAATATGACATAATTGAAATTACAAATTATTTGAAAGAAAATAATATCTATGCTCAAATAAATGAATAAATTATTGAACAATTTCCAAGGCATTACAGGGCAAAATGTTCAATAAGTTATGTGTGTCACTTAAGAATAGCAAAAAAAATACAATAAGAAAATAGAAATACTGAAGAATATACAAACTGAAATGATACCACAAAGAAAACTTCTAGTAAGTTGAATAAACAACTCATTAAATTGTTCCAATAATAGAAAAATATTAGCATGGAAAAATCCTACAGACAGGGTATATAGAATAGCATATTCAGCTATGAACAAAAATGAACTTAACAAACTAATAAACATATCATGTAAGACCTCTGGGACAACTTGAAAAGACCAACCTTATGAACTAATAATGAAGGAAGACAAGAATGATGTGCAAAAAACAAAAACCAGAAAAAGTTTTTAATATGATCATAGCAAAATCGTCCAAAATCTAGGAGACTATCCAACTAAAGAGACATATGATATATAAAATAGGAAATTGGAAGGAGCCCAGATGTCCCTCAAAGGAGGAATGGATACAGAAAATGTGGTATATTTATACAATGAAATACTACTCAGCAATTAAAAATAATGAATTCGTGCAATTTGTAGGTAAATGGTTAGATCTGGAAAACATCATCCTAAGCGAGTTAACCCAATCACAAAAGAATACACATGAAATGCAATCACTGATAAGTGGATATTAATGAGCCCAGAAGCCCTAAATACTCAAGGCACAATTAGCAAGTCAAATGATTCCCAAGAAGAAAGGAGAGGACCCTGGGCCTGAAAAGATTGGATCCCCTTTTGTAGACCCAGAACAGAGAAATGGGGGGGGATGATTGGGGAATAGTTGGGGGGAGAGGACTTATGGGACATATGGTGGGGGGGAACTGGGAAAGGGGAAAGCCTTTGGAATGTAAACATAGAATATGGAAAAATAAAAATTTAAATAAAAAAAAGAAACATTTACATATGAGTTAATGCAAAGCTCAGAGTGGGCTCAGGTTGTGTGGCATTCCTTTTGTCTTAATCTTTCTGACTCTTCCCTAGAAAGGTGTTTACCAGATTTTGTTTATTGCCTTGATTGTTCCTTGACCCAGAACTAATCTTTTCATTTTTCATGTACTTAACGTGGTATAAAAGCAGACTGGAAAAAAATAAACTTGCTTGAGCCTCAGAAATGGCTGGGGTTGATATGTTTATAAAAAGATAAAGAGGTATAACAATAGGTTTTATGGGGATGTGGTTAGGTATGGGGGAGAGGGGGTGTCTCAGCAGGCCCATTCAGAGGCATCCCTTCCCCCTGAGGGACAATAATATAGAATAGAGTTTATTCAGGGCATGGGGAGGGGAGTTAAGAGGGTAGTAGAGGCAGAGAAAGGCAGAAAGAAGGAGAGTGTAGAGAAGTAGAAGCCAGCCATGACCACATGGAGATAGGGGAGAAGGGAATGGGAAAAGAGGGGGAAAAGAGGGAGCAAGAGGAGAGAGAGAGAGAGAGAGAGAGAGAGAGAGAGAGAGAGAGAGAGAGAGAGAGAGAGAGAGGAGAGGGGGAAAACAGCCCATTTTATAGTGGGCCAGGCTCTCCTAGCTGTTACTAGGTAATTGTGGGGAGGACCATACCTAGCTGTTGCCAGGTGATTGTGGGGGTGGGGTTAGACAGAATGCTAACAGGGCTCATGCTACAACATTGTAGCAGGTATTGTACAGCATTGTAAAATTGTTTTTTTCTTTTTAATCCTTACTTCTGCCCTGGAGAACCTGTTGACTGACTGAGGTGGCTTGGTCAAATATAGATGCTTACAACCAGGGATGGGCAGAAGATAGACAGCAAAGTTCCCTGGCTTGGGGTCTCGCGCGGGGACCAGGAAGAGTGAAGAAAGGACACAGGGGAAGAAGAAAGCCACCATGAGGTAGATGGATCATGAGCCCATGGCCATGAGGGGCAGCCAGCTGGAGTAGGAGCAGTCAAGGCAGACTATGACAAGTGATGTCTCAGGGTTATTGACAGGGAATAGTCAAAATAGCATAGAGGAATTATATTTGTCCAGCTCTAGTGCTTTAAGGCTTATTACCAATATAAAGGTTTCACATCTTTTATTTGGGAGCTAAGTAATCTAAGGTGGAAATCTGCAAATAATATTTACCACATCAGATGTTCATAGGGAAATTGATCAAATAGTCCTACTTGGTTGAGTCTTTGTGTGGTTTAGGTATCAGGGTTACTGTGGCCTCATAGAATTAGTTTGGCAGTGGTCCTTCTGTTTCTATTTGTAGATTAGTCTAAGGAATATTGGTATTAGCTCTGCTGATAAAATTATGCTCTGTCTTCTGCAAGTCTCCATCCAGCAGCTGACTCAGATGGAGACAGACACCCACCACGAAACAGTGGCTCTAGCTTGGAGATTGTTATGGAGGAATAGGAGGAAGGATTGTGGGACCCAAAGGGAATAGGAACTCCACAGAAAGACTAACAGAAACAACTAACATGGACCCTTGGGGCTCACAGAGTCTAAATCACCAATTAAAAAACATACAGGGTTAATCCTAGGCTCTCCTCCTTGTTTGTAGCAGACATGCAGTTTGACCTTCATGTGGGTCCCAAACAACTGCAGTGGGGTCTATCCGCAAAACTGTTGCCTATGTGGGGGATATATTCTTCTAACTGGGCTGCCTTGTCTAGCCTCAGTGGGAGAGGATGTGCCTAGCCATACAAAGATTTTAAGTACCAGGGAGGGAGAAATACTCAGGGTGGGCCCCACCTGCCCAGATGTGAAGGGGAGGATAGGGAAGGAGTGTAAAAAGGGGTGTCTATGAGGAGGCAGTGAACTGGATGCAAAGTGAATAAGTAAAAGAAATAAAAATTAAATTAAATTAAATTAAAAAATATATCCGGTCTTAGACTTTGTATTGTTTAGGAGACTTTTAATGACTGCTTCTATTTCCTTAAGGTTATAGCACTATTTTAGTTTGCCTGATCTTGATTTAACACTGATAAGTGGTATATAATAATCCAATTCATTTAGATTTTCAAATTTTGTGGACAGCAGTCTTTTGAAGTAAGACCTAATGATTCTTTGAACTTCCTTAGAGTTTGTTGTTATTTCTCCCTTTTCATTCTGATTTTGTTAATTTGGGTACTGTTTCTCTGCCTTTTAGTTAGTTTGGTGAAGGATTTGTTTATCTTGATTTTTCTCAAAGAGCCAGTTCTTAGTTTCATTGACTCTTTGTATAGTTCTCTCTGTTTCTAATTTACTGATTTCAGTCCTAAGTTTGATTATTTCTTGCTGTCTATGCCAATTAGATGTATTCACTTTTTTCTTTCTAGAGTGTTAAGGTGTACTTTTAAATTGCTAGTAAGAGAATTCTCCAACTTCATTATGAAGGCACTTTAGGTACGTTAAATAGATGTTCTCACTGAATTCTAAAAAGCTTTTAATTTCTTTATTTTTCTTGCCCAACCCATTGATCATTAAGAAGAGAGTTGTTCAGTTTCCATGAATTTGTAGGTTTTCTGTTGTTTCTGTTGTTGAAGTCCAGCTTTAATTTATGGTGGTCTGATAATATATATAGGTTTTATTTCAATTATCTTGTATTGTTACCTTGCTTGTGTATTATGTGCACAATGTGAATACATTGTGTATTCAATGTTATTGTATTTAATTATCTTGTATTGTGACCTTGAGGCTTGCTTTGTGACTAGCATATATGGTCAGTTTGGGAAAAGGTTCCATGAGGAGCTAAGATTAAAGGTATATCCTTTTTTTTTTTCTATGTCCACATGATACATAATGTCAATTTGTTTCCTTATTTCTCTGTTTAGTTCTATCTCAAGGGCTGGTCAATTGTTGAAAGTAGAGTGTTGAAATCTATTACTATTTATGTGAGGATTTGATGTGTGACTTAAGCTTTAGCAATGTTTCTTTTACAAATGTGGGTGCCCTTGTGTCTGGAGGGTAGTTTTTCAGAATTGAGATATAATCTTGATAGATTTTTCCTTTGCTGAGTATTTAGTGCTCTTCCCTGTCTCTTTTCATTAATTTTTGTTGAAAATCTATTATATTAGTTATTAGAATGGCTACTTCAACTTGTTTCTTGGGTATGTTTTCTTGGAAAACTTTTTTCCTAACTCTTTTCTCTGTAGTAATGTCTATCATTATTGCTGTAGTATGTTTCTTGTATACAACATAATGATGGATCCTGTTTTCATATCCATTCTATTAGCCTCTGTCTTTTTATTTGGGAATTGAGTCCATTGATGTTCAGGAGGGACGGGGTTATTGTTTTGTTTTGGCTTGGTTTGTTTCAATTTTTTTTTGGTTGTGTTTCTTTGGTGGTGAGGAATTATTTATTTCCTATACATTTTTTAAGTGTAGTTAACCTCACTGGTTTGGAATTTTCCTTCTAGAATATTCGATGATGCTGGATTTGTGAGGAGAAACTCTTTAAATTTGGTTTTTCTTGACATATATTCTTTTCTCCATGTATGGTGATTATGAGTTTTGCTGGGTATAGTAGTCTAGATTGGCATCTTTGGTCTCTTAGGGTTTGCAAGACATATATAGATAGGTACAATCCCTTTTAGCTTTTATAATCTCTGTTGAGAAGATGGGTGTCATTCTGGTAGTTCTGCCTATGTATGTCAATTGTTTCTTTTCTCTTGAAGTTTTAATATTCATTTTTTGTTCTGTAGATTCAGTATTTTGCTTATTATATGGTAGAAGGATTTTCTTTTCTGGCCTAGTCTAATTGTTGTTCTGTAAGCTTCTTATATGTTTATAGGCGTCTCTCTGTTTAGGTTGAGGAAATTTTCTTCTAAGATTATGTTGAAAATATTTTCTGATCATTTGAGTTGGAACTCTTCAGTTTCTTTTATTCCTTTTATTCTTATTTTAGGTCTTTTCATAGTAATCCAGTTTCTCTGAATGTTTCATGTCACAATTTTTTTTATATTTAACATTTTCTTTTACTGATATGTAAATTTCTTCTATTGTATCTTCTACACCTGAGATTCTCTCCTCTATCTCTTGTATTTTATAGGTGACACTTGCCTCTGTTGTTCCTTTAGTTTTCCCTGGAATCCTGTTTTCCACTTCCCAGATTCCCTCAGTTTGTTTTCTTTATTGCTTCTATTTCCATTTTCACATCTTAAACAGTTTTACTCATCTTTCCTTACCAACTTGATTGTATTTTCCCATGTTTCTTTAAGGGATTTATTAGCTTCCTCTGTAAGTGCCTCTACTTGTTTGAGTGTAATTTTCCTGTATTTCTTTTTTAAAAACTTCTCTATGTGATGTTTTAATGTTTCATTTGTGTTATGTAAAGGATGAAGCTGAATGGCTCTTGGCTCCAATTATATGTTACACTTAACATCTGTCTTTTGTTGCCAGAACAATATATATGGGTTACAGGGCAATATCATGGATGGGAAATATATGCGCTTGTACAAATGTTGCTGTGTGTAAATATTTACACACATATAAACACACATACACAATAGGAGGAAGAATAATAAAAAAAAAGAAAATTATACCTATGGACAAACCACTGACAAGAAAGCCACTTATTTCCAAGTAGTTTGGATAAAAGCTTCAAAACTGCAAGTAATTCTCTAGTATGAACTTCAAGTCCTATACATTAGAACCAACAAGAAGTGCTTTCTTTCAGTAACCTGTTATGGTTGTCTCCTGAGGGGCACTGCCAGAGCCTTACACATACAGAGGCAGATGCTAGCAGCCAACCATTGGACTGGGCGTGGGGTCCCCAATGGAGGAGTTGGAGGGCAGACTGGAGGAGCTAAAGGGGTTTACAGATCCATGGGAAGAACAATGATGTCTGCCGCCTTGATGCCCCAGGACTCCCGGACACTAAACCAATCTCACTCAGAGTAACCTTACAGATATTGTTAAATATACTTAAATATGGAAGTGAATTATCATTAGAATTCAAACTTTCAACTTTTGAAGATGAAATTGATGAACACATATGAAGTTAATAATAATTCTGCTGCGCATGAATACTGTGCAAATGGTTGCACTACCTAAAGCAATCTATAAATTCAGTATAATCCTCATCAAAATTATAGCACCATTATTCACAGAATCTGCCCTAACCAGGGACACAGGAGACCTACCCTAAACAGGGACATAGGAGCCCCTCCAACCAAAGACAGCACTTCCTCCTCCCAGGAGGCCTGCTCCAACCCATATCACAGAGCTCTGTAGATTGTTGTCTGTAAGCAGGTGATGGCAGGTGAAAGATAAGGCTAGAATTTGTGGAAAAATAAGGTGGGTTGAGAATTTTAGAGACAAGGACAAAGAGACAGAGGAGTGGGCGGAGAGGAAGAGACAAGATAGAACCTATAGGAGAGGAAGAGGAGACAGAGCCACACAGTCCTGGGAGCCATAAGTATTGGAGGTTTCTTAGATAGATGATTAAATAATAAGCAGGGTGTGTTTGCCCCATCTAGATGTGTAGCTTGTGTTTATATCAATTGAGTTTTGAGTTCTTTGTGTGGGCATTTTGTGGGTTGAAATTTTACTTATATAAATATGACTGATAAATTACCAATCTCTAGAATTTTGATTTTACCAGTTACAGGGATTTGTGACAGCTAACCACAGGGAGCACATGGCTGGGAATATGATCAGAATGTACCACAAGAGACCAGAGGGTTGGGGACAATCGAGACTCTAGTGGCAGGGAAACTGTGATTCTAGAACACAGCCGGAGCTAGCATGGGAGTCTTGTTGTTATTTTTTTTTTAATATTTCCTGCCTCAGAACTCTACTTGACTTGAAGGACACAAGCTCTAGAGAGAGACACCCAGGCTAGTTAGCACAGGACATAAAAAAAGTGGTGAGAGGCAAGCATGAGAGCATAAGCAACAGAAGCTAATGTATTTTGGCACAATCTATCCAGTTCTCCTACCACAGCAAGCCCTGGATGCCCTAACATACCTAAAAGAGCATGATGTTGACCTGAAATCCCATCTCATGTAAATGATAGAGGCCTTTAAGGAGGATATAAATAACTTACTTAAAGAAATACAGGAAAACACAGACAGAAGCCCTTAAAGAGGAAACAAATAAATCCCTTAAAGAAATACAAGAAAATACAATCAAACAGGTGACAAAATTGAACAAAGCAATCCAAGTCCTAAAAATGGAATTAGAAACAGGGAAGAAATCACAAATGGAGGCAAACCTAGAGATGAAAAACCTAGGAAAGACATGAGGAATTACAGACCCAAGCAACCTCAACAGAATACAAGAGATAGAAGAGAGACTCTCATGCGTAGAAGACACCACAGAAGATATTATACAAAAGAAAATGCAAAGTACAGCAGTCTTCTAACCCAAAACATTCAAGAATTCAGGACACAATTTAAAGACCAAAACTAAGGATAGTAGGAATAGAAGAGAGCAAAGATTCCTAGCTCAAAGGGCCAGAAAACATCTTCAAAAAAATCATGGAAGAAAACTTCCCTAACCTAAAGAAAGAAAAGTGATTTAAAATGAATTAAATTTGAAATTGAAAAATTTTCAGGGAGGGGGAAGCCAGGAAAGGTTTTAGCCTTTGAAATGTAAATGAAGATTATATTCAATACAAAGGATATTTTTATATATGTGAAAAACTTCTGCATTCAAATTGTGAAAAAACATTACTTGTACCTTCCTCCTCCAAATTCTTTGAGAGTTAAGTATTGCACATATTCCTTGGCAATATCAACCCAGTGCCACTGAAACATGGACAAGAACAGGCTGTTTTGAGACTCTGTTGAATCTATCCCTGTGTAATACTGAACCCAGCAGAACCCACTGACTGAATACAAAAAAAAAAAATTATTTTGCCCTGAAATTGTCAACATTTGTTCTAGCAATGAATCATACAGTGAACATACATAATACAAATGAATAAATATTTAAAGTACAAACTGATCATTCATAGTGTGAGACAGATTGCCAATAATGATGTTAACAGGTGAAATATACTCAGAAAAATCTCACAGGAAAATAAACAAAATGCCATTTGAGAACATGTATTAGTTGTATAGGTCTTATTTCAGATGCTATCTCCTAAGCAAAGAAATTAAAATTAATTCATAGAACTATAAGTATCTATTTGAAAATATATGGAATATTCCAATTCAAAGTAGAAACAGAATACTAAGTTTTTCTATTATTTGAACATTTTCATTAATATATTTGAAATATCAAGCATAAAATCCTGGCCTTAATCAGTATCTATGACAATAGGCTGGTAGTGATAGTTTCCCCCTTACCGAAATATCTTTTAGACCAAAAAAATTAAAACTCTCTTTTTTCTTTACTGTTAGTGAAATACTATGAGAGATAATGACAGTACAGGTGAGAAAACAACCTTCCACATCTGCACAGCTAGTGTTCAGAGAGTGTCCTCCTGTTGCCAGCACTGAGGATATTAGGGATATAACAGACAGATAACAGACAGATTCCCAACCTAGAAGTTTTCTTTTTTAGATAAAAGAGAAGAAAATATGATAGTAAATGTAACTATAATTACAAAATATTGGTAAACATAATTCAATTTGAATAATGAATGTGAAAAAATTTTGAGTTCAAGATTGGGGTCTTTCATATTTATGGGTCAGGGTGCACCTCTCTGTAGAAGTAACCTTGGCTCTGACTTAAAGGTCTTCTCAAGATCAGCAATGAGCAATCAAAGTGAACTAAGGTATAGGACTGGAGTGAGCTTAGAATAAATGGTAAAAGGTAAAGAAAGTGCTTAAGAGATACAGTAAGTGTAAGGCACTAGTAATGCCAAGTAGGAAAGGTGCACTGGATAAGCTCAGTCAAGAATGAGAAAGCACATATTTTTCTGTGAAACCTAAGAATATATCTTTTATAGTCTGAATAATATTATTTTGAATTGTATTAAATGAATTAGAATGCAGGGAGAACTGAGAACAAGTATAAAACTTTTGCATCAGTAAACCAACTTAGTACCTTTATGGTACTCCTGAATGTTTAAATCAGTGGGTCTTTGATTTTTGTTCTTTCTCTTGGGGTTCTTTTACTTCTGTTGCTTTGTGTTATTCAACTTTGATATGATGGTTTTGTTTTATCTTATTATATTTTATTTTGTTAAAAAACATTATTGAGACAAAAACCATCTTAATATCTTTAATTCTCAGAACAGATGATATTTACGGTTGACAGAAAATTGAAGCAAAAGCCAAAAAGCCAAGACATTTGTGGGAATCACTAATTCTTGAGAAAAGTAAAAGCAGATAGTCATTTACAAGGAAGAAATAAGCAGATAAAATTTTACAACCATTCATGTTAGCATGATAATTCATTTTTATTTTCCTTTCCAGTATTTTTATGTTGAATAATCTTCTATTCATATAAAAGGAAGGAAGGAAGGAAGGAAGGAAGGAAGGAAGGAAGGAAGGAAGGAAGGAAGGAAGGAAAGAAACAGAGAAAGAAAGAAAGAATGAAAGAAAGAAACAAACAAACAAACAAAGAAACAAAGAAAGGAACAAAGAAAAAGAGAAATTGCCCAAGTACCTGCCTGCCAATTCTTCTGAGATAAATCCCAACAGCAGTAAATGTATCTCATACCTGGTCCTCCATTTTCCTCACCACAACTCTGCCGGCTTTTATGGAGGCCCCAATCGCAGGTACATAACCATGTAAGCCTCTCTCAACCCAAGACCCTGCTGTCAACACCCTTGAAAGCATCCTCAACAGAGGTAAACTGCACCCCATATCCTGTGCCACAGTTCCTACTGCACAATTCTTGGTGCCTTCACAGAGGCCTGACAGAACCGGTGACATCACTGATAAGCCCCACTTGCCTTCAAGCCTCTGCCCACAAACTTCCCTAAAGGCAAGCCCAAGTAAAGTAGACTGCACTTCATACTCTGTTCTCCATTTTTGATCCCACAACTGTCTCCTTTCCTAGAGGTCTACCATACCCAGGGACACCTTCCTATCAAGCCCCTGTCCATCATGTTCCATGAAAGCATCACCAACAGTTCTGACTCTATTGTCTGCCTTTAAAATCATTTCCCCCTACTGGACTGCCTCATTTGGACCTAGTAGGAGAAGATGCACCTAGTCTTACTGCAATTTGATATGCCAATGTTGATTGATATCCATAGGAGGTGCCTTCTTTTTCCGAAGAGAAAGGGAAGAGGAGTCAAAGTGGGAGGGAAGAACTGGCAGAAGAAGAGGGAAGGGAAACTGCAATCAGGACCTAAAGTAAATAAATTAATTAATTATTTTCAAAAAGTGTTCAATATCCTTAGTCATCAAGATAATACAAATTAAAACTAATTTGGATGGACATTTTGGTTTGCCCCATTCAGAAAGTCTAACATGAAGGAATCAAATTATACTGGCTTGCAAAGGTTGGGAAAAGGAGGAAACTATTCACTTCTGGGGAGAATTTAAGCTGACATGGCCAATATAGATAGTAGTAAGGAGATTTTTCAAAAAATGAAGTTTCCATGTGACCCAGATATGCTACTTATGACATTGTCAATGGACCCTATATTCTTCTGCAAAGATACTCAGATGGTCGTGTTCAATATTGTTCTGTTTGTAAAAGTTAGAGAATAGAATGAACCTAGATGTCCTTCAACTAAAGAATAGAAGACAAAACTGTGGTAAATGCACATCACTGAATATAGGAAATTTGCAGAAAGATGATATGACCTAGAAAATATTATCATTAGCCAACCTATGCCCAGAAAGACAAATGTTGCATATGATCTCTCATAGAAGGATCCTAGTTTCACATATTTAAATTTGTTTCTTTAACACAAAATCATTGTGGCAGCCTGAGAGCTAGAAAAGGACCATCACATAATACTAGAGAAGAGGACATAAAAGAGTAAAGTATTATTGCCCCTCTCCCCTCATGAAATCTCTCACCTATTCTCCCCCCTTCTCCTCTGAGAGGGCAAAGACCCCCTGGGGCTCCCCTCTCCCACACACACCCTGCCATATCAAGTCTCTGCACACTAGGCATATCCTCTCCCACTGAGGCCAGAGAAGGCAGCCCAGTTAGGGGAATAGAATCCACAGATAGGCAACAACTTTAAGAACAGCTCCCACTCTGTTTGTTGAGGGACCCACATGAAGACTGAGCTGCACATCGGCTACATATGTGCAAGGAGTCTAGGTTCAAGCTGTGTTTGTTCTTTGGTTGCTGGTTCAATATCTGAGAGTGTTCCAGAGTCCAGATTAGTCAACCCCATTGGTCTTCCTATGAAGTTCCTATCTGTCCCATCCATGGCTCTTAGTCCTTCCCCCAACTCTTCCATAAGGCTACCAAGCTCCATCCAATCTTTGCCTGTGGTTTTCTGCATATGTTTTAGTCAGCTGCTTGGTAGAGCCTGTCAGAAGAAAATTATGCAAAGCTCCTCCTGTCTAAATGCAAAAACAGGATCATTAACAATATCAGAGATTGGTACTTGCTCTTGGGATGGGTCTCAACTTGGGCCAGTTACTAATTAGCTATTCCCCCAGTCTCTGTTCCACCTTTGTCCCTGCATTTCTTAGACAGGAAAATTTTGGGGTCAAAGGTTTTGTGGTTGGGTTGATATCCTTACCCTGCCACCAAGTTTCCCCACTGCTAAAATTCTCAGCTAAAGTCACTCCCAGAGACTTCTGAGAACCTCCCCTATTCTAGATCTCTGGCACATCCTAGAGATGCCCCCAATGCCTCCCATTCTCCCACCCTATCAATTACTAATTTCAATTCATTCTCCTGACCTTCTGGCTCTCTGATCTCTCCTGTCCTGATCTTGTTACTGAACCCTCCCATTCCTGTCCCCATCCCATCTCCCACCAAGTTTCCTCTCTCCATCTGCCTCCAATGACTTTTACTCCCCCTTTCTAAGTAAAATTCAAACATCCTTGCTTGTGCCTTTCTTTCTATTTAGTTTTTTTTTTTGGGGGGGGGAGTGTCTGTGGAGTACTCTGTACTTTTTGGCTCCTCTGTACTGTCTGCATTTTTGGGCCTGTGTTATCCCTTACACAATATGCTAGTTTCTACTTCCATCCATTTTCCTGAGAAATTCTTGATGCCCTTGTCTTTAATCCCTGAGTAGTATTCCATTGTGTGAATAAACCACATTTTATGTATCCATTCTTCAGTTGAGGAGCATCTGGGTTAGTCTAGTTTCTGGCTATTACCAATAAAGCTGCTATGAATATAGTGGAGCGTGTGTTTCAACAGAGAAATCTCAAATAGCCTAGATGCACTTAAAGAAATACCCAACATCCTTACTATCAGGGAAATAGAAATCAAAACAAACCAGATATTCCATATTTACACCATTCAGAATGGTTAAGATCAAAAATTCATGTGACAGAACATGAAGGTGAGGATCTGGAGCAAGGGGAACACTCCTCCTTTGCTGGTGGTATCAAAAACTTGTACAACTACTCTGAAAATCCATCTGACAGTTTCTCAGAAAATTGGGAATAATTTGTCCTGAAGACCTAGCCTGTGAAGATACCACTCCTGGACATATTTTTAAAAAAGCCCCCATATCACAAGAACACAAAACAGAAAGTTTTTTAAAGTAATGTGTTTGAAAAATGGAAGAAATGAATAATTTTAAGTGGGATTTACCATCATTAAAAATATAGCCAGACATGGTAACTCAGGCATTTAATCCCAGTAATCCCAGCACTAGGGAGGTAGAGACAGGACGATCTGTATGAGTTTGAAACCAACCTGGTCTCCATAGTAAGTTTTAGAATAGCCAATGGACTTGTATAGAAGATTACTACAGTTCTTTTATTGAACAGACAACATGGTATCCATTTATTTTCTACATGGTTATGCTTATACCCACCAATTTGCATTGCTGTCACCCTTTGTCAGTGAGGTTTTATTTTATGTAGGTGCCAACAAAGCAGTGACTCATGACTTGTCAAAGTGTTAAAATTGAAGTGACTATTGAGTCTTCATCTCAAAAGAAGACAACTATTAATCTCATTCAGATATCAGGTAGTATCATGGAAGAGTTGGTGGAAAGAATGTAAAATCAGAGAATGGAAAGGAGTGTTGTTAGATACTATCTTTGGTACATGAAATAGTGTTGCATCCATGAACTCACATAACCATGGTTAATTGCTCAAGTTCCACTTGAAATTGGTACATTAAGATTCTACCAGCTATTGGGGAAAATGCCAGAAGGCCCAATCCCTTCCTACGGAGCTATAAGTAATTTATGGGCACTAGAGTGGGGGAAATTATATTCCTTAGTGTTTTTTCCACTGGTAAGCTGCCTTTGTTCAAGTAGTAACTTTCCAGTCAAGGTCACGTAGGCAACCCTACTTAAGAGCAGCAGTGAGGCCCAAAGATAGATAGATAGATAGATAGATAGATAGATAGATGGATAGATGATGGATAGATGGATAGATGGATAGATGGATAGATTAGATATTTTGTAGCTTCATTTTCAACAGGACAAAAGGTCAATGTGGAATGAAGATCAAAAATAGTCAATATTTGGTTGAGGATTTACAGAACTAGTAAGCAGGAAACTAGAAACCATCATCACAAAAACCAAAGCAAAAATTACATGAAAATGTGGGATGGAGGAATTTATTGGGATGAAGAGGGGATCTAGTGAAAATATGAGGAAATAATAGAAGATAAGGGAGTAAAAACGATCAAAGTAATGGGAAATTAGGATACCATGAAAGAAATGGTATAAATAATAAAACAATATATTTGTCAGAATGGCTTAATAAATCTGAGAATTTCTTATGACAAACAATTTAAAGATAATCTTCTAAATTATATCAAAATCCTGGATGTAATTTTACTCATACTTACGTATGACTTTAATGAGCTTTTCAGGTTTATTGCCTGTAGATTTTACTAAATGTTATTAAAACATGAAAATTAAATTACATAAAAGACAGGAGATACAAATGATTGATGCTCTGAACTTGATTTTATTTTAAATTTTATATTTTTGACTCTGTATGGATTGCAATAAATGGGTCTTCAGCAGAGCTACTAATAAAAAACTGAGCATTGCCATCACTGTCAACATAGACTGTGGTTCCAGTGCAATAGCCATCAATTTTATCACCAGAAATGACATCACAGTATGTACCAGCAGGAAGACCAGTCTGTAAAGTTGTTGACAAGTCCCTGAAAAAGTAAAAAATTAATGCTGAAATAAAATTCAACATAGGCAAATGTAAGAAAGCAAACTTTCTCCAAAGTGAATACTTGTCTAAAATTGTGCTGTATAAATAGAAATTATGATTTAATGAACAAAGACCTAATAAATGATTATATATAGTTATATATTATATCATATTATATTATATTATAGATAGATAGATAGATAGATAGATAGATAGATAGATAGATGAAGAGTACATGGTAAGTTTAAAACTAGGATTCTAAGTGGTAGCGACAGTTTGGAGAAGTGGGTAATGTGGACTATTTGGAGGAATTTTGTCACTGAAGGGAGCTTTGAGAATAAAAACACTTAAAAAACACTTGTATGTTTTCTAATCAACTCTTTCTGTATTATGCTTCTGGTTCAAAATGTGAACCATCACCTTCCATTTTCTGCCCTCAGACCTTTCCTTCATGGAGTCAAACCTCTGTAACTATAAGCACAAATAAAGTCTTTCCTCTATAAATTGCCTTGGCCATGATGTTTAATCACAGCATCAAAAAAGAAACTAATACCATCATCTAAACATGTAAAAGATAATCTGAGCAAAAGGTAACTCAGATTCATACAAAGATATTCACAAAATGTAGCTGTATATAGGAGGAACTTATTAAAGGAGAAGAAAAAGATGCATGTATCTCAAATGGAAGGGCAGTAATTGGAGATTGTAGAACCAATCCACATCTGTCTCCTGAGAAAAACCATCAGCCATGGCCAAGTATACAAATGTGTTGAAAAGATTAATCACAAAGAACAGGAGAATTATTACACAGAGACAGACATTTTAAGATTGTATACCAAAGAAACAGAAAAATAACTAGTTGAGATACAGAGTTAGAGTGTGATAATTTGAAACTAATACGAGTCACTGTTTCACTGAATTTTAGATTTTTATTGAATGTTTATGTCTTTTATACAGGTGTCACATGAGTATATTGAAAAGATATACACATGACAGTGTCAAAATTCATCAAGAACAACAGCAATATCAAAAACTCTACCTAAAACAAAATCTACAAAATTGAAAAACACATTAAGAGTGAGCATTTTTCCCTACAGTTTTTAGGTCACTATATATTATATTTCTTAAATCAATTAATAACATGATTTTAAGCTATAAGTGAACAGAAAGTAAATAGAAGGTTCTAAGAGTATAATAGAATATAATCCTACTTCAAATAATATCCACTTACCAGTCATCATTGTTAAAGACAATGAATCCTTTGTTTCCTCTGCCAAAAGCTACTTGGTTGCTGTCATTATCCCACCAGTTTGCAAAAGGCTGAGTACTGACGACATTCCGGAAGGCAACCATGTTCCTACAAGCACAGTATTATGAGAAATGCTGGTACCCTTTAACTCAACAGATTAAAATAAAAGGTTAAACAACTTCTTTATTAGACAAGATCTGAATGGGACATCCCACCTGATTTGACGCCATCTATGTTCACAGACCCAGCCATTGCCACAAGTGCTGTCTGAGTTAATGGTCACTTCTTTAGTTGCTCCATTGTCATTTGGTGGTCCAAACCAGTTATTGATATCCTTAAATAAAGGGAAAAGCCTCAGGTTTTTTAACATGCATGTTGCATTTCCATTGCACTAAACTCAGAGTGCTCTGTTACTTGAGTTTCTATAGTATCTATTTAATATTTAACTCCTTCAGTATTTATACAGACCACTACTGAGTATTTACTATTTCAGTATATATACCATAGTTATCTTAGGTCATATTTCACAGAATTATACATTTTATTTACTTAGTGTCATCCATGCAACAGTTTCTTAATAGCTCTCTTCTTTAATATCACTAAAATGACAAGAGTTTTAGCATCAGAAAGACCAGAATAAAGATCAGGCTCAACAGTGCTGACAGGCTGAAACAGGCCCAGGTCTGCATGCATCATGGCCCACCCACAGTGGGCGCTACCATGATGTGCAAGTATGTGGTGGAGAGATGTGAGAAAAATGGACTGGTCTGAGCTCTATGAAGAGACAGAACTGGAGACATGAGGGTAAAGAAGAATAGCCTTATGTGAGTAGCTTGTCCTGCCACCCGAGGCCAAAGTGACATATTGGCCCATACTGCTGTCTTGGTCCATAACCATGAAGCAGCAGGGTCTGTTGCCCATGGCTCATATTACCACTAAAGACCATTAGTACATGCCTGGTATGGACTGTGACCTGGAACCATGTAGATGTCCACAGGCTACAAAAAGAAGGCCCTGCCCCTCACTGTTTGCCCTACCTTGGAGAACACACCCTGCACCAAACTTGTATAGCATAATAGAGCTGGTCCTGATGGCAATAGTTTGGGTAAGCTGGGCCCAGTATGTGATCACTGGAGTACTAGCCCCACCTGTAGTCTGCTGCACAGTGGCATATGCAAGGGAGAAATGGTCTTCCCCTTTCTCCCCAGCAAAATGGAGTGAATTCAATATTGATAGTGTACTGGAAGCCAGAAGCTTTGAACCAGACCAATAACTCATTGCTATCAACATTTGCAAGTAAACATATGTAGACAAACAAATATACTGTGGAACACAATGAGGCACTTTTGTTTGTTTATTTGTTTGTAGTCTTAGTCTATTTTTATTTTTTTATTTTGGAGGAAGGTTGCAAGGGACTAGGCAGATATGAGGCAATGGAGTGGGATGGGGTAACTGATGTTAAAATCACAATGAATCAATAAAAAGCTTTTTTTAAAAAAGGTTCCAGTGCTAATTAAAATCTGATTTAATATACATATAAGCTCTTTATGCCTGAGTGTCATTATTTATAAAATAGAAATATAGTTTGGCAATATAAAATATTAGTGCTATAAAGTATTTAAATATAATATCAATTGATTTTATGCTACCTTTTAAATAAAGGTGCTAATAAATATGTCCTGAAATTCTGTAATAAATTTTCCAAAAATTTAATATGTATTTAAGTGTCAACATATTTAAATATCTTTCTAAAACAAACATTCCCTCATGTTCTTTTTTTATTGGATATTTTATTTATTTACATTTCAGATGCTATCCCCTTTCCCAATCACTGCCCCCCCAGAAACACCCTATCCCTTCCTTCCTCCTCTTGCTTCTATGAGGGTGTGCCACCACCCACCTACCCATTCCTGCCTCCCCAACCTCAAATTCCCCTACAGTGGGGCATCATTCCTTCACAGGACCAAGAACCTCTCCTCCCTTTGATGCCTAACAAAGCCATCGTCTGCTACATTGGATACTTGAATAATCTGCTGTCTCCACTTGCTGGGCACTTGCATTATAAGCCACCAAGTCAGCTCAGCATTGCAAGGTCCTAGGGACTTATTCTCCTATAGGAGCTTTGCTCTCTAAATCATCTCCCCATAACCTTAGCTGCCTTTTGAAATTGTTCAGATTAAGGTATTGCAAAATATTTTGTAACATTTACTATTCTTGAATAAGTCATCAAACTTATACACTTAATTTAACGTAATTTATTTCGTGTATTTTTTTAAAGTAACCTCAGTTAAACTGAAAAGTTTCTTTATATTCCATAGAAAAATCCAAATATTTAACAAATATTTGTCTTGGTTAAATAAACAAAAGCTGATATCCTTCTTTCAGATGTTACTATATACAATCCCCACATCAAATGGACAAGGAAAGAACTACTAGACTCCTACGTTTTTTCTTTCTATTGTTTTCTAACTTTCAAATTATTGTTTCAAAGTGATAAAGCAGTACATAGTTCTATAATATACTTACAATGCTAAAATTGTATTAAATAATTTTTATGGCATGTTTTTTATGACAGCCTGATATAGCTGGCTTCTGAGAGGCTCGGCCAGAGTCTGACAAATACAAAGGTGGATGCTTGCAGTCAATCTTTGGACTGACAACAGGGTCCCAAATGGGGAGTCAGAGAAAGGACTGAAGGAACTGAAGGGGTTTTCAAGTTCATAGAAAGAACAACAATGTCAACCAACCAGACCTCCCAGAGCTCCCAGGGTGGGAACTACCAACCATGGAGCACACATGGAGGGACCCATGGATCCAGCCACATATGTAACAGAAGATGGCATCAATGGGAGAAGAGGCTCTCCTGTGAAGGCTCAATGCCCCAGTATAGGGGAAGTTGAGTCCTGGGAGGTAGGAGTGGGGTGGGTGGGTAGGGGAACACCCTCATAGAAGCAGGGGGAGGGGGGAGAGGATAGAAGGATCCAGGGGGGAAACAAGGTAAGGGGATAACATTTGAAATGTAAATAAAGAAAATATTCAATTAAAAAAAGAAGAAAATATGATTCGCATATATAAAATGGAAAAAAAAAACAGGACTGTTTTCTCTTTCTTCAAAAGTATATTTAAACTTACACTTCCATCCTGGAAATATCTTGGCCAATAGTAACTTGACATTACTCGGGTGAAACCATAAGGATGAGCCAACATAAATCCAACAGCCATTTTATAGAGTCTGAAAATTAGAAAATAATATTAAAATAGAAAACTAGAAATTTCACTATCACTAAAGAACATGAACAAACATAAAATAACTTTACCGACCTAGCATCCCAGAATGTCAGGATGGATGATCCCCCAGCACCATGTCCACGCTGATTGTCATGGTTGTCCACAAATACAAGGGCTCTGTCAGAAGGCATGAATCCCCAACCTTCTCCCCAGTTCCTAGTTTTTAAAAATATTTGCATACATTATTCCCTGAAAGAAAAACATTTAGAGTATCCTAAATCTGTACCTCATTCCATAGTCTATTTTCATTTAACTAATGATTCTCTAACCAGATGATTATTCAACAGAAAAATTTTCTTCTAGGTAATTTTATGTATAAGATTTATTTGCATTTCATCCACATTGCTCATGTAAGATTGCAATGTAGATTAAATAAGGAAGCATAAATAATCACATAATAATCAAAACCCCAAATGTAGTGAACAAAGAAAGAATATAAAAGGCAGTAAAAGAAAAAGGACAAGTAATATATAAAGGAAGGCATATCAGAATTATACCAGACTTCTTACCAATGACCATGAAAGCTAGAAGATCCTGGGCAGATATCATGCAGACTCTAAGAGAACACAAATTTTAGCCAAGACTACTATACCCAGTAAAACTCTCAATCACCACAGATGGAAAAACCAAGATATTCCATGACAAAACCAAATTTGCATGATATCTTTCCACAAACCCAGCCCTACAAAGGATAATAGGGGGAAAACTCCAATACAAAGAGGGAAACTACACCCTGGAAGAAGCAAGATAGAAACCTCCTCTCATCAAACCCAAAAGAAGACAACCACTCAAATATAAAAAATAACTTCAAAAATGACTAATAATTACGATTCCTTAATATCTCTTAACATCAATGGACTCAATTCTCCAATAAAAAGACATAGACTAACATGGATAAGGAAACAGGATCCTACATTTTGCTGCATACTGGAAACACATCTCAGTGGGAAAGACAAACACTACCTTAGTTACTCTAAGGTAACTAAGGCTGGAAGACAATTTTACAAGCAAATGGTCTCAGGAAACAAGCTGGAGTACCCATTCTAATATCAGATAAAATTGACTTTCAACCTAAAGTCATCAAAAGAGACTCAGAAGGTCTCTTCTTGCTTGTCAAAGGGAAAATCCACCAAGAAGAACTCTCTATTCTGAACATCTATGCTCCAAATGCAACAGGACCCTCGTTCATAAAAGAAACCTTACTAAAGCTCAAAGCACACATTGCACCTAACACAATAATTGTGGGTGACTTCAACTCTCCACTCTCCTCAATGGACCGATCAGGAAAACAGAAACTAAGCAGGGACACAGTGGAACTAATTGAAGCTTTGGACCAATTAGAATTAACACACACACACACACACACACACACACACACACACACACACACACACACACACACACACACACACACATATATATATATATATATATATATATATATATATAAAACATTTCATCCTAAAGCAAAAGAATATACCTTTTCTCAGCACCACATGGTACCTTCTCCAAAATCGATTATATAATTGGTCCCAAGACAGACCTCAACAAATATAAGAAGATTGAACTAATCTTATGCATACTATCAGATCACTATGGAGTAAAAGTGGTCTTCAATAGCAACAAAAACAACAGAAAGTTCCCATACACACGGAAACTGGACAATATTCTACTCAATGATATCTTGGTCAAGGAAGAAATAAAGAAAGAAATCAAAGACTTTTTAGAATTTAATGAAAATAAAGGCACAACTTACCCAAATCTATGGGACACAATGAAAGCAGAGCTAAGAGGAAAACTCATAGCCCTGAGTGCCTCCAAAAAGAAACTGGAGAGAGCATATAATAGGAGCTTAATGGCACCCCTGAAAGCCCTGGAACAAAAAGAAGCTAATTCCCCCATGAGGAGTAGAAGACAGGAAATCATCAAACTCATGGCTGAAATCAATCAAGGAGAAACAAAGAGAACCATACAAAGAATCAACAAAACCAGGAGCTGGTTGAGAAAATCAACAAGATAAATAAACCCTTAGCCAGAATAACCAATGGGTACAGAGACAGTATCCAAATTAACACAATTAGAAATGAAAAGGTAGATATAACAACAGAAATGGAGGAAATCCAAAAAATTATCACATCCTACTACAAAAGTCTATACTCAATACAACTGGAAAATCTGGAGGAAATGGACAATTTCCTAGACAGATACCAAATACTAAAATTAAATCAGGATCAAATAGATCAACTAAACAGTCCCATAACCCCTAAAGAAATGGAAGGGGTCATAGAAAGTCTTCCATCCAAAAAAAAAAAGCACAGGATCAGATGGATTCAGTGCAGAATTCTACTAGACCTTCAAAGTAGACCTAACACCAATACTTTTCAATATATTCCACAAAATAGAAACAGAAGGAACTCTACCCAACTCGTTCTAAGAAGCCAGAATTACCCTGATACCAAAACCACACAAAGATCCAACAAAGAAAGAGAACTTCAGGCCAATTTCCCTTATGAATATCGATGCAAAAATACTAAATACAATTCTTGCCAACCAGATCCAAGAACACATCAAAAGGATCATCCTCCATGATCAAGTAGGCTTCATCCCATGGATGCAAGGATGGTTCAATATAAGGAAATCCATCAATGCAATCCACTATATAAACAAACTCAAAGAAAAAAAACCACGTGATCATTTCATTAGACGCTGAAAAAGCTTTTGACAAAATTCAGCATCCTTTCATGCTAAAAGTCTTGGAAAGAACAGGAATTCAAGGCCCATACCCAAACATAGTAAAAGCAATTTACAGCAAATCAGTAGCCAACATCAAAATCAATGAAGAGAAACTTGAGGCAATCCCACTAAAATCAGGGACTAGACAAGGCTGCCCTCTATCATCTCCATATCTTTTCAATATAGTACTTGAATTAGCCAGAGCAATTAGACAACATAAGGAGGTCAAAGGGATACAAATTGGAAAGGAAGAAGTCAAACTATCACTATTTGCAGATGATATAATAGTATACTTAAGGGACCCAAAAAACTCCACCAGAGAACTCCTACAGCTGATAAACAACTTCAGCACAGTGACTGGTTATAAAATAAACTCAGGCAAATCAGTAGCCTTCCTATACTCAAAGGATAAGCAGGCTGAGAAAGAAGTTAGGGAAATAACACCCTTCACAATAGCCACAAGCAATATAAAGTATCTTGGTGTGACTATAACCAAACAGCTGAAAGATCTGTATGACAGGAACTTCAAGTCTTTGAAGAAAGAAATTGAAGAAGACCTCAGAAGATGGAAAAATCCTCCATGCTCTTGGATTGGCAAGATTAATATAGTAAAAATGGCCATCTTGCCAAAAGCAATCTACAGATTCAATGCAATCCCCATCAAAATCCCAAATCAATTCTTTATAGATCTAGAAAGAGTAATTCTTAAATTTATCTGGAATAACAAAAAACCCAGGATAGCTAAAACTATTCTCAACAACAAAAGGAATTCTGAGGGAATCAATATCCCACACCTCAAGCAATACTACAGAGGAATTGTGTTAAAAACTGCATGGTATTGGTAAAGTGGCAGGCAAGTAGATTAATGGAATAGAATTGAAGATCTGGAAATGAACACACAGAAGTATGGTCACTTGATCTTTGATAAAGGAGCTACAACCATCCAGTGGAAAAAAGATAGTCTTTTCAACAAATGGTGCTGGTTCAACTGGAGGTCAGCATGCAGAAGAATGAGAATTGATCCACTCTTATCTCCTCATACTATGCTCAACTGCAAGTGGATGAAGGACCTCCACATAAAACCTGACACACTGAAACAAATAGAAAAGAAACTGGGGAAGACCCTTGAGGAATAGCTTATGCTCTAAGATCAAGAATTGACAAATGGGACCTCATAAAATTACAAAGTTTCTGTAAGGCAAAGGACATTGTCAGAAGGACAAAACAGCAACCAACGAATTGGGAAAAGCTTTTCACCAACCCCACATCCGACAGAAGGCTAATATCTAATATATACAAAGAACTCAAGAAGTTAAACCCGAGAGAACTAAATAACCCTATTATAAAATTTGGTACAGAGCTAAACAAGGAATTTTCCTCTGAAGAAATTTGGATGGCTGAGAAACACCTTAAGAAATGTTCAACATCACTAGTCATTATGGAAATATAAATCAAAACAACCCTGTGATTTCACCCCACATCAGTCAGAATGGCTATGATTAAACACTCAGGAGACAGCTGGTGTTGGCGAGAATGTGGAGAAAGAGGAACACTCCTCTACTACTGGTAGGATTGCAAGATGGTACAACCGGTATGGAAATCAGTCTGGTAGTTCCTCAGAAAATTGGGCATGACACTTCCAGAGGACCCTGCCATACCACTCCTGGGCTCCACTATGTTCATAGCAGCCTTGTTTATAATAGCCAGAAGCTGGAAAGAACCCAGGTGCACCTCATTGGAGGAATGGAAACAGAAAATGTGGTATATTTATACAATGAAATACTACTCAGCAATTAAAAACAATGAATTCATGAAATTTGTAGGCAAATGGTTGGAACTGGAAAATATCATCCTAAGTGAGCTATCCCAATCACAAAAGAATACACATGAAATGCAATCACTGATAAGTGGATATTAATTAGCCCAGAAGCTCTGAATACTCAAGACACAATTAGCGAATCATATGATTCCCAAGAAGAAGGGAGGAAAGGGACCTGGTCCTGAAAAGACTTGATCCAGTATTGTAGGAGAGTACCAGAACAAAGAAATGGGAGAGGTTGATTGGGAAATGGGTGGAGGGAAGAGGACTTGTGGGACATATGATGGGGAGGGAACTGGGAAAGGGGAAAGCATTCTGTGTGTAAACAAAAAATATAGAAAATTGAAAAAAGAAAAAGAGAAAAAAGAAAAAGAAAAAATAAAAAATAAAACCTCCTTGTTTCTGATATTTAAAATGAAATTAATTCCAGATGATTTTTTATTGTTTAGAGGGCTGTCAACCTTCTTAATAGCTAATGTCTTAATAAATATTTAATAAATTGGGATGTATAAGATTATTATGTATTGGGAAAATATGACAACAGATCTGTGACAGACAAAATGACAAAGTGTGGTGTATTTACTTTAAGTAGGCCATCTTTTCTCCATCCAACTTGCGCATAACATTGCCCAGTTTTGCTCCATATTTGAATTCTGTCACACGGCCATTTCCAAAATACTCACTACTTGACACTGCCTCACCACCCAGATCAATAACCTAGTGGAGAAATAGGGGGAAACTGTCATTGAATAAAATGATATTAAAATATTTAATGTAAAATAATATCCCATAAATTTCATATATACTGTTCAGGTTCAAGGTGCTTTTTCTTCACTCCTTTTTAAGTATATACTTCAGTACTGAAAGAAATTTAATGGCAATATCATTTCTTGTCCAGTAAAAATGGCTGACATATTTCACTTGAAAACTCAGATATTCATACTATCAAAGTACTTACTGTCAGATAAACAATTTCAGCACTTACAAATTCATTAAATTCTCCAAAGAAAACTATTACAAACATTATTAACCTTCTTCACAAGAAAAATGCCCACAGAAATATTAATTAATTTATCAAAAATTTAAGCATCTAATAATACTTAAGACAAGACTTAAGCCTAGAAATACTGACGTGAGTCAGCAACTAAAATTTTGCATAATAGTCCCTGAGTATACACTAAGTGGTACAATAATGTCACAGGCTAAATATATTCTCTACATTCCCTTAGACCTTTATTCTGGTAAAAAAAAATGAGTCTATTATATCTTTAAGGGAGTTAAAGAAATTGCACATTTTATAAAGCATTCAGACATTAACTTATTAATACAACCTTCCATCTATCGTTTGTCTAACAAAACAATGTCATTTTATATGTACATATATGTATTATATTACCTCTTGAAAAATGAAAGGTCTGCTTCCTTCATCGAACCATTGTGTATTTAGATTATTCAGCTTGTCCAAAATTGCCTTTATGTCTCCAGGCCACATGTGCTTAGAAGCATCAAGTCTAAACCCTGCTACACCAATGTCAATGAGATAGTTCATGTAGTCAGCCACCTTGGTACGAACATAGACTGTATCAAGTGCAAGATCCAGAAGGCCAGACAGACGACAATTTCTGACCTGTTAAGACAAACGGAAGAGAATTGTGTTCAATATTTAAATGTCACCTGTTACCCGACATTTTCTTCAACTAAACAAGTATTCACCAATTAGTCAGGAAAATCTCTAGAGACCATATCCATTGGTTAGGCACGGTCCCAGTTGAGGGGTGGGGCCACCCACACAGCTCAAAAATATTAATCCAAAATTGTTCCTGTCTAAAGAAAGTGCAGGGGCAAAGAATGAAGGAGACTGAAGGAAAAGTGATTCAGACACTACCCCACTAGGGAACCATACTATCTGCAAACACTAAATCCAGACACTATTGCTGATACCAAGAAGCACTTGCTGGCAAGAGCCTATTCTAGTTGTCCCTTAAAAGACTCTGCCAGAGCCTGACCAATACAGATGTGGATGCTCACAGTCAACAATCGAACTTAGCACGGGAACCGCAATGAAGGACTTAGTAGAAGGACTGAAGGAGCTGAAGGGATTCGTATCCCCATAGGAAGAACAACCATATCAGTCCCTCCAGAGCTCCCAGTGAGTAATCCACCAACCAAAAAGTACACATAGAGAGACCCATGGCTCCAACTGCATATATAGCAGAGGATGGCCTTGTCGGGCATCAATGGGAGGAGAGGCCCTTAGTTCTGTGGAGGCTTGATGTTCCAGGGTAGCGGAATGCTAGGGAGTTGATGGGTGGGTGGCAAGAGTTCCCTCATAGAAGTGTGTGTGTGTGTGTGTGTGTGTGTGTGTGTGTGTGTGTGTGTGTCAGGGGGGTGGAATAGGGAGTTTGTGAGTGGAAACCAGGAAGGGGAATAACATTTTAAATGTAAATAAGTACAATAACAAACAAAAAAGCTTCATAAAGCCTTTTCATGGAAAAACTGGAGACATTCACATCCTACTGTGGACATACCCTTCTAATATTTTCCACTATAGTGTCTGCATAAGACAGAAATAAAATAGATAATATTGTTAGTGGAGGAAACCCTTTGTGTCCTTCCTTTTTCCTTTTTTCCTTTTCCTTTTTCTCCTTCTCTTATGTGGTACAGGAGTAAAACACAAATCTTAATATTTAGCACCTTTCTTGAGCTATCAAGAGACTAAAAGAAGGCTTTTGAAGATTGATTCGCGTTTCTAACTTCTAGTAATATATTTCATAAGGAGTCTAAACCATATGTCAAATGGTATTCAAAAGGATCCATGTGCCATAATAAGACCCTGATTTCTTTTTTTTTTTTTATGTTCTGATCATTTTGCTCACCTGAGCAGCATCAGCGTAGCTCTCTATGTCTCCACTTTCAGTTGTACACTTTGCATCGTTAAAGTCAAAACCAGAATATGGTACTCCAGGAAAGTCCCTGTTATATGGGTTGAAATAACTTCCACATGTACTGCTTTGTCCAGCTTCAGCCGCTGCTCCACACATGTGGTTAATGACAGCATCCACATAAATACGGACCTGAAGAGAAAAATATGTACTTCAAAGCACTTTAGAGACCTAAAATTAAGCTGCTTAAACTCTGCAGCACACTAATGAAGCATATATATTGACATACTATATAAAATTATATATAAAAAAATAAAACCTTTTATATTATATATTATATATAATATATATTATATATATCATTATATATATAAATTATATATATATCATTTATATATAAAATATGGTTACATACATTATATTTTTAGCACCTTCCCTGAGCCATCAAATGACTATGGAAAGGTTTTTGAATATTGATTTGAGTTTCTACCACCTATACTATATTAACTATGGAAAAAAAAACCACATGTCAAATGCTTTTCCAAGACTTCCATGTGCATAATGATACCCAGATTTCTTTTTTAATTTTCAGCATTTTCCTCATCTGAGTGGCATTATTATAGTTCTCATGCTTCCACTTCCAGTTCCAACATTAAAGTCCCAGCATGTTAACAAAACTACATATAGATAAATGATAGGTAGATTGATGAAAAGATACAAAGATAGATAGATAGATATAATAGATGTATAGATAATAGATCGATAGATAGATAGATGGATAGATAGATAGATGGATGGATGGATGGATGGATGGATAGATAGATAGATAGATAGATAGTTAGATAGATAGATATAGCTTCATTTTCAACAGGACAAAAAAGTCAATGTGAAATGAAGGTTAACAATAATCTATATTTGGTGGAGAATTTACAGAACTGGTAAGTGGAAAACTAGAAGCATCATCACAAAAATCAAAACAAAATGACATTTAAAAAACCTCCAGTTTGCCAGGGGAGTGCGGGGGGGGGGAGTGGAGGGGGCGCGATGGCACACGTCTTCAACTGGAGGTCAGTATGCAGAAGAATGCCAATTGATCCACTCTTATTTCCTCGTACTAAGCTCAATTCCAAGTGGATCAAGGACCTCCACATAAAACCAGACACACTAAAACTAATAGAAAAGAAACTGGGGAAGACCCTTGAGGACATTGGCTCAGGGGGAAAATTCCTGAACAGAACACCAATTGCTTATGCTCTAAGAGCAAGAATAGACAAATGGGACCTCATAAAATTACAAAGTTTCTGTAAGGCAAAAGACACTGTCAAAAGGACAAATCAGAAACCAACAAATTGGGAAAAGATCTTCACCAACCCCACATCTGACAGAGGGCTTATTTCCATTGTATACAAAGAACTCAAGAAGTTAGACCCCAGAAAACCAAATAACCCTATCCAAAAATGGGGTACAGAGCTAAACAAAGACTTTTCACCTGAAGAAATTCGGATGGCTGAGAAACACCTTAAAAAATGTTCAACATCATTAGTCATTAGAGAAATGCAAATCAAAGCAACCCTGAGATTTCACCTCATACCAGTCAGAATGGCTAAGATCAAAAACTCAGAAGACATCAGGTGTTGGCAAGGATGTGGAGAAAGAGGAACACTCCTTCACTGTTGGTGGGAAGGCAAGCTGGTACAACCACTCTGGAAATCAGTCTGGCAGTTCCTCAGAAAACTGGATGTGATACTTCCAGAGGACCCAGCCATACCACTCCTGGGAAGATTCCCCAGCATGCAATAAGGATACATGCTCCACTATGTTCATAGCAGCCTTATTTATAATAGCCAGAAGCTGGAAAGAACTCAAATGTCCCTCAACGGAGGAATGGATACAAAAAATGTGGTATATATACACAATGGAGTACGATTCAGCCATTAGAAACAATGAATTCATGAAATTCTTAGAGAAATGTATGGAGCTGGAGAACATCATACTAAGTGAGGTAACCCAGTCTCAAAAGAATACCCATGGTATGCAGTCACTGATAAGTGGATATTAGCCTAGAATCTTGGAACACCAAAGACACAATCCACATATCAAATGATATCCGACAATAAGGAAGGAGTGGACACTGGTGCTGGAAAGGATCAAAACATCAGTGTAGGGGAATACCAGAACAGGGAAGTGGGAAGGGGTGGATGGGGGAACAGGGGGAGGGAAAAGGGCATGTGGGACCTTTGGGGGATTGGGAACCAGAAAAAGAGAAATGAAATGTAAATATAGAATATATCCAATAAAAAATGAAAAAAGAAAAAAAACCTACAGTTAGTGGGGGGTGGGGGGGTGGGGGTTGGGGGGTGGCACACGCCTTTAATCCCAGCACTTGGGAGACAGAGGCAGGTGGATTTCTGAGTTTGAGGCCAGCCTGACTTCCAGCACAGCCAGGGCTACACAGAAAAACCCTGTCTTGAAAAAAGCCAAAAGCCAAAAGCCAATAGCCAAAAAAAGCAAAAAAAAAAAAAAAATTACAATTAGGTTTCATTTTATTTTTTTTGTTTTTTTTTTTTTAAATATTTTTATTTTTTTTAGGTTTCATTTTAAAAGCAGACATTTGACTCTGAAAGTTGTTAATCTGAGTCTTAGTCTCTGTACTGGCTGGTTTTGTGTGTCAACTTGACACAAGCTGGAGTTATCACAGAGAAAGGAGCTTCAGTTAGGGAAGTGCCTCCATGAGATCCAGCTGTGGGGCATTTTCTCAATTAGTGTTTAAGGGGGAAGGGCCCATTATGGGTGGTGCCATCCCTGGGCTGGTAGTCCTGGGTTCTATAAGAGAGCAAGCTGAGCAAGGTAGGGGAAACAAGCCAGTAAGAAACATTCCTCCATGGCCTCTGCATCAGCTCCTGCTTCCTGACCTGCTTGTGCTCCAGTTCTAACCTCCTTTGGTGATGAACAGCAATTTGGAATAAACCCTTTCCTTCCCAACTTGCTTCTTGGTCATGATGTTTGTACAGGAATAGAAACCCTGACTAAGACAGTCTCTTTTTTAAAAAGGTAGATATTTGTCGTTATTAAAAGAGGAAATAGTGCAGGAATTGTGAGTGGACTAATAATCACCTAAAATGGGAGTAAGTTTGCATTTGAAATTTCTAATTTCTAATCAGAAAAGATTAACTAAAAATGAGTATGGTCATAAAGATTAAAAGTCAAGGTTTTCCTTTATAAGTTATTTTCTTTAAAGTGTTCATATGAAAAAATTAAAGTTGCCCATGAAACAGTAGTAAATTTTGAGTTATAGATAAATAGAAAGGAAGAAGTTTAAAAGTATTAAGCCTTTTGCTTAAAAAGAATAAGAAACAAACAGAACATGGTTTTGCATAAACTGACTTCGAATCACTATAACTTCACTTACACCAACATTGTTGCACCGGTTCACCATGTCTCTGAATTCATCTTCATTTCCAGACCTGGAGCATATTTTGTAGCTAATTGGTTGGTATCTTTCCCACCATGGTCTTGAAGGGTTTTCTACTATAAGATTTTCATTAGGTGGAGAGACCTAAAAATACATGAGTTAAGATGATTAGCTTATGGCTTATATTACATAAATAAATCCTGTAGAAAACTACCAATGATCTTGCAGTTCTTAATCAGTATAAATTCATTTCCATTGCTTTAGAACCACTGAAAATATTGACAGCACAATGAAGAGGGCCTCTTGATATCTGAAAACAAGATATAAAGTTGCCATCCCTACAATTTTTCTTCCTCATGAAAATTATATGTGAAGTATAATATTGCTTCAGAATACTTAAAATACAGTAGAAAACAATTTCATAAAAGCCCAGTAAACTCAGCATTTGAATTGTGAATAAGTCTTACCTGCACCCCTCCAAATCCATTAGGACCTAAGTATCTCTCACATTCCTGGGCAATATCAACCCAGCGCCACTCAAACAGGTGGACAAAAGCACTTCGTCCATAGTAAGTGTGTGGGTCATACTGGGCCCAGCAGAACCCAACGAGGGAAAGCAGCAGGAGGAACTTCATTTGCTATGATGATGACAGTATTCTCTCTAACAAGTATTTAATTTCTGAAAAATACATAATGAAATAAATGTTAATACAAATTAATATTCCAGTACTAGCTATTTATAAACTGTAAGCAATTACCAATAGCAATGTCAAACTGAAAAACATTCAAAAATGTTCTCAGGAAAACCATCTAAATGCCCTATAAGTTCTTAATATGTCTTAATGGTTTTTCTCAATGAAGAAACATTAGCCCTTTCCAGAAAAACATGTATGTTTGTGTATGCAGATCTATGAATGTTTAGGTGTGTTTTATATGGGTGTTAGTGTGTTATTTGATTTTAATTAGAAAAAATTTATGATGTCATCCATTGAGAATTACAATTGGAGCCTTATACAGTTTTAACTATCTGAATAAAATTATTTATTTGCTTCCTTATTTTTATTGAATATATTGTTTATTTGCATTTCAAATATTATCCCCTTTCCCCATTCTCCCCATGGGTCCCCTTTTACTCCCCCCTTTCCCCCTGCTTCTATGACAGTGTTTCCCCGACAACCCACTCACTTCTGCCTTCCCACCCTCAAATTCCCCTATACTGTGACATTAAGCCTTCACAGGACAGAGGGCCTCTCCTCCCATTGATGCCCAACAAGGCCATCCTCTGCTACATATGTAGCTAGAGACATGGGTCCCTCCATGTGTACTCCATGGTTGATGGTTTAGTCCCTGAGAGCTCTGGGGGGTCTGGTTAGTTGATAATATTGTTCTTCCTATGGGATTGCAAACACCTTCAGCTCATTCAGTCATTTCTCTAACTCCTTCCTTGGGGACCCAACTGAGGACTTCCATGCTCAGTCCAATGGTTGGCTGTGAGCATCTGCTTCTGTATTTGTCAGGCTCAGGAAAAGTCTCTCAGGAGAAAGCTATATCAGGATCTATTAGCATGCATTTCTTGATATCCACAATAGTGTCTCAGTGTGGTGACTATATATGGGATGGATCCCAGGTAGGGCTGTCTTTTGATGGCCTTTCCTTGAGTCTTTGCTCCACACTTTCTCTCTGGATTTGCTCCTGTGAATATTTTGATCTCCTTTCTAAGAGGGGCCAATGTACCCATACTTTGGTCTTCCTTCTTCTTGAGCTTCCTGTCATCTGTGGATTGTATTTTGGGTATTCTGAACTTTTGGGCTAATATGCACATACCATGTGTGTTCTTTTGTGACTGGGTTACCTCACTCAGGATGATATTTTCTACTTTCATCCATTTGCCTAAGAATTTCATGAAATCGGAGTTTTTAATAGCTGCGTTGTGTTCCATTGTGTAAATATATCACATTTTCTGTATCCATCCCTCTATTGATGGACATTAGGTTGCTTCCAGCTTCTGACTATTATAAATAAGGCTGCCATGAACATAGTGGAGCATGTGTCCTTGTTATATGTTGGAGAATCTTCTGGGTATATGCCCAGCCATGGTATGGCTGGGTCCTCAGGTAACACTATGTCCAACTTTCTAAGGAACTGCCAGACTGATTTCCAGAGGGGTTATACCAGTTTGCAATCCCACCAACGATGGAGGAGTATTCTTCTTTCACCACATCCTTACCAGCATCTGCTGTCACCTGAATTTCTGATCTTAGCCATTATGACTGATATGAGGTGGAATCTCAGGGTTGTTTTGATTGATGATTAATCTTGATGATTAAGTATGTTGACATTTCTTTAGGTGATTCTCAGCCATTTGGTATTCCTCAGTTGAGAATTCTTGGTTTAGCTCTGTACCCCATTTTTAATAGAGTTATTTAGTTCTCTGGAGTCTAAGTTCTTGAGTTCATTGTATATATTGATTGTTAGCCCTTGAGGGCTATATGGAGGTCCTTGATCCACTTGGACTTGAGCTTTGTACAGGGAGATTGGAATGGGTCAATTTGCATTCTTCTACATGCTGACCTCCAGTTGAACCAGCACCATTTGTTTAAAATGTTGTCTTTTTTCCCCACTGGATGGTTTTTAGCTCTTTTGTCAAAGATCAAATGACCGTGTGTGTGTGTGTGTGTGTGTGTGTGTGTGTGTGTGTGTGTGTTCATTTCTAGGTCTTCAATTTTATTCCATTGATTTTTCTGCCTGTCTCTGTATCAATACCATACAGTTTTTTATCACTATTGCTCTGTAATACAGCTTGATGTCAGGGATGGTGATTTCCCCCAGAAGTTCTTATATTGCTGAGAATAGTTTTTGCTATCCTGAGTTTTTTAATTTTCTAGATAAATTGCAAATTGCTCTTTGTAACTCTATGAAGAATTTAGTTGGAATTTTGATGAGGATTGTATTGAATCTGTAGATTGCTTTCGGTAAGATGACCAGTTTTACTATATTAATCCTGCCAATCCATGCATGGGAGATCTGAGAGCTTCTTTGATTTCTTTCTTCAAAGACTTGAAGTTCTTGTCATACAGATCTTTCACTTGCTCGGTTAGAGTCACACCAATGTATGCAATATTATTTGTGGGTATTGTGAAGAGGGTCATTTCTCTAATTTTTTTCTCAGCCTGTTTATTCTTTGAGTATAGGAAGGCCACTGATTTGTTTGAATTATTATATCCAGCCACTTTGCTCAAGTTGTTTACTAGGTTTAGGTGTTCTCTGGTGGAATTTTTGGGGTCACTTAAGTACACTATCATATCATCTGCAAATAGTGATATTTTAACTTTTTCCTTTCTAATTTGAATCCCTTTGATCTCCTTTTGTTGTCAAATTATTATAATATAAGATATATTTAGATTTACACATTCAGCTTTCTGAAACAACCTTATTAAAGATGCACTTCATTTTTAATATTCCTAGATACAACAAATGAATAGTAAATACTTTTATGTACTCAGTAAATGGTGATAACGTGCATGCAATACATTCCAAGTACTTTGTAAGCAAAGGACCTGAATACTCACTTATAGTAAACAAGCTCTATATCAGAAAATATATGCTATACTCAGTTCTCATACTTGCAACACAACACACATACACACACACACACACACACACACACAGAGAGAGAGAGAGAGAGAGAGAGAGAGAGAGAGAGAGAGGGAGTGAGAGAGAGACAGATGACTGGGTAAACTAAGTACAATAGGCTTATGTAATTATTGACAGTGACAGAATTTAAGAACATAGCTAAAAATCAATATTTTCTTTGTTCCATCAAAATTTCTAAAGTTCTACTTTATAATATGATATCCATTAAATCACATCAAATGAAGAGAAACTCGAAGCAATTCCACAAAAATCAGGAAAAAGAAAATATTATCTCCTCTATCCATAACTGTTCAATATGATATTTGAAGTTATAGTTAGTGAAATAACAAAACTGAAGGAGATCAAGAGCATAAAAATTGGAGTGGGAGAAGTCAAAGTATCATTATTTGTATCTTGTTATATATAAGTGAACCAAAAAATCCTACTAAGGAACTTCTATAGCAGATTTTTTAAAAAATCTTAGCAAAGTTGGCCAGATGCAAGATCAACTAAAAAAAATAGTAGTCTTATGATATACAACTGAGAAGTAGACTGAGAAAGCAATCACAGAAAGGGCACTTTTCACAGAAGTCTTTAAAAATATAAAATATATTGACATAACTCTAGCCAAGCAAGTGAAAGACTCGTATGACACACTTCAAGTTTTTGAAAATATAAATTTAAGAAGGTATCAGAAGATGGAAAGATCTGACATGTATCTGAATCGGTATGATTGACTTAGTAAAAACAGACACCCACCAAAAAACAATCTACAGATTCAGTGCAATTTCTATCAAAATTCCAACACAATGCTAACCAGACATTAAAAAGAGAATTCACAACTTCATGTAGAAAAACAAAATCCCAGGATAGCCCAAACAATCCTGAACAATAAAAGAATGGCTAGATATCCCACCACTCCCAATTTCAGGTTTTATTATAGAGCTGTAGTAATAAGAACCACATGACATTGACATGAAAACAGACATGTGGGTCAGAGTACTCAAAGACTGAAGCATAAATGAATACACATGTGAAAAACGATTTCTGATAAAGAAGCCAAAAATATACAATGAAAAAAATCACACCATTCTTAAAAACTAGTGTTCATTAAACTGGATGTCTCCATTAGAAGAATGGAAATAGATCCATATTCATCATCTTGCATAAATTTCCACTCCCTAAAGAACAAATAATTCAGGTGAGGAATAGACTTAAACTCATTTGCACAAGCGATGCCTTTATTCACAGAAAACTATTAGCACAGACACATATCAATATTTAATATATGAGACCTTATGAAATTGAAAAGCTTATGTAAATTGGACAAGATAGCTGCCTACAGAACGGGAAAATTTGTTTTTGTCCAATTATTTTTATGTGTGTGTGTGTGTGTGTGTGTGTGTGTGTGTGTGTCAGAATAATGGATACCACCATCAGAATTATGTAGCAGGAAAATTTAAATGGGAGCTATCTGTCAAATCCCTCCCCTCAGAGCTCAGAGAATCCCACAGATGAGAAGTCAGTAAGTTTGTAAGAGGAAGGGAACAGACTAAGGATGCTTGGAGGATAAGGTCATCTAAATAAACTAAGCATAATGCGTATGTTCGCACAGAGACAGAAGCAGCAAAGAGCCTCTATTGGGTCTGTTCCAGGTCTTGGTCATACATATTACAGCTATTTGCTTAGTTTTTTTTTTTAGGAGATTCCTGAGTGTGAGAATGAGTGGCTCTCTGACATTTGTGCCTGCTTTTGGGACTCTACTTCTACTCTTGGCTCAACATTTCCAACTTTAACAAAATAATTTTGGCTTCATCTTATTATTCTTTTTTCATGTTTGGGTGTTATCTCTGAAGTCTGCTCTTTTCAAATGAGAGACAAAAATATTGTGATTCGTGTGGGGAGAAAAGGTGGAAAGTAACTGAGGGGAGTAGGGGAATGGGAAACTATAATCAGGATATATTATATAAGAAAAGAATCTATTTTCAATAAAAGAAAAAAAGGGGAGAATGAGACTGAATGCATCATTGGCATAGCAGAATACTCAGATAGAATTGGGTTAATAAATGTAGATGGACCAACTGTGATAAACTAATATTTCCAAGTAACTAATTTGTCCAAGTAAGATCCATGAATTTATTTTTAAAAATTACCTGTTGTTTTATTGAGATGCTGGTAGTCGGTGCAGACAAAAGCTTTCCCCAGAAATTAAAGGTTTTAAAAGCAAACATCCCAGTGCCCAGAGGGAGATGAATGCACTGAGTATTTGGCCCGGGAACTCATAAGACAATATGTTTATTGCTATTGCCAGTGATCTTTGTCACCCACAAAAGAAAATGGCAACAGTTTATTGCTCAAAGTAGCACTTTCTTTGGATCCAGAACACATAAATTGTACTGAGCTGGGAGCTTCCTCCACACTGAATATATTTCATAGAATAGAAAAGCAAATGGACAATTTCCAAGATAGATACCAAATTCCAAAATTAAACCAGGATCAAATAGATCATCTAAACAGACCCATAATCCCCAAAGAAATAGAAGGGGTAACAGAAAGTCTTCCAACCAAAAAAAGCACAGGACCAGATGGTTTTAGTGCAGAATTCTATCAGACCTTCAAAGAAGTCCTGATACCAATACTCTTCAAACTATTCCACAAAATAGAAACAGAAGGAACACTACCCAACTCATTCTATGAAGCCATAATTACCCTGATACCAAAACCACACAAAGATCCAACTAAGAAAGAGAACTACAGGCCAATTTCTCTTATGAATATCGATGCAAAAATACTAAATAAAATATTTGCCAACCAAATCCAAAAACACATCAAAACGATCATTCACCATGATCAGCTTGGCTTCATCCCAGGGATGCAGGGAAGGTTCAATATACAGAAATCCATCAACGTAATCCACTACATAAACAAACTCAAAGAAAAAACCACATGGTCATCTCATTGGATGCTGAAAAAGCATTTGACAAAATTCAGCATCCTTTCATGCTAAAGGTCTTGGAAAGAGCAGGAATTCAAGGCCCATATCTAAACATAGTAAAAGCAATATACAGCAGACCAGTAGCCAACATCAAGGTAAATGGAGAAAAACTTTAAGCAATCCCACTAAAATCAGGGACTAGACAAGGCTGCCCCTTCTCGTACTAGCTAGAGCAATTCAACAACATAAGGAAGTCAAAGGGATACAAATTGGAAAGGAAGAAGTCAAACTATCACTATTTGCAGATGATATGATAGTATACTTAAGTGACCCAAAAAACTCCACCAGAGAACTCCTACAGCTGATAAACAACTTCAGCAAAGTGGCTGGGTATAAAATCAACTCAAGCAAATCAGTAGCCTTCCTGTACAAAAAGGATAAGCAGGCCAAGAAAGAAATTAGGGAAATGACACCCTTCACAATAGACACAAACAATATAAAGTATCTTGGTGTGACTCTAACCAAACAAGTGAAAGATTTATATGACGAAAACTTCAGGTCTCTGAAGAAGGAAATTGAAGAAGACATCAGAAAATGGAAAAATCTTCCATGCTCATGGGTTGGCAGGATCAATATAGTTAAAATGGCAATCTTGCCAAAAGCAATATACAGATTCAATGCAATCCCCATCAAAATCCCAACTCAGGTCTTTATAGAGTTAGAAAGAGCAATTCTCAAATTCATCTGGAATAACAAAAAAACCCAGGGTAGATAAAACTATCATCAACAGTAAAAGAACTTCTGGGGGAATCAATATCCCGGACCTCAAGCAATACTACAGAGCAGTAGTGTTAAAAACTGCATGGTATTGGTACAGTGACAGGGAGGCAGATCAATGGAATAGGATCGAAGACCCAGAATTGAACCCCACACATCTATGGCCAATTGATCTTCGACAAAGGAGCTGAAAACATCCAGTGGAAAAAAGATAGCCTTTTCAACAAATGGTGCTGGCTCAACTGGAGGTCAACATGCAGAAGAATGAGAATTGATCCACTCTTATCTCCTTGCACTAAGCTCAACTCCAAGTGGATTAACAACCTCCACATAAAACCAGACACACTAAAACTAATAGAAACAGAACTGGGGAAGACCCTTGAGGACATTGGCTCAGGGGGAAAGTTCCTCAACAGAACACCAATTGATTATGCTCTATGATCAAGAATAGACAAATGGGACCTCATAAAATTACAAAGTTTCTGTAAGGCAAAAGACACTGTCAAAAGGACAAATCGGAAACCAACAAATTGGGAAAAGATCTTCACCAACCCCACAACCGACAGAGGGCTAATATCCATTGTATACAAAGAACTCAAGAAGTTAGACCCCAGAAAACCAAATAACCCTATCCAAAAGTGGGGTACAGAGCTAAACAAAGACTTTTCACCTGAAGAAATTCGGATGGCTGAGAAACACCTTAAAAAATGTTCAACATCATTAGTCATTAGAGAAATGCAAATCAAAGCAACCCTGAGATTTCACCTCATACCAGTCAGAATGGCTAAGATCAAAAACTCAGAAGACATCAGGTGTTGGAGAGGATGTGGAGAAAGAGGACCACTCCTTCACTGCTGGTGGGACTGCAAGCTGGTACAACCACTCTGGAAATCAGTGTGGCGGTTCCTCAGAAAACTGGATGTGATACTTCCAGAGGACCCAGCCATACCACTCCTGGTAATATACCCAGAAGATTCCCCAGCATGCAATAAGGATACATGCTCTACTATGTTCATAGCAGCCTTATTTATAATAGCCAGAAGCTAGAAAGAACCCAGATGTCCCTCAACGGAGAAATGGATACAAAAAATGTGGTATATATACACAATGGAGTACTATTCAGCCATTAGAAACAATGAATTCATGAAATTCTTAGACAAATGGATGGAACTGGAGAACATCATACTAAGTGAGGTAACCCAGTCTCAAAAGAATACCCATGGTATGCAGTCACTGATAAGTGGATATTAGCCTAGAATCTTGGAACACCAAAGACACAATTCACGTACCAAATGATGTCTGAGAAGAAGAAAGGAGTGGACAGTGGTGCTGGAAAGGATCAAAGCATCAGTGTAGGGGAATACAAGAACAGGGAAGAGGGAAGGGGTGGAAGAGGGAGCAGGGGGAGGGAAAAGGGCATGTGGGACCTTTGGGGGGTGGGGAACCAGAAGAAGGGAAATGATTTGTAAATATAGAATATATCCAATAAAAAAAAGTAATTGAAAGAGAAAATTCAGCAATAATCTAATGCAGTCTTGAACCCTGTGCTAGAATACTGACCTTCTAACCAAAATGTATTAATGATATAATCATTCCAAGAATTTCTGATTGGATCCTGGGCCTGCCATACAGGCAGGATGCACACCTTGTACTAGTCAAGTATTTATGGTCAGAGAGATCATGAGTCCAATGGTAGAATCTACTACCAATGTTTTATTAAATCAGCATGTAGTTGAATTGCTTTCTAAATATTCACATTTACAACAGATTGTTATAAGTATCAACTTAAAGAGCTCTTTTAGTAGTGTAGACAGTCAAAGCAATGACCAATAACTCTTCCAAGAGCTGAGAATAAGGGAACTCAGAGTGTTCAGCCCTAAACAAGACATCTTTATTACCCAAAAAGTACGCCAAACATCATGGAAAAGGATCTGAAAGAATCTTAAGAGCTTGACCCTGGAGAGATACCTATGCAATTGCTAGTATCTCCTGGTCTTCTAAAGGATCTGGGTTTCCAACAACCATATAGCAAATCACGAACATCAAGAACTCCAGTTCCTGAGGATACAACTTCCTCTTATAGCCTCCGAGGGTATTGCATGTGCAAATGCATAGCTTTACAAACAAAGCATTTAAACATATAGTTTAACAGAATAAGATCTGGAGAATGAAGTGAAGTGAGAGTTCCCTTCTGGATTATACATGGTTTGTGGGAACATCAATACATATCAAATATAATCATATGCACAAAACATGCACAGAAAAATAAAAAGAAATAAAAGGAGAAATTGGGAAAACATCAAAAGGGTGGGTATAGAACTAAGAGAAGATATGAGGGAAGGGACTATGATCATAATATCTTGTAAACAAGTTAAGTAAGAAACTGTAAATAATAATAATGTCAAATAGAGTTAAGGATGCACTTTAGTCACTAAACCTGTTACATTTATGTAGCTTTGATATATATATATATACATATATATGGTTATATATTATTATATAAATATATATTATATTACTATGCAATAGGAATATATAACTTGGATAATATACTAAAATTTTTGAGAGCATGCTAACAAAACAGTTCCTCTCATGAAATACAAATACTTCAATTTTCAATATTCAATATTTATGACTACTTTGTAGTATTACAACACTCATACAATGCATACTTATGAAAACCAATTATTGTTTGTTATATGTGTGTGTAATTGTGTCTGTGTGTGCATGTGTGTGTGTATTATATGTTTTATGGTTCCCATCATAACTTCTTTTGGATGCTTGCATGTCTTTTCCTGTAGTGACTCACAAGATATTTGATATGCTATTACGAGCTATATTTACCTATATATTATGGGTAAAAATTACAAGATTATCAAAAACTCTAGAAGGAAATGCTGATACCCTAATATGATTAGTGTTATAATACTATTGAATTTCCATATAATATTCAATAAGTATGCATAATGTAAATTAATATTTGAAAGAAAAAAAACTAAAACTCCTATCTACTATTAAGAAATAAAACTCAAAATTATAAATATTATCAAAAGCAGTTTTCTTAGGAATGTTGTAAAATAGGTGACTTATACTTCAGTGTTACTATTCCAGAGAGAAGACTCTAATATAAACTCAGTGTTCTTCTTTACTACCAGCTCCCATAATTCAGGCATTTAGCTGAAACCCTTCTTATGGATATCTAAGTCAGATAACTTAAAAATGATATTTAAAGGTTAAGGAAAAATGCAGTTAATTCTAAATTTCTCTAATCTCCCTGTTTGCATATACAAATATTCATTATTTACAAAATTAACTTCCTTATTATTCTGCCTGAAATGTATTGAAAACTAAGACATTATAAAATACAAATGAATTAACAATGGTCAGTAAAAGACAGCTTACATATTCTTGCCATTTGTAGTTAGTAGCCCAGAGGACTCATAGTTAAGTATCTTTATAGTGGAAAATGTAATGGCATTAATATATTAGAGTTTCTTTAATGACACACCTTTGCATGCAGTTTTATCATCTGTATTAACATTATCATCTATTAACATTATCTCTAGAATTAAATATAATGTTTTATTTTTAGTTTTTTAAATTCTGAGTTATTAAGAAGATATTTTACATAAAGGTAATCAAGTTATGGTTGCTTTACTTAAAATAATTCATAATTCACCTGAGTTTTACCTTGCATTCTCTCTCAAAACAGTAGTCATATACCCACCAATACTACTCGCAAAAAAAAAAAATACCATGTTAAGCTTAGCATAAGTTGCATATATAAAGGCCAGAGAAAGACAAAGTTTAGCAAGTCTGCCTACCACATCTCTAAAATTAAAGATAAGTTTGGAGCCAAGGCTCAGTAGTGTTTCCAAAACAAATAGTACAGGCTGTGCTGCTGTGCAGACAAACACGATGTGTCAACAAACCAAAAGAGTACCTTAAAAGACTGAAACCCCAAATGACAGATACCAAACCATAAAAATAAAAATAAACATCTAATTAAGTACAAAAAGGGAGGGGAAAAACATATATTTTAAGAGTAACTTACCACAGCAACTTATGTAAATTAGCAACCATCTAAATCTAGAATTTAGTATTTGTCAAATACAAAGCAATAGAAATCTCACTATTTTGGTTTCAATTTCTCTTCAGTTCAAAGAAAAGGCCATATTAAAATTTTATAAATTTGTATAATTTCACTGTCCTCTCCTTCAAACCTTACGTAATTCTCCAAATATGGATTCTGTCAGCACTGTGATCTGAGCTCCACAGTGACCTATGATGGACTGGGCACCACCACCCTGGTGTCCTTTGAAAACCACTGCCTTCCCTGGCTGCTGCTTTATCACCACCTCTATTACAACATAATTCATCACTTTGCTTTCTCAATACATAACATCCTCTTCTACTTTCAGCTTTTCCTCTGGATCACTTATATACAATATAGAAGTAAAAGTCTTATATAAATAAGTTTAAAGATCACATTAATTTATCACAGAGCTAAATGCAATCAATAAAATAAATGAGAGCATAATGGGAACAAATACAGTTAATCAAAGGTCTATTGTTAGGCCTGAGTTTATCATCTACTACTCCTGTTCAGTGTAATTCCTTGTTTTTGTTACGTAACTTTCAGGTGTGCGCTTAAGTTTCTAGTATGAGACTATGTAGGAACTTAGTGGTCCTCTTACCACCACTTTCATTGTGTTCCATAAATTTGGGTATGCTGTGTATTCATTTACATTGAATTCTTAAAAGTAATCTTCCTTTCTTTATTTTAGTCTTGACCTAGTTTCCATTCAGTAGAGATATATTCTGCTTCCATGACTTTGTAAGATTGCTGTTGACAACAATATGAGGTTGTCAGATAGGATACAGGGAGTTATTTCAAAACCCTTATATCTACTAAGGCTTGCTTTGTGTACCACAATATGATCAGTTTTTGGAGAACTTTGCAGAGCAGAAGGCATTTTCTTTTCTGTTTGGGTAAAATGTTCTATAAATATCTGTAAGGTCCATTTGGTTTATAATATCTGTTAGCACCAATATTTCTCTGCTTAGTTTTTGTCTGGATGACTTGTTCGTTGATGAGAATGTGGAACTCCCCTTATTTAATGGCAGGCTTGCACACTTGGATAAAGGTGGGTAAGCATGCTACACATTCAAAAACAGCATGAGGGAGGCTAACAGGGAGCTGGCATGCACTGGCTCACCTTTGGATCAAATGAAGCTCAGCTGGTTGAAGAACCAACAAGTCTAATTTCAGGCATAAGTAGCTTCCCTACAGATCTATGCTTGTTGGAGGAAAAATCCTAATCTAGGATCCCTGGTCTGATGAAGGGATATAAAGTTCAGCATATGACACAGTATCCTGAGGAAAACCCCAGCCCCAGTCTTAGTGCATCCTCCAGCTGGTTATTGGTAGGAATTGGTGGTAGACTGGAGGAGAAAATTAGTAGATGACACAGTGATCAAGTCACAAGTTCACATTCTGTGAACCCCCTACCCACCACAGAAAGTGAGACACTTACTTATAAGATGTGGGGAGGGGGGGTCACAAAGCACAAGCATATGCAGAAGCCTAGACCCAAGATACAATTCACAAACCACATGAAGCTCAAGAAGGAAGACCAAAATGTGGGTTCTTTGGTCCTTCTTAGAAGGGGTAACAAAATACTCATGGGAGCAATTATGGAGACAAAGTGTGGAGCAGAGACGTAAGGAAAGGCCATCCAGAGACTGCCCCATCTGGGGATCCATCCCATATACAGTCACTAAATGCAGACAATATTGTGGATGCTAAGAAGTGTTTGCTGACAGGAACCTGATATAGCTATCTCCTGAGAGGGACTGAAAGAGCCTGATATATACTGGGGCAGATGCTCAGAGAAAACCATTGAAGTGATCACAAGGTTTCCCAACGGAGGAGTTAGAGAAAGGACTGAAGGACCTGAAGGGATTTGCAACCCCATATGAAGAACAAAAATATCAACCAACCAGAGCTCCCAGGGTTTAAACCATACACCAAGGAGTACACATGGAGGGACCCATGGCTCCAGCTGAAGAGATAACTCAGTGGTCAAAAGTGATTACTGTTCTTGCAGAGGAACAGGTTCAGTTTTCAGCACCCATGTAGCAGGTTACATTTGCCTGTAATTCCAATTCTAGAGGATCTAGTGCCATTATCTGACTTTCATGGGCTCCAGAACATACATGGTGCATACACATACACTCAGTCACATGCATACATAAAAATGAATAAAGTGTGTTTATTTTTTTAGTGTAGAGTGTGGTATAGTTATCAGAAATTTAAGCCATAAAAAAGCCACATAACACTTGACACACTAGAACTTTGTTTGGGGTACTTTCTTCACACATTTTTTAACTTGAATAAAGTATATAAAAGTTATTATTTCTACTAAAACTCCTGACAAATCACTTCACTGTGGTCCATTATTTTCCTTTTAGTATCAAAGTTAGATGTTATACAATTTCTTTGACTATACACAGAGAAAAGGCTGTGGCATACTCCAGGGCCTACTCTGTTGTATCGAATAGTAACAGGCTATGCTTTGCCTGGGTGATTTGATTTTACAAGAATAATTTTGGCATGACGTACTACACTTTGAGTGCAAGTGCCAAAGTTGAATGCCATGTTTATATAAGTAAACACCAACTGATAAATACTTTATTGGTTCCAATAAAAGTTTCCACCCATGGATATTTCAGGAGTATCAAAAACATGAGCTAATAGATACCAGCTCTGTCTCCCATGAATAAAGACTATAAGCAAATGCACTCCAAGACACTGACAACAGCATACACATCACCCAGTCATTTTCAGGAATTACTCAGGTGGATCCACAAGAAAATATACAGTCATTCTCAGATTTCAGTTTAAGTGTGGGTTTGCCTGCCAATGCAAACCTCAGGATAAACCATCAACTAACACTCAAAAAAGCACCAGGCTTGTGATCCAGTGCATAATTTCTCTGTGTCTTTGCAGTTCTGGGATAGGTTTCTTAATCATTCACTAAGGTAGTAGCATCAATCTTCCACACCAGGATTTACTCTGAGTTTGCTTTCAATGCTGACACTTTGTATCCCATGCTTTATATATTTCTTGCTGGTCTGTAATCCATAAAACATTTTATGAACTGTAACATGTAACAAGTTATTAATTTATCAATCAAAACTTACAGGGAATAAAGGACTATGGTTACCAAAGTCATGTGTAGCCAGTTAGATGCTGAGAAAGCATTTATAAAGAAATTCAACACCCCTTCATGAAAAAAAGACTTGGAAAGATCAGGAATTCAAGGCCCATAACTAAACATAGTAAAAGCAATATACAGCAAAACAGTAGCCAACATCAAACCAAATGGAGAGAAACTTGAAGGAAACCCAATAAAATCAGGAACTAGACAAGGCTGCCTACTCCTTTCCTACATAGTCAATATAGTACTCGAAGTCATAGCCAATGCAATTAGACAACAGGATAGAAAATAGAAAGGAAGAAGTCAAACTATCACTATTTGCAGATGATATGATAGTATAGTTAAGTGATCCCAAAAATTCCACCAGAGAACTCCTAAACCTGATAAACAACTTCAGCAAAGTGGCTGAATATAAAATTAACTCAACAAATCAGTGGCTTTCCTCTACTCAAATGATAAACAGGCTAAGAAAGAAATTATGGAAACAACACCCTTCACAATAGTCACAAATAATGTAATATACCTTGGTGTGTCTCTAACCAAGTGTGATGGTTTGTATATGATTGGCCCAGGAAGTGACCCTATTAGGAGGTATGGCCTTGTTGGAGTAGGTGTGTCACTGTGGGTATGGGCTTAAGACCCTCACCCTAGTTGCCTGGAAGTCACACTTCCACTAGCCACCTTCAGGTGAAGATATAGAACTCTCAGCTCCTCCTGTACCATATCTGCCTGGATGCTGCCATGTTTCTGCCTTGATGACAATGGACTGAACCTATGAGCCTGTAAGCCAGCCCCAATTAAATGTTGTCTTTTATAAAACTTGTATTGGTCATGATGTCTATTTGCAGCAGTAAAACCCTAACTAAGACATCAAGCAAGTGAAAGATCTGTATCACAAGAACTTCAAGTTTCTGAAGAAAGAAATCAAATATCTCAGAGATGGAAAAAGCTCCCATGCTCATGAATTGACAGGATTAATATTGTAAAAATAGCCACCATATTGCCAAAATCAATCCACAGATTCAATGCAATCCTTATCAAAACTCCAATTCAATTCTTCATAGAGTTACAATGAGCAATTTGCAAATTCATCTGGAATAATAAAAAAAACAGGATAGTTAAAACTATTCTCAACACTGAAAGAACTTCTGGGGTTGAATGAACTTCTGGGATGAATCACCATGCCTAACCTCAAGCTGTATTACAAAGTAATAGTGATAAATATTGCATGGTATTTCTTCAGAGATATGCAGGTAGATCAAAGGAATAGAATTGAAGACTAAGAAATGAACCCACATACATATGGTTATTTGATCTTTGACAAAGGAGCTAAAACCACCCAGTGGAAGAGTGACAGCATTTTCAAATAATGGTGCTGGTTCAACTGGAGGTCAGCATGTAGAAGAATGCAAATCAATCCATTCCTATCTCCTTGTACAAAGCTCAAGTCCAAGTGGATCAAGGACATCCACATAAAGCCAGATACACTGAAACTAATAGAAAGCAAAGTGGGGAAGAGCTTCGAACACAAGGGCACAGGGGAAATTTCAAGAACAGAACACCAATGGTTTATCCTCTAAGATCAAGAATTGACAATTGGAACCTCCTAAAATTGCAAAGGTTCTGTAAGGCAAAGGACACTGTCAATAGGACAAAACTGACAGAGAACCAAATAACCCTATTAAAATGGGAGAAAAGAGCTAAACAAAGAATTCTCAACTGAGAAATACAGAATGGCTGAGAAGCACCTAAAGAAATGTTCAAAATCTTTAGTCATCAGGGAAATGCAAATCAAAACAACCCTGAGATTCCACTTCACACCAGTCAGAATGGCTAAGATCAAAATCTCAGGAAACAGCAGGTGTTGGCAAGGATGTGGAGAAAGAGAAACACTCCTCCACTGCTAGTGGGATTGCAAGCTGGCACAACCACTCTGGAAATCAGTCTGGTGGTTCCTCAGAAAACTGGACATGATACTTCCGGAGGACCCTGCCATACCACTCCTGGGCATATACCCAGAAGATTTCCCAGCATGTAATAAGGATACATGCTCTACTATGTTCATAGCAGCCTTATTTATAATATCCAGAAGCTGGAGAGAACCCAGATGTCCCTCAGCAGAGGAATGGATACAAAAAATATAGTATATATACACAATGGAGTACTATTCAGCCATTAGAAACAATGAATTCATGAAATTCTTAGACAAATGGATGGAACTGGAGAATATCATACTAAGTGAGGTAACCCAGTCTCAAAAGAATACCCATGGTATGCAATCACTGATAAGTGGATATTAGCCTAGAATCTTGGAACACCAAAAACACAATCCACATACCAAATGATGTATGAGAAGAAGGAAGGAGTGGACCCTGGATCTGGAAATGCTCAATGCATCAGTGTAGGAAAATACCAGAACTGGGAAGTGGGAAGGAGAGGATGGGGAAACAGGGGGAGGGAAAAGGGGATGTGGGACCTTTGGGGGGCAGGGAACCAAGAAAAGGGAAGTGATATGTAAATAAAAATGTATTCAAAAAAAACTCAGGTGACAGCAGATACAGGTGAGGATGTGGAAAAAGACGAACGCTCCTTCATTGTTGGTGCGATTGTGCCATTCTGGAAATCAGTTTGGTGGTTCCTCAAAAAAAAAATGGACATAGTATTACCTGAGGACCCAACTATAACACTCCTGGGCATATACCCAGAAGATGCTCCAACATGTAATAAGGACACATGCTCTACTATGTTCATAGCAGTCTATTTATAATAGCCAGAAGCTGGAAACAACCAAGATGTTGCTTAACAGAGGAATAGATACAGAAAATGTGGTATATTTACACAACGGAGTACTACTCAGCAATTAAAAACAATGAATTCATGAAATTTTTAGGCAAATGGATGATAGTAGAAAATATCATCCTGAGTGAGGTAACTCAATCACAAAAGAACACACATGGTATATACTCACTGATAAGTGGATATTAGCCCAGAAGCTCAGAATACCCAAGATACAATTCACAGACCACATGAAGCTCAAGAGGAAGGAAGACAAAATTGTGGATACTTGGGTCCTTCTTAGAAGGGGTACAAAATACCCATGAGAGTATATACAAAGTGTGGAACAGAGACTGAAGGAAAGGCCATCTAGAGACTGCCCCACCTGGGGATCCATCCTATATACACTTACCAAACCCAGACACTATTGTGGATGCCAACAAGTGTTTGCTGACAGGAGCCTGATATATCTGTCTCCTGAGAGGCTCTGCCAGTGCCTGACAAATACAGATGGGGATGCTTTCACCCAACCATTGGACTTATCACAGGGTCCCCAATGGAGGAGCTAGAGAAAGGACCCAAGAAGTTGAGGGGGTTTGCAATTCCATATGAGGAAAAACAATATGAACCAACCAGAACCCCCAGAAGTCCCAGGGACTAAAGCACCAACCAAAGAGTACACATGGAGGGACCAATGGCTCCAGTCACATATGTAGCAGAGGATGGCCTTGTCAGAATCAATGCAAGAATAGGCTCTTGGTCCTGTGAAAGCTTGATGCTCCAGTGTAGGGGAGTGCCAGGACAGGGAAGGAGTGGGTGGGTTGGTGAGCAAGGGGTGGGGGGATGGATTAGGATACTTTTCAAGGGGAACCCAGGAAAGGTGATAACATTTGAAATGTAAATAAAGTATCTATTAACATTTTAAAAAAATATTTTGGTGGCTTAAAGCTGATGAAAAAACTTATAAAATGTAACATAGAGATACGACAATATATTCAATAAATTACTGCCACAGTTTGCTAATGAGAATTGTAGTATTTATCATGATTTCACTGAAATTCAACAAATAAAATCAAAATCACCACTGAAGAATATTTGAAGTAATATAATTTTTCAAATATATTAATTCTTCAGTGATACAAAGGATCATGGACATTTGTGATTGAAGACTGAAAGTTCACTTTGCTAACCTGTACTTTGTCCATCCTGTACTATAATGTAACATTATATCCTTGTTTGTTATACTTTGCCACAGGGCTAGAAAGTAGCATAATGTCAAGCAACAAAGATCAAGAGCTCATGCTGAATGAGTTTTTTAGTAGTCACACCACTTGCAAAGGGAAGGGTCTTAAACTCTTGAGGAACTGGCTATCAAAGGAAATACTCTAAGCATCTTTAAGAAAAGTATCACAGATGAGATTATGCTTATAGCATTATTTTCATTAAAATGCATCTGTTTTAACTGTAACATCATTTTAATCATATTGCCAGCTCCTGGTTTATTGATGATATATATTTATATGTATATTGTTGAGGGAGAATTTTTCAATATAATAAAAATTTTATAACTTCTATGACTGTCATTGGTACATTTCCTTAACCAATTTCTTTGTGACATGAAATAGATACTCAGATATGAGCATATTTAGTTATTTTAATGTGCAGCCAAGTACTTTCTGAATATCATTTAATTCCTTTCAAAATAATACTCAATGTCTTCACCTAATAATAAGCAAACAGGTCTATGGATTTTAACAAACATGTAGCCATAATATCAAATACAAACTCAGTTGCACTGGCAAATAACATGAAGTCATGCACATGAAATTCATACTCAAACTAGCATATCCTTTAAAGACTACATACCATGTGCTGCCTTCCACTGCAGTTGGAATCTTCTGATTTGGATTGAGAATGGCTGCTATAACCTGGGCAGGACAATTTATTACCATCTAAGAAAAACACTGTTCTTATTTTTGGCCATTGGGTTTGGAACATCCTTCTATGGATCATCCACCAGTAATCTCTATGATGCATCATGTAAGAAGAACAATGTGTTTTTCTTCTGGCCAGAGAGCATTTCACTTCTGCTCTCAGAGTAACAAGGTAGATTGGAGAGAAAAGGTTGTGTTATGATCTGAGCTGTTCAATGCTGAACAGAATAGCAGCTTTTGAGTTATGTACTACTCTGAGTTCCCTACTTGAAGAAAAGGAGTTTTTAATGAGTTACTCCATTGTGAGCACAATGGTTAAAGAACAATCCTATATCATGTTTAAACAAGTAATAAGCCACCATCTACCTACCAACATATCAAAAGACAAACTGATTATTTATTTATGATAATTAAAAATCCTATTTGTGATTATTCAAAATGATAGCAGTAACACCAGACACATATAAGTTTCCTCCATAAGATTATAAAGAAATTAGTAATACCAGATGATGACACCACAGCACACAACCTGGTCACTTCTCAGGGGATTCTCCTGCGGAAAGCAGCAGAGAAGGAACTTACATTTTACAGGTTTCACCTCAAGTATCATGTCTCTTCTCAATGGTATATAGTCAGATTCAGGAAGAGACTCTAAACTGTCACTCAAATGTGCCTGTTATATGGACCTGTGACTAAATGTTTCATGCCTAAGCATTTTTGTGGCTGAATTTATCTTTCATCTGGTGATAATCATCAGCCTTCTGTTCCAGAAACTGTCTTTACATGTGATTTCAGTACCAACTCTATATTCCATTGCTTCTTTAAACACTTTCTTAGCTGTTGTATAGCATTTATGTTATGTGCATATGATATATGTAATACATGTATTGTTTTGTGAAATATAATGTGAAATCAGTGTTACTGGATTTAGTTATTAAAATTCAATAACACAGAACTTGTGATTGCTATAGTACTTACTGTTAAGCAACTCAAGTGTACAAGGGACTAAAGATTCTGAAGCTGAGTTAAGAATAGCTTTTAATAAATAACTGGTAATACAGTTTATGAAAAAATATTTATTTAAGTTAATATACTCCCTCCTGACAACTGATAGAGTTTGTAGGATTTTATGCATAAAATAGGGAATCGAATAAATAAATAAAATGGCCACTATTTGAAATACATTAAAGTATAATGTAAAATGAAATACATTTGAAATATATTAAAGTATTTTAAAGTATAAATATATATCTATATATGTATATATACATATATATATCTACACATGTATATGAGGAGTGTGTGTGCATGTACATTTTACTTATACATATGTTAATTTTATTTACACTGCAGGGCAATACTTACAGTTACACCTGTTATAAGAGGTAGCACACCGCTGACATGAAGGTCATCAGATGGAACTTAGGAGATTCTGGGAAGCTCACACTCTCTTTTCTGCCTATACAGCAGAGGAAGAGGATGAGGAGGAGGAGGAGAGAGAGAGAAAAAGAAAGGATAGAAAGAAATAAGAAATACAGAAAAGGAGAAAGAAAGAGAGAGAGAAAGGAAGGAAGGAAGGAAGGAAGGAAGGAAGAGGGAAGGAGGGGAGGAAGGAAGAAATAGGGGAGGAGGGGAGGAAGGGAGGGAGGAAGGAAGAAAAGAAGAAAGGATGGAATAAAGGAAGGAAGGAAAAAATGAAGGAAACAAACACACAAAGAAATTCATCTTGAAATATTAGTAAAACTGCCTGCCTTGAGGCTATCTCAGGAATTAATCAGACCATACCCCTTGCAAACTAAACTATGAAAAGGTATAGAATTATTGGGAATACACTGATTTTAAAGAAGATATTTCCAGAGTGTCTGGCTCAAACAACTACACATTTGCACAATTAGCTATCATGGTTCTCATTGGCTACTGTGGCAATTATTGAAGAGGGCACAGATACTGCTGAAATCATTAGTAGACACTCATGCCATCCATACAATAAAGGTAGTTTCTCAGGTGTAAAGATGGAGGTTTGTAGAGTCATGCAAGCTTCTGCCATACTTTTACAAGATGTGGGAAGCAAATTGGACCAAAATGTATGCAGATAGTTCCCCAAGTATAATGCATGAAGTAGTGAAAATGAAGCTAATGCTGAGATATTATACAAGAGTTATATAAATATAATAGATGTGGAATATCTATTGAGGAGAGACACAGATCATTAGCAAAGTCAGATCAGAAATATATCATATCTGCTGCAGCTGCCAAAGAGATCAAGAAGGGACTTTCCAGAACTTGAAAGTTTACATCACAATGCGATATGGTCAGGGTGCTAAGTGTGGACAGACAGAATTTGATATTTTCCTAAGGGATTCTGTTCTTTCACTGTTCTTTTTATGTTTTAATTAATATTTTTACACTCCATATTTATCCCCCCTCCTGTCCTCCCTCTGCCTGGTCTACATCCCATACTTCCTCTTCACACCCCTCTCTCCACATGAATGACCCCACCCACCACCCCACCTGACTTTTAAACTCCCGGAGGCCTCCAGGCTCTTGCGTGTTAGGTATATCATCTCTGAATGAACATAGACCTGCAGTCCTCTACTGTATGGGGGGGGCTCATGTCAGCTGGTATATGCTGGCTGTTTGGTGGTCCAGTGTCTGAGAGCTTTCTGGGGTCCAGATTGAGACTACTGGTCCTCCTATGGGGTCGCCCTCCTCCTCAGCTTCTTCCAGCTTTCCCCTAATTCAACCACAGGGTTCAGCAGCTTCTGTCCATTGGTTGGATGCAAATATCTGCATCTGACTCAGCTGTGTGTTGGGTCCTCCAGTCATGCAGTGCAGTCATGCTAGGCCCCTTTGTGGGAGCACTCCATAGCCACAGTAATAGTGTCAGGACTTGGGACTGCCCCTAGATCCCACTTTGGGCATGTCCCTGGATCTTCTTTTCTTCAGGCTCCTCTCCATTTCCATCCCTGCAATTCTTTCAGACAGGAACAATTATGTTACAGTTTTGACTGCGGGATGGTCCCTCTCTCCCTCATTTGATGCCCTCTCTTCCTGTTGAAGGTGGGCTCTGTAAGTTCCCTCTCCCTACTGTGGGCATTTCATCTAAGGTCCTTCCCTTTGAGTCCTGAGAGTCTCTCACTTCCCAGGTCTCTGGTTCATTGTGGAGCCCCTCCCCCAACCTCCTATCTCTCCAGGTTGCCTATTGTTCTGTCTTTCTGATTTTCCTCTTGAAAATGACCTTTTCACTCCAATGGACTTTTTTTTAACTTTTACTTTTTTTATTAGGTATATTTTATATTTACATTTCATTTCCCTTTTTCTGGTTCCCTGCCTCCCAAAGGTCCCACATGCCCTCCCCCTCCCCGCCACCCCACCCCCCCACCCCAGTATTTCCCCATCCACCCTTTCCCACTTCCCTGTTATGGTATTCCTTTACACTGATGCTTTGAGCCTTTCCAGAATCAGGGTACACTCCTTCCTTCTTATTGGACATAATTTGGTATGTGGATTGTGCCTTTGGTGTCCCAAGATTCTAGGCTAATATCCACTTATCAGTGAATGCATACCATAGGTATTCTTTTGAGACTAAGTTACCTCACTTAGTATGATGCTCTCCAGCTCCATCCATTTCTCTAAGAAGTTCATGAATTCATTGTTTCTAATGGCTGAATAGTATTCCATTATATATATATATATATATATATATATATATATATATATATATATATACCACATTTTTTTGTATTCATTCTTCCCTTGAGGGACATCTGAATTCTTTCCAGCTTCCACTCTTATCTCCTTGTACTAAGCTCAACTCCAATGCACTTTTTACAGTGAAAGCTCATAGCTTACTTTGAAATTTTCTAAAAGGTCTCACAGATCAAACATTTCCTTTAGTGTCAAAGAAAATTCAGAATTTGAATTGTAAAAAATAGGGGTAGTTAAGATTTTAGAACTCTTGAATGTCTAAATGTACTTTGAATTTTGATATATACATGAATCAGTGGGGCCAACGTCTTCCAAATATACTTTTATAGGGAATGTTGGATCCCCAATTTATGAACATATTAAAAAGTGAGAGGATAATTAGGATGTTTACTGCATTAATTAATCTTATGAACTAAATTCATCAATTAATCTATTCATAAGCTATTTTCAGACTGAGATACCAGAAGAGAATGTTCTGTTGGAGAAGAAAGTCACTTGAGGGCATGCCTTTGAAGGAATGTTCTGTCCCCACATCCCTCCTGTCTTTTTTATTTCCTGAACATGAGATGAAAAGTTTTGTTACAACTCATGATCCCTGTCATGATGTTCTGCCTCACCACAGCTTGCAAGTAAAGAAGAAAGCTGAAATGTAATAGAATCTCTCAAACCATGAGACAAGTAAATCCTTCCTCCCATTGTCTCTTGTATTTTTGTCATAGAGGTGGAAAATTACTAATACACCTTTCTTATTGGGAAATAGTATTTGGATGATATATCCACCAATATCTGCAATGCATCATGTAAAAAGAATAATGGGTAGTTTTTCCTCACTAGGGAAACTTTTGGCTCCTGCTCTCAAGAATGACAGTGAACACTGTCATGTACTGAAGTACTCTGTGTGGAATAGAAGCTTTCAGATTGAATGTTGCCTTGTTTTATTCTAATGAAAAAAAACAGAAGGTTTTTTTTGTAACATCTTAAACACCACACAAAAAGTATACTGAGACATATTCAAAATTACTGGATACTTTTAGCCATACTTTATATATAGCAATAAAAGTTACATATTAAATAACATGGTAATAGAATGACTTGATATGATTTTTAAATAGGACACACAATGGGAAAATTTCAAAGTTAAAAAACCCTCACCTTGGAACATTTTGAAAAATGTTACTTGTTCTAAATGGATTAATATGACAAATATACTCAGGTACTCAGTAAAGCTGAGTTCAGATATCCATCATGGAGGGGGTGACTACAATGGAGTTGAAATTAGGGGAAATAGCTTTATATACTCTTTTATTATTCATTGTCTAATTTCTTTTGCATTAATGGACACTGGAATTGAAAACAAAATCCAATTCTCAGTCACTTTCTCAAAATAATAATGCATGTTACATTCTTTAGAATTTAAAAAATAGTTACTTCATAAATACACAGAAAGTTAAACTCACAGTCTATCATGGAGGATGACTCTAATGGAATTAAAATTAGGGGCAAATAGTTTTATATACTCTTTTATAATTCATATATACTTTTGAATATATTCTATCCTTTCTCATCACCTAGCTAGATCTCCTTTCTAAATTTTTACACATTACTTATGTGTATGCCCAATTACATATATGGATGTATACATTATGGGCTAGAAATAGGCTTGAGGGAGAATATGTTGGCTTTTGTTTCTGAGTTTGGGTCACATCATTTAACATTATGCTTTTAACATTACATGCATTTTCCTGCGAGTTTTATTATTTCATGTTTATTTATAGTTGAACAATATTCCATGATGTATATTGCACTACATTTTTATTATCCAATCAGCTGTTGATGGACATCTATGCCCATTTCATTTCCTTGCTGTTGTGTGTAGAGCAATAATAAACAAAGAGGTACAACTATTTCTGGGGTAATTTAGGGGACTGTTGAGGTACATGCACATGGGTGGCATAGCTCTGTCACAGGGAAGTTCTATTTTTATTTTTATTTTTTGGAGTATTTCCATGTTAACTTCCACACTACCTTTATTAATTTGCAATTCTATGAGTAGTAAACAAGGGTGGTCCTTTCCCTATATGCTCTGCTACATTTGTTGTCAAATTTCTTAAGACAGCCATTCTGATTAGTAAAATGGTATCACGTAGTAATTTTAATTTGTTTGAATATTGAGTATACCTATTTATTTCATCATCACCTTTACCCATTGTAAATTTTGCTTCCTTGGTGTTTAATTATTCCTATTATTTATAAATTCTGAATATTATCCCCATGTCTGAAGTATAGCTAATAAAGATTTTCCACCATTCTTGATCTTTTCTTTCTATGGGTATGTAATTTTTTTTCTGCATATAAATTTTCAAATCCCATCTGCTGATTCTACTGCATTTTATATAAAAATTACAACCAAAACTTGCCAGTATACCACAGGAGTAATATCATTTCCACAAAAATTCTGCCAAGTCATATCTGAAATTCTAGAATATGAACTGATCAATAACCCAGTATAATTCCCTTATGCAATACTATCAAAAATGAATTGACTTCCAATAGATTTCATATCTCTAGGTGAAACAGTCATTTGTTAGGGAACTTTTTCAAAAAGATCACCTGAAGATGAACATGTGACTCTCCCTAGGTCTCAGGTCAAGCATAATTTCTCCTGCCCAGGATACATGGTCCACTTCAAGATGATACACCAAACTGACATTCAAAACTCTTGCCAGGTGGATTTGTGCCTGGAAGTTCTATTCTTTGGCAGTTCTGTATCTGTGCTTTTAACCCTTATCGGGTCTTAAGTATCACCTTTCTGCACCAGTATCTATGCTGTCTTTTTGCTTAGAACACTAACTCAATATTCTACAACCTCAACCACATTTGGCTGTTTTGTAACTAACATATATTCTCATGTGAAATGTGTCAACTGTTAGTGATTTTAGCAATCACTATGGGAATGGATGAAGATGGCAGATTAGGATCACCCACACATAATAAATGAATTTTTAAAATAGAGAATATTGATTTTATTCTAAAGAGACAAAGGTTGAAAGAGTATTAGAATTCAGAAATGTGATGATAAGATATCAGAAAAGTACAGAGAAACAGAAGGCTAGCTAACTCAGCACAAAATGCTAAGCATCAGATTATTTTTGCCAAACCTTGACTCCACAAAGGAATGGAGGTGTGGGTGGGGAAAAAACATGTCTTCTCATTAATAAGAAAAGCAGATGTTTCTGGTGAAAAGGAAATCAGCACTCTACCCACAGCATAAGCCCACAAATATTTAAACTTCTGGATTTATTTGGAGACTAGAGTAAACTAATGATTCTTCCTTCATGACAGCTGATCAACCAAGAAGAAATTTGTTATTCTTAAATATCAGAGAGCTGTAGCTGAGCATTATGATATCATTTAACTTCTTGCTACTTTAGGAGACTTATAACAAGGAATACCACAAGGCAATAAGCATCTGGAGATAATTTAAATGAAATTAAAGTTAAGCAAGAAAACTCTAATGTTGTTGAGGCTCATATTTATTCATTAAATTAAAATACTCTAAGTCTGTACCTAATGTGAAAAATTCACTCAATATTTGAGTGATAAATGCTCATCATCTATTTCAGATCCCACACAGTTTACAAAGACATCTCTTTGTTTTACTGTACAGGCTCAATATGGATGAGGAAATTTTCATAGGGTCTTACCCTTAGTTGAAGAGCTACAAGCAATTGATGGTTACTGAGAAAGAATAAATCTTCTCTTGTGAAAAGCCCCCTGATAGATTTTCCAATGTGGTGTTCAGAATTATGCCATACTCACATGAACAAGTGTGAGCCCATGTGCAAGCATATAACAATAATTAAATGAGGCCATAAATTTGAGAGGAAATAGGTGACATCATGGGAGGAGGGTATAAATGACATAATTACAGTAACATATGATTCTGAAATTTTTTAAAGAAAAAAAAGAAACAACTCCTCACCCATGGACCTATGAGAATGTGTCAAGCTAATCAAAAAGAAAGAAGAAGAAGAAGAAGAAGAAGAAGAAGAAGAAGAAGAAGAAGAAGAAGAAGAAGAAAAGGAGGAGGAGGAGGGGAGGAGGAGGAGGAGGAAAGGAGGAAGTGGATGAAGAGAGGAGTAGGGGGAAGGGAGTTCAAAGGGAGGGAGAGAAAAGGGAAGGTCTGAGGGAAGGAAGATGGTTGCCTTGCTTTAGGTCCTATATGTAAACCCCACAACCACAAAGTACTTCAATAGTTAGTATTTCCAGCTTGATTAGCCTAAAAATAAACTTATTGTGTGACATGGACAAGATACCAATAATAATCTTTTATTGAGATTTAGTTTCTTCACGGAAATGTTTAACAAAAACACAATGAATTATCAGGATACAAAAATCTTAAAGTTCTTTCATAAATGTTTTTGAGCATTTACTTTAACATATTTTGAATGAAATTTGATTTATAACTCTGGTTATATCTGATCCAGTTGCTTTGTAATATACTAAATTGATAAAAGTTTTCAAGATATTTAGAGCCTGGTGGTCCTATGATGGTTGTCATAACATTGTATAAAAATACTTAAAATTGTATTACTAAATTACCACACTGACTATGCATTGTCAGTATTATTTCAGATAAAATGACCTATGTCTATGTAGCTACTAATAGACAAACTTACCTTATTAATTATTTTTTGCATATGTTTATTCATTAAATTTCCAATGGAGTCTCAAATATTCAAAATGTATTGTGAATGTATTTATTCCCCCTATTATCCTCTTCTATTCACTTTTGTTCCTCTTAATCCCTTATTCAACACTTTGAACATATACAAATCAATTTATTAACCATAACCCACTGCAAAACTTCAAATTCCCTACCACAGACTGAGAGTTCACTACTACATAAATACATATCTGCAAGAAATTTTGACAATATATTTATGTAGTGGGTAATTGATAGTATATTCCCAACTTGGATCCACATCTTTCCCAGGAATAGGCTTTTGATTAGATTGATATTCTGCTTAGTTTAGTTTACCCTCCTACACGACTTCATTCTTGTTCATTGGTTTCTGTAAACACACTCAAATTTAAATTTACAAAATCTAAATTTGAAACAAGGCTATGCATACATTTGTCTTTCCAAGCCTAGTTACTTCTTCATTCAGTATAATATTTTCCATTTCCATCAACTTTTCTTCAAAATTGTTTCGTTTTTATGGCTTCATGAAATTATATTATGCATATGTACTGCTTTTTAGTATCCATTCATTAGTTGATATACATCTGCCTATTCTTACCTATTCTAAGTAGATCTATGAATTAGGATGTAGAGTCATTTAGGTGCATATCCAAAAGTGGCATAGATGGATCATAAGGAAGTTTTACTTTTAGCTTTTCAAGGAACCAGACAGATTGATCAATGGAATTGAAAACCCAGAAATAAAGCCACACACTTATGGACACTTGATCCTTGACAAAGAAACAAAAAAATATATGTTGGAAAAAAGAAAGCATCTTCAATACATGGTGCTGGTCTAACTGGCAGTCTGTATGTAGAAAAATGAAAATAGATTCACATTTTTCACCTTGCACAAAGATCAAGCCCAAGTGGATCAAGGACCTCAACATAAAACCAGATACACTGAATCTAATAGAAGAGAAAGTGAGAAGGAGCCTCAAACTCATTGGAACAGAGGGCGTTTCCTAAACAGAACTACAGTGGCTCAAGCTCTAAGATCAAGAATTGATAAATGGGATCTCATGAAATGGGAAAGCATCTGTAAGGCAAAAGACATAGTCAATAAGAGAAATCGGCCTACTGCTCTCTGCCATCTTGGCTCCCGAAGAGATCAGATGGGCAGCTCCAGGTACACAGAGATATCCCAAGTCTAACATCACTTGAGACATAGCCAGCCAGGCTTCTGCCTATGCGCAGGGTGTGGGCAGGTCTGCGGGCCGTCTGTGTGCCAGCCCTGTCCTGGGCCATTTGCCCCTCAGAGTGATCAGCGCTTGGAGGGTGTCCCTTCAGTGTCCGCCATCTTCAATCCCTGGCAGACCAGACAGGCAACACCAGGTACACAGAGACAAACCTAGTATAACATTGATTGGGGCAAGGCACACCAAGGCTCCAACAGCACCCATGGGTGGGGCAGCACATCAGCAATCTGTGCCAGGGGAAACCCAGTCATCCAGTGGTGCTGAAATAGCCTTACATGTTCACAGGAGATTCAAGTACCAGCCAGTGACAATAGGACCAACTAATGCCAGAGATAACCAGATGGCAAAGGGGAAATGTAGGAGAGTTACTAACAGAAATCAAGGCAATATGGCAGCATCTGAACCCAATTCTCCAACAACAGCAAGTCCTGGATACCCGAACACATGAGAAAAACATGATTTGTATTTAAAATCACTTGTCATAATGCTATTAGAGACTTACCAGAAGGACATAAATAAATCTCTTAAAGAAATACAGGAGAACATAAGTAAGGTAGAAGCCCTTACAAAGGAAACACAAAAATCAGTTAAAGAAATTCAGGAGAATGTGGGTAAACAGAAGCTAATGAAGAGGAAACACAAAAATCACATAAAGAAATGTAAGAGACAGGCAGAGGTCATGAAAGCAGAAACACAAAAATCTCTTAAGGAATTACAGGAAAACATAAATAAGAGAAGGAACTGAGCAAAACCATACAGGATCTAAAAACAGAGGTAGAAACAACTAAGAAATCACAAAGGGTGACAACTTTGGAGATAGAAAACCTTGGGAATAAATCAGAGGTCATAGGTGCGAATATCAACAACAGAATACAAGAGATAGAAGAAAGAATCTCAGGTGCCAAAGATAAGATAGAAAGCATTGACTCAACAGTCAAAGAAAATGCAAAATGCAAAAAACTTGTAACCCAAAACATCCAGTAAATCCAGGACACAATGAAAAGACCAAACCTAAGGAATATAGGTATAGATGAGAGTGAGGAATTTACAACTTAAATGGTCAGCAAATATCGTCATCAAAATTATAGAAGAAAACTTCTCTAACTTAAAGAAAGAGATACCCATGAATATACAAGAAGCCTACAGACCTCCAAATAGACTGGACCAGAACAGAAATAGCTCCTGTCACATAATAATCAAAACCCCAAATATACTAAATAAAGAAAGAATATTGAAAGCAGTAAGAGAAAAAGGCCAAGTAACATATAAAGGAAGACCTATCAGAATTACACCACATTTCTCAACAGAGACTGTGAAAGCTAGAAGATCCTGGGCAGATCTCATATAGAGTCATATAGAACATAGAGAACACAAATGCCAGCTAAGATACTCTACCCAGCAAAACTCACAATCACCATAGATGGAGAAACCAAGATATTCCATGACAAATCCAAAATTATACAATGTCTTTCCACAAACCCAGTCCTGCAAAGTATAATAGGTGGAAAACACCAATACAAGGAGGAAAACTACACCCTGGATAAAGCAAGGTAGTAACCTTCTTTCATCGAACCCAAAAGAAGGTAACCACTCAAATATAAAATAACATCAAAAACAACAGGAAGTAATAATCACTATTCCTTAATATCTCTTAACATCAATGGACTCAATTCCCCAATGAAAATACATAGACTAACAGACTGGTTGCATAAATAGGACCCTACATTTTGTTGCATACTGGAATCACACATCAGAGTCAAAGACAAACACTACCTCAAAGTAAAAGGGTGGAAAACAATTTTACAAGCACATGGTCTCAGGAAACAAGTCGGAGTAGCCATTCTAATATCAGATAAAATTAACTTTCAACCTAAAGTCATAAAAAGAGACATTGAAGGACACTTCTTACTGGTCAAAGGAAAAACCCACCAAGAAGAACTCTTCATTCTGAACATCTATGCTACAAATGCAAGGGCACCCTCATTTGCAAAAGAAACTTCACTAAAGCTCAAAGCACATATTGCATCTAAAACAATAATTGTGGGTAACTTCAACACTCCACTCTCCTCAATGGACTGACCAGGAATACAGAAACTAAACAGGGACACAGTGAAACTAATTGAAGTTTTGGACCAATTGGATTTAACAGATATATATAGAACATTCAATCTTAAAGCAAAAGAATATACCTTTTCTCAGTACTTCATGTTACCTTCTCCAAAATTGACCATAAACATGGTCACAAGACAGACCTCAACAAATATAAAAAGATCTAACTAATCCCATGACTCCTCTCAGATCACTATGGAGTAAGAGTGGTCTTCAATAGCAACAAAGACAACAGAAAGCCCACCTACACATGGAAGCTGAACACTACTCAATGATACCTTGATCAAGGAAGAAATAAAGAAAGAAATCAAAAACATTTTAGAATTTAATGAAAATGAAGGCACAATACCCAAATTTATGGGACACAATGAAAGCAGTGCTAAGAGGAAAACTCATAGCCCTGAGTGCCTCCAAAAAGAAACAGGAGAGAGCATATACTAGCAGCTTAATGGCACACCTGAAAGTTCTGGAACAAAAAGAAGCTAATTCACCCAGGAGGAGTAGAAGACAGGAAATCATCAAACTCAGGGCTGAAATCAATCAAGTAGAAACAAAGTGAACTATATATACAAAGAAACAACAAAACCAGGAGCTGGTTCTTTGAGAAAACAAGATAAATAAACCCTTAGCCAGACTAACCAAAGGGCACAGAGACAGTATCCAAATTAACAAAATTTGAAATGAAAAGGGAGATATAACAACAGAAACTGAGAAAATTAAAAAAATAAGATCCTACTACAAAAGTCTATACTCAACACAACTAGAAAATCTGGAGGAAATGTACAATTTCCTAGACAGATACCAAATACGAAAATTAAATCAGGATCAAATAGATCATCTAAACAGTGCCATAACCCCTAAAGAAATATAAGGGTTCATAGAAAGTCTTCCAACCAGAAAAAGCACAGGACCAGATGGTTTTAGTGCAGAATAATATCAGACCTTCAAAGAAGACCTAACACTAATACTCTTCAAATTATTCCACAAAATAGAAAAAGAAGGTCAAAACTACCCAACTCATTCTATGAAGCAACAATTTCGCTGATACCAAAATCACACAAAGATCCAACAAAGAAAGAGAACTTCAGACCAATTTCCCTTATGGATATTGATGCAAAAATACTCAGTAAAATCCTTGCCAACTGAATCCAAGAACACATCAAAACTATAATTCCCCATGATCAAGTAGGCTTCATCCCAGGGATACAGGGATGGTTCAATATACAGAAATCCATCAATGCAATCCACCACATAAACAAACTCAAAGAAAAAAAACACATGGTTATTTCATTAGATGCTGAAAAAGCATTTGACAAAATTCAGCATCCTTTCACAGGAATTCAATGTCCATACCTAAACATAGTAAAAGCAATATACCGCAAACCAGTATCCAACACCAAACTAAATGTAGAGAAACTTGAAGCAATCCCACTAAAATCAGGGACTAGACAAGGTTGCTTTCTCTCTCCATATCTTTTCAATATAGTACTTGAAGTTCTAGCTAGAGCAATTAAACATAAGGAGGTCAAAGAGTTACAAATTGGATAGGAAGAAGTCAAACTATCACTATTTGTAGATGATATGATAGTATACTTAAGTGACCCAAAAAACTCCACCAGAGAACTCCTACAGCTGATAAACAACTTCAGCAAAGTGGCCGGTTATAAAATCAACTCAAGCAAATCAGTAGCCTTCCTATACTCAAAGGATAAGCAGGCTGAGGAAGAAGTTAGGGAAATGACACCCTTCACAATAGCCACAAACAATATAAAGTATCTTGGTGTGACTCTAACCAAACAAGTGAAAGATCTGTATGACAAAAACTTCAGGTCTCTGAAGAAGGAAATCAGAAAAGACCTCAGAAATAGAAAAATCTTCCATGCTCATGGATTGGCAGGATTAATATCATAAAAATGGCTATCTTGCCAAAAGCAATCTACAGATTCAATGCAATCCCCATTAAAATCCCAACTCAGTTCTTTATAGAATTAGAAAGAGCAATTCTCAAATTCATCTGGAATAACAAAAAACCCATGATATCTAAACTATTCTCAACAGTAAAAGAACTTCTGGGGGAATTAGTATCCTGGACCTTAAGCAGTACTACAAAGCAATAGTGTTAAAAACTGTATGGTATAGGTACAGTGACAGGCACGTAGATCAATGGAATAGGATTGAAGACCCAGAAATGAACCCACACACGTATGGTCACTTGAACTTGGACAAAGGAGCTGAAACCTTCCAGTGGAAAAAAAAAGATAGCCTTTTCAACAAATGGTGCTGGTTCTACTGGAGGTCAGCATGCAGAAAAATGCAAATTGATCCATTCTTATTTCCTTGTACTAAGCTCAACTCCAAGTGGATCAAGGACCTCCACACAAAACCAGACACACTGAAACTAATAGAAAAGAAACTGGGGAAGATCCTTGAGGACACGGGCACAGTGAAAAAGTTCCTGAACAGAACACCAATAGCTTATGCTCTGAGATCAAGAATTGACAAATGGGACCTCATAAATTACAAAGTTTCTGTAAGGCAAAGGACACTTGTCAATCAGACAAAATGGCAACCAATAAATTGGGAAACGATCTTCACCAACCCTACATCTGACAGAAGGCTAATATCCAATGTATACAAAGAACTCAAGAAGTTAGACTCCAGAGAACCAAATAGCCCTATTAAAAAATTGGGTACAGAGCTAAACAAAGAATTTCACCTGAAGAACTTTGAATGGCTGAGAGGTACCTTAAGAAGTGTTCAGCATCATTAGTCTTTAGGGAAATGGAAATCAAACCAACCTGAGATTTCACCTCACAACAGTCATAAAGGCTAAGATTAAAAACTCAGGAGACAGCATGTGTTGGTGGGAATGCAAGTTGGTACACCCACTCTGGAAATCAGTCTGGTGGTTCCTCAGAAAACTGGGCATGACACTTCTGGAGAACCCTGCTATACCACTCCAGGGCATATACCCAGAAAATCCCCAGGCATTCAATAAGGAAACATGCTCCACTATGTTCATAGCAGCCTTATTTATAATAGCCAGAAGCTGGAAAGAACCCAGATGTCCCTCAATGGAGGAATGGATACAGAAAATGTGGTATATTTACAAAATGGAATACTACTAAGCAATTAAAAACAATGAATTCATGAAATTCTTAGGTAAATGGATGGAACTGGAAAATATCATGCTAAGTGAGGTAACTCATTCACAAAAGAACACACAAGGAACACACTCATTGATAAGTGGATATTAGCCCAGAAGCTCTGAATCCCCAAGACACAATTCACTTATCAAATCATTCCCAAGAAGAAAGGAGAGGGCCCTGGTCCTGGAATGGCTTGATGCAACATTGTAGGGGATTACCAGGACAGAGAAGTGGGAGGGGCTTTATTGGGGAACGGGTGGAGGGAAGAGGGCTTATGGAACTTATGTGGAGAGGAGAACCGGGAAAGAGAAAATCATTTGGAATGTAAAAAAAGAATATAGAAAATAAAAAAAAAGAGAGAGAAAGTGGCAACCTACAGATTGGAAAAATATATTCACTAACCCCACATCTGTTAGAGAGCTAATATCCAAAATATATAAAGAACTCAAGAAGCTAAAACCACCAAAAACCCAAACTACACAATGAAAAAAAAAGTGATATAGAACTAAACTGTGAATCACAACATAGGAATCTCAAATGGGTGAGAGGCACTTCAAGAAATGTTCAAAGTCCTTAGTGATTGGGGAAAATGCAAATCAAAACGACCCTGAGGTTCTACCTTACACGAACTATAATGGCTAAGTTCAAAACTGTGGTGACAGCACCTGTTGGCTATATGTGGAGAAAGAAGAACACTCCTCCCTTTTTGGTAGGATTGCAAACTGGTACAACCACAATGGAAATCAATTTGGAGGTTCTTCCAAATTGATTCAGAAAATTGGATATAGATCTACCTGAATACCCAGTTAAACCACTCTCGGGCATATACCCAAAAGATGCTCAACTGTGCCACAGAAGCATGTGTTGAATTATGTTCTTAGCAGCCTTATTTGTGATAGCCAGAAGCTGGAAACAACTCCTACCGAATTCTAGAGGGGTGGCACATGTTTTTGTTCCCACTGACAAGGAATAAGGATTCTCGTTTTCCATCACCTCTCCAATATTTGCTGTCATATTTTTAGTATTATTCATATGATTGAGTTGAGAAAGAAACATAAAAACTTTTAATTCACATTTATTTGAAAGCTAATGATAATACTTTCTGATATGTTTATTAGATATTTGTAATTCTTTTTGAGAATTTTTTAATTCCATGAACCAATTTTTTATTTGCTTGCTTTTTTGATGTTTAGTTTCTTGAGATCTTTGAGTTTTCTAGATGTTTTTCCTCTACCAGATATATAGCTGGCACATTTTTTTCCCATTTTATAGGCTGCTTGTTCACGTGCTTGAGTGTAAACATTGTGGTTCAGAAATTTTATAACATCATAAAATTCCATTTGTCAATTGCCTTTTTTCCTGAGCAAGTGAAGTTCTATTTAGAAAGTTTTTACCTGTTTATGCATCTTGTAGTATATATAGTCTCTATTTTTCCTACAGTTTTAGAGTTTGGAATTTTATGTTGAAGTCCTTGATTCATTTGGAGTTGATTTTTGTGCAATGTGCAAGAAATATATAGCTCCATTCTCCAACTGTAGACACCCAAGTTTTCAAAATTGTTAAGTAAGTTGTCTTTTACTTTTTCTCCTATTTTCTCTAGTTTTTAGAGAAAACTTTCGTGGTTTCCCCTCCAGAAACCCCACATCCCTTCCACCCTCCTCAGATTCTATGAGGGTGTTCCCCCACCTAGCTTCCCCAGCCTGGCATTCCCCTATACTGTAGCATCTAGCCTTGAAAGAACCAAGGGCCTCTCCTCTCATTGATGTCCTTCATGGACATCCTCTACTACATCTGCGACTGGAATCATGGGTAGCTCCATGTGCACTCTTTGGTTGGTGGTTTAGTGTATGGGAGCTCTGGGGGGTCTGGATGTTTGATATTGTTGTTCCTCCTATGGGGCTTCAAATCCCTCAAGCTCCTTCAGTCTTTTCCCTAATTCCTCCATTGGAGACCCCATACTCAGTCCAATGGTTGGCTGGGAACATCTGCCTCTGTATTTGTCAGTTTCTGGCATAGCCTCTTAGGGAATAGCTATATCTGGCTCTTGTCAGCAAGCACTTCTTTGCATCCACAATGGTGTCTAGTTTTGGTAACTGTTGGGAGTCTGTAACTATGTAGGTTTATGTCTAGATCCTCTACTCTATTCCATTTATCTATGTGTCTGTATTTACATCAGTGTTATTATGTTTTTATTATCATGGTTCAGAAGTATAGCTTCAAATCAGGTATGGTAATCTCTCTAGCAGGACTATTATTATTTTGGATGGCTTTGACTATGTAAAGTTTTAGAATTAAGATCTTACTATGACACCAGTAGGGTTGGCTAATATAGAGGCTTTCACATACTATTTATAATCAAGTCAAAATTAAAATGCACTGAGATACAATTATGATGATTATATAAATGTGTGTTCATCATTATGAAGTGAACAGTATTTCTTATAGACTGCATTCAATATCTTTGCATTCTCTGTCATGTGCCTAAAGAGTTCTAAAAATGCTACTATAAATAAAATGTTTGATTTCTAAAACACAGTCAGTTCTTATTCTGTGAAATCATTAGTTAACTTAGAACTTTTGAAACATCATTTAAAACACACTTTTCTACTCAACTTTTTTAAAAGTTGAATATAAAATGATCCTACCCAAATGGACATTTTTCCTTGGTATTTTACTTATTTAAGTTACTTTTATAGATACACTGGTTCATTGCCAGTGATTTTTTAATGTATGCAGCAATGAATAGTCACATAATTATACCTTCTGTCTGGAGGTAAAGGGACACATATGATCTTCATCTCCTGGTGCTTTTGACTTTGGATAATGGCCCCCATCTTTGAATCTAGGCAATGCCTCTGACTCACTTCTGATGGAATCTGACAAAGGGGATAGGATGCCTCATTACATCAGGTTGAGCAGAGCTTAGTCTACGTCCCTCTAGAGATTCTTCTTGCAGGCCTAGAAGAGGAAGCAGCCAAGTAGTAAATCCATGTGATGACAACAGGTGGCAGGCTTGCAGAACTGTGGATGTTCTCAGCTAATATCACATAAATCCAAAGGCTCATGGTTATATGAGAGCAAAAATTCTACTAACAACCTATTTGTGTTTGGAAATAGATCTTTCCACCATCAAGCTCCCAGATGAGAACACAACCCAGTGATAGTCAATGATGATAGACTTTGAAAGCCTAAGTAGCATGTAAGACATAATACTGAATAAAAATATAATAACAATAAAAAACAGCTTGACAAATCTGAGTTTTAGAAATTTGAATCTTGGAGCTGGAGACATGGCTCAGTGGTTAAGAGCACTGTTCTTAACTCTCTTCTTAACTCTTAACTGCTCTTAATTGCTCTTCCAGAGGTCCTGAGTTTAATTTCCAGAAACCACATGGTGGCTCACAACCATTTGTAATGGGATCCAATGTCCTCTTCTGATGTGTCTGAAAACAGCTACAGTGTACTACTCATATAAATAAATCTTTAACAAAAAGGAAATTTGAATCTTGCCATTACATATACACTATAAATTATTTTTAATTATCTTTTTAGTTGTATTTTAAAATTATTAAATTTTAATTTTCATAATTTTGATATCAAGATATTGAAAGGTTTGATACTTGAACTAGGCCATTCACTTTGCTGCATCCTATTAACCAGGCAAATACTATTTGATCATAGGACAGAATGTGGAAAGCAAAAGAAATGGACACTTTACCACACATCATAAATGCAGACTTCTTGTGACAATCATGAAAAGACCTTGACTTAACATTACTACAATGGGACTGTCTTTCAACACATATTTTAACAAGACAATTTATCAAATCTTAGATATATTTGAGAAATAAATTTTCCTTTTAAAATATTTTCTTAAATTTTAATATTATAAAATTATATTATTTGCCTCTTTCCTTTTATCCCTTCAATCCCTCCCATACACCATTCTTTGATTTCTTTGAAAATTATGACCCTTTTTTATTAGTTACTGTCAAATGTATATATGTATATACATATCTATTTCTAAATATAATAACTCAATCTGAATGTGGTACTTGTATGTTTTCAAGGCTGACCACTTGTTTTGGATAATCAGTTGATCTGCTCTTCCCTGGGGAGGACTAATTTTCTCCCACTGTCAGTACTCCTTAGTTGCCTGTAGTCTTGGCTTAGGGATGAGGCCTCCAATCTTTTCCCTTCCACTTTGGCATATATACTGTTGTAATAGCTCGACTAAAGTTTAGGCAGTCATTTTAATGAGAATTAGCTGATGTAGCATCTGACAGAGCTAAGAGCCAGTCTCACAGCAACTTTCCTAATATTCTGGCTCTTACATAAATCTTTCTATCCTTTCTTCTGCAATGTTCTCAAGCCATAAGTGCATAAATTGTTTTTTTACATGTGTCCATTGGGACTGAACTTGACAAGTCTTCATTTTATTTGACTGTAGAGATCTGCAATGATTTCTGTATGTTGCACAGTGAAATTTCCTCAGTGGGGGAGAGGAATTCACTTATCTGTATAAGCATGGTTGTTTGGTATGTAGTTAGGTATTATACAATTTGAGAGGAGTTCCAGTGGTAGGCTCCTCTCCACTAACCATAATTTCACTCAGCCTGGGTAGTTGGCTAGGTTTCCAATAACAGGCAGAAAATTTTGGAGAGCTGTTGGTTACCACTAAGGTAGAAATGCCAGTACTGCACTCTTAGGATTATTGTGCTGTTATTCTCATGCTGGCTGCTGTGTTTGTTTATAGGCATCATAGTTGGGCAGGACTATTGGTTGCTTCCCACTTTGGGAAGCTTGTTTAGTGCCTTTTGATAGCAAGAAATCTAGTCCTCAGGCAGGAGGTTTTCAAATCAGTTCCAGCTTCCGGGACTCTAGGCCTTGTGTCTGAAGTGTAGGGTAGTTTCAGCAATAGGGGCTTACCTTACACCTCTGGTACTCAAGAAGAGCAATAGCAATAGCCTATGATGTATTGGATCTTTCTTGGACAGCCCTAACCAACAATCAAAGGAGAGATTCTCATGCTTGGGGTTGGTTTGCAGTTGTTGTTTGTGGTTAGGTGATTGTCTTTGCTATTTCTCTATTGCTGTGAAGAGACACCATGATTCAGTCAATTAATGCAAGAAAACATTGAATAGGGTTCTTGCTACACTTTCAGATGGTGAATCCATGACCATCATGCAATCAACATGGCAGCAGGCAGGGAAGCATGACTTTGGAGCAGTAGCTAAGAACTTACTACTCAGCTATTAAAAACAATGAATTCATAAAAGTATTTGGCAAATGGGTGGAACTGGAAAATATACTGAGTGAGGTAACCCAATCACAAAGGAACACACATGGTATGCACTCACTGAAAAGTGGATACTAGCCCAGGAGCCTAGATTACCCAAGACACAATTCTCATATCAAATGATGCCCAAGAAGAAGGAAGAACAAAATACCCACAGAACGAGATACAAAGTGTGGAACAGAGTCTGAGGGAAAGACCATCCAGAGACTACCACAACTAGGAATCCATCCCATATACAGTTACAAAACCTAGACACTATTATCGATGTCCACAAGTGCTTGCTGATTGGGGCCATATAGCTGTCACCTGGGAGGCTCTCCTAGTGCATGACAAATATAGAGGGGGACACTCTCAGCCAGCCATTGAACTGAGCACAGGGTCCCCAATGAAGGAGCTGGAGAAAGGACCCAAGGAGCTGAAGGGGTTGGCAGCATCATAGGAGGAACCACAATATAAGCCACCCAGTACTCCCAGGGCCAAAATCATCAACCAAAGAGTACACATGGAGTTACCCATGGCTCCAAAATATAGGCAGCAGAAGATGGACTTGTTGGACATCAAAGGGAGGAGAGGCATTTGGTCCTGTAAGGCTTGATGCCACAGTTTATGGGAAGGACAGGGAAGCAGTAGAGGGTTGATTGGAGAACAGGGGAAGGGGAGATGGGTTATGGGATTTTGGGGGTGTGTGTGACCAGAAAAGGGGGCATTTGAAATGTAAATAAAAATATATCTAATAATAATAATAAAAAGAACTTACATCCAAATCCACAAGTTGGGTCGAAGGAGAGGGGAGGGAATGGGAGGGGAGGGAGAGGGGTAGGGGTAGGGGAGAGAGGGAGAGAGGGAGAGAAGGAGAGAGGGAGAAAGGGAGAGGGAGGGAGAGGGAGGAAGGGAGAGGGAGGGAGAGAGAGGGAGAGAGAGAGACAGAGAGACAGAGACAGAGAGAGAGAGAAAGAAGAAATTGTGTGAGCTTTTGACTCCCCAACACCCAACCCCAGTAACACATCCACTTCAACAAGGCCATGTCTCCTAAATGGGTTCAAACGGTTCCATCAACTGAAAACCAAGTATTCAAACATGTGAGAATATGGAAGTCATTCCCATATTTTCAGTAAAAGCAAAAAAACAGTGGTTCCTGGTTCTTGGAGGAAGCATCTAGCACAAGGCAGAATTTTTCATTTAAACCCCATATACAGAGAGAGAGAGAGAGAGAGAGAGAGAGAGAGAGAGAGAGAGAGAGAGAGAGAGAGAGAGAGAGAGAGTTGCATACATATAGTCAATAGTATGTTTCCGGGTGAATTTTTCAGATATCCTTATGGTTATGTTACCCTCTTCCCCACTCCCTTCTTCCTCCCTAATTGGAGCCACTTACCTAATCTGATCATTTATATCCTGCTTTTCCTTTATTGAACCCACAACCACCTACCCTGGCAATAGTACTCATTTTCTGGTTCTGCAGTTGCTCCAGTATATGTATTTCTAAAGATTTGGAGCTAGAAGACTTCAAAGAGACAGAACATGTGATAATGTCTTTCTGGGTCTGGATTATCTCACACAATATGATCTTTTCTGGTTTCATACATTTACATGCAAGATACATTATTTCATATTTCTTATAATTGAATAGTGTTCCATATAGTGTATATGAACCACATTTTCTTTTTTTGGGGGGGGGCAGGACATTGATAATGGATGTACTTATTCGTCAGATCCATAATATAATCTTATACATTCCTTGTTTGAAGGAAATTTCACTCTTTTGGATACAGCAGCAATACTCATGACTAGGTGAACATTATGGAATATGATGTCGTTTTGGGCATGTACCCCCAAACTCAAGTAGTATAGCTAGGTCATGTACTACATTAGTTTTTGACTCCTTGATAATTCTCCTTAATGGTTTTCATAGTGATAGCTCCAGTGTTCGATTTCACCAACAGTAAATGTGGGTTCTCCTTTCCCTCAACCCTCTCCAGCATTTATTACTGATTGCTTTATTGATCTTTATATGTTAAATCTGGAATGGTAAACCCCACAAACTTTATGGTTTTGTTCAGTATTCTTTTGTCTATCTCGGTTCTTTTTTGTTTCCAAACGAATCTTAGGGGACTTTTTAGTATTCCCATGAAAGAAGATGAAGTTGTACTGGTTATACTTAACATTTGTAAAATAGTTGTTTTCATAATATTAAGTCTACCAACCCTTACATTTTGTATGTCTTTCCACTTGCTAGTCTTTCTCTCCTCCTTCACAAATTTGAAATTTTCATTATAGAGGTTCTTCTTTGGTAGTTCTATTCTTATTTTCTTTGAGGCTTCTGTGAGTAGAAGTGTGTCCACAATCTCATGTTTGTTGGTGGGGTATACAAAAGCTACTGATTTGTTCAAGCTAATTTTGTATCCTGTCACATTGCTGAATTTATCTTTTCTGTAAGTTTTTGCACAGAATTTGGGGTATCATTGTTGGATAATATCATGTCTTCTGCAAATAACATTTTTTCCATATTTGTACTTCTTTCATTTTCTTCACATACCTTATTGCTTTAGCTAGTAATAACCCAGCATTGAAAAGGAGTAGGGATAGTCTTTGGCTTGGTTTCTAACTTCAGTGTGATTGCTTTAAATTTCTTTTAGGATGATGTTGGTTGTAGGTTTTCCATAAATAACTTCTTTTGTTGGTGTTTTCTGGGACTCTTAACATGAAAGTCTATTGGTTTTTGTCAAATTCTTTTTCTGTATGTGCTTATGATCATCTGATTTTTGTCTTGAGCTCATTTACATAGTTTACTATATTTACTGATTTGAATGATTTTTTTCATTCCTATATTGGAAAGAAATCCAACTTGGTCATAGTGTATCAACTTTTTGATGCATATCTGTATTCTGTTTACAAGTATTTTGTTGAGCATTTTTTAGTCTAGTCCCCTGGTATTAAAGGTGATAATGTCATTTTAGGAATTTGAGTGCTCTTTCTGTGTTCTGTAGTTTACAAAGGATGGCTATGGATTTTCTTTAAAATTCTGGTAGAATTCTGCTGTGAATCCATCTGGCCTTGGATATTTTTAGATGGAAGGCTATTTATTACTATTTCAATCTCATTTGAATATGTATAGGTTGTTGACTTTGTATAGGCTGTTGACTTTACCTCAGTTTCTAATTTTGGTGGTGTCACTGAATTTAGAAACTCATCTATCTCCTTTCCCCAGCTTAAAAGAAATAAGTTTTTAAATCTTTCCCTTATAATATCCTAGATTTTGGTGTTTTGGTGTAGTAATTCCTTGTTCTTTTCTGAACTTTTAGTGTGTTCTCTCCTTCTTGTGGTTAATTGTGCCAAGGGTCTTGCCATCTTGTTTACCTTCTCAAAGAACTGGATCTTAAGTTCATTGATTTTTTTCTGTACTGTTTCAATTTCTCCAATATCTGCTGTTTTAGTATTTCTTGCCAACAACTATCTTTGGATTTGGGTTATTATTTTTCCAGGTTTTAGTTCCATCCTTAAGTTATTTATGTATGTTGTTCTTTCTTCTGACTGGTAGTCAGATGCCTTTTCCATTAGGTTACATGGTCTCAATGTTCTTTCTTTATGTAGACACATGGACCTATATATTTGCCTCATAAAGCTGCTTTCAACGTGTCCCTGAGGTTCTGTTGTTTTCAACCACTTGGTTCTAAGAAACCTTTTCTTTCTTGATTTCATTTTCTATATTCATCATTCAGTAATGAATTGTTTACTCTCCACGAGTCTATTTACTGAAGATTTATTTGCTATAAATTTGTTTAATTCTACTTTTGTCAGAAGAGATACAAGGAATTTCAGTATGGGTATTCTGTAGTGTTTGGGTAGAATAATTTGTACATATGTTCACTTGCCTTCACTTTGTGAAATGTTTTTTTTTTTTTTTCCCCACATGGCCTATCTATTAGAGAAAGTAGAGAATTTTAATCATATACTGCGATGGTTCGTATATGTTTGGCCCAGGGAGGTGTGGCCTTGTTGGAGGTGTGCCACTGTGGGTGTGGGCTTAAGATCCTCACCCTAGCTGCCTGGAAGTCAGTCTTCTACTAGCAGCCTTCAGATGAAGATGTAGAACTCTCAGCTCCTCTTGCACCATATCTGCTTGGATGTTGCCATGTTTCTGCATTTATGACAATGGACTGAACCTCTGAGCCTGTAAGCCAGCCCCAATTAAATGTTGCCTTTTATAAAACTTGCATTGGTCACGGTGTCTGTTCACAGCAATAAAAAATGTACTATTGATTATATTAATCTCTCTTTAAATACCTTTTTTTTTTCTATTTTGTTTTTGTTTTTGAACTGGGTTTCCCATAGTTTGGTGTGTATGTATATATGTGTGTGTGTGTGTGTATATATATATATATATATATATATATATATATACATACATATACATACATATACATACATATATATATATATATATATATATATATATATATATAGGGCTGTCTCAAGAAACTAGCCCATTGATTAGAATGAAGTATCTCTCCTTATCTTTTCTGATTAATTTTACTTTGAAGTCATTTTGTCAGAAAATTCTATTCCTTAATACAATTACTTTTATCCATTCTTTTACTCTAAAGCAATGCCTCTAGACAGATGCAGATATTTATAACCAACCATTGGACTGAGCCTGAAGACCCCAATGGAAGAGTTAGGGGAATGACTGAAAAAGCTGAAGGGGACTGCAACCCTATAGGCAGAACATCAACTAACCAGTCCAGTCAGAGCTATCAAACTAAGCCACCAACCAAAAAGCATACATGGGTTGGCCAACTGCCACCACTACATATATAGTTGAGGACTGCCTAGTTTGGCTTCAGTGGGAGGGGTTGTGCTTGGTTCTGTAAAGGCCTGATGCCCCAGTGTAGGGGGAATGTAAAAGGGGCGAATGTGGGAGTGGGTGGAGGACACCTTCTTAAAGGACAAGTGGAGGGGTTTCGGGTGGAAGGCTCATGGAGGGTAGACTAAGAAGGGGGACATTTGAAATGTAAATAAATGATAAAAAAAAGATGTGTGCCATAATTGGCTGGCTCTACCTCTCTCTGATAGTTGATATTTTCTTGAAAGATTTGACAATTTTCTTAAAAGATGTAAATTTTGTAAAATAAAGCAAATCCAAACTAATAAAACCCTTATAAATTTTGGATCACTACAAAATCCTGTCTTAAGTTTTGTATTTGGGGGAACATTAGAGCAATAATAGTGTGATTCTTTTTGGTAAATTCCTTCATACTTATTTTTTTTTTTTTGACTATAAAGTGGGTCTAAGGTATCAATCTCCCAGAATATGATAAAAAAAACTTCAACAAAGTGGCTGGATATAAAATTAACTCAAAGAAATCAGTAGTGTTCCTCTACTCAAAGGATAAACAAGCTGAGAAAGAAATTAGGGAAATGACACCCTTCACAATAGTCAATAAAATACCTTGGTATGACTCTAACCAAGCAAGTGAAAGATCTGCAATGACAAGAACTTCAAGTTTCTGAGGAAAGAAATCAGAGGATCTCCAAAGATGTAAAGATCTCCCATGCTCATGGATTAGCAGGATTAATATAGTAAAAATGGCCATCTTGCTGAAAACAATCTACAGATTCAATGCAATCTCCCTCAAAATTCCAACTCAATTCATAGAGTTAGAAAGCTATTTACAAATTCATTTGGCATAACTAATGGACTCATGAAATTCTTAGGCACATGGATGGAACTAAAAAATATCACCAAGTGAAGTAACCCAGTCACAAAAAGAACACATCCAATATACAACTCACAGAACACATGTAGCTCAAGAATAAAACCAAAGTGTGGATGCTTTGGTCCTTAGAAGGGGGAATAAAATACTCATGGGAGCAAATATGGAGACAAAGTGTGGAGTAGAGACTGAAGGAAAGGCCATCCAGAGACTGCACCACCTGGGGCTCCATCCCATATACAGTCACCAAACCCAGACACTATTGTGGATGCCAACAAGTATTTGCTGTCAGGAGCCTGATATAGCCATCTCCTGAAAGGCTCTGCCAGTACCTGACAAATTGAGGTGGATACTCTCAGCCAACCATTGGAGTGAGCACAGTGTCCCCAATGGAGGAGTTAGAGAAAGGACCCAAGCAGCTGAGGGGGTTGCTCTCCCACAGGAGAAACATCAGTATGAACCAACCAGTACCCCAAGATCTCGCAGAGACTAAGTAAAAAACCAGAGTACACATGAAGGGACCCATGGCTCTAGCCACATATATAGCCGTGGGAGGAGAGGTCCTTGGTCCTGTGAAGGCTCGATGCCCCAGTATAAGGGAATACCAGGACCAGGAAGCAGGAGTGGGTAGGTTGGTAAGCAGGGGTAGAGGGGAGGGAATAGTAGGTTTCCAGAGTGGAACCTAGGAAAGGGGATAACTTTTGAAACGTAAATTTTAAAAAAAATCTTAAAAAAAAAAAAAAAAAAAAAAAAGCCAATGCTCTTAACCCGTATCTCCAGCACCACCACCCTGTCAATAAGTGCAAAGCTCTAGATGAAAACAGGGAAGTAAAGGACATATAGGGCTTCTCAGAGATAAACTGGAAGGATGAAGACTTCTTGAATGCTTTGTGATTTTTATACAATTCACAGTTGAGTAGGTTTGATACTAGTTTTACTATGGTTTCAGTTCTTCCTGTAAGAGGTCTCATATTAGGGCTCAATTTTTGGTGTGGCAAAGTTAAAGAGACAGAATCTTTCATGAGATGTAAGGTGGGCCAGCTACTTGGTTCTCCAGAAATACATCCTCAGAAAGGACAGAATATTTCTCATAAAACTAATAAGTTCCCAAAAAGTAATTGCAATAAGAGAACAAAATTACTCCTTCGACATCCATCCTTTGTCCTCTTGTCTCACTATGCAATCTGTCCGTCTAACCATGTATTCCAACAATGGAGATGCGCCAGGAGCCATCAAGGAGAAGCTAAAAACTAGCAGGTGATCTTCCTGAGATGGTTCTGCCACTGACTGTAAGGTTATTACAGATTTGCTTCTCTAGGCAATGCTAAGATTTTATCTGAGGAAAGATTCCTAATATTAATATGCTTTTCCTATTATTATTAAATATATAGATCACTAGGTATTAGCCCACCCTTTTGAGATTTCTACGTAACTAAAGAGATATATTGTCTTGTAGTGATGCTATATAAACAAATAGATGATTTAATTCTTAATGATTCTATAAGAATTCCTAATTCTATACTAGTAATTACTAAAATTTTATTATCGGATTGTTAAGTCCTCTCTGATACTAAAAACTGCAATGATAACTCTTTGCCTATATGTGTCACAAATTAATTGCTTCTGAGATAGCAAACAGGCATCTTTAACTTAGAGCACATTCTAATAAGTTGAAAAACAATTAATAAAAGGTCATAAAATGATTTACTATAGGTGCAAGGACAGAAGATAAAATATTGACTGGGTTTATCTATACAAAACTTCAATGGTAACTTAGTTATGGACTTTAATTCTCCATAAACCTAAGGAACTAGTGAAAAATGTTTAGCCAGATAATTACTCCTAATGGATATGCATGTAAACATTCTGTTTACAGTTATATTCTCAAATTTATTGATTGAATTTATGTGTAAACTTGTGATGAACTCTTCATGTGATCATGTATTCTGAAAGATGTGTTCATGCTGAGGACACAGAGAGAATTTTTTAAAAGGAATGTAAGAACAGACCCTTTTAGAGAGAAGAACCTTTTAGAGAAGAGCTTCTTAGAAAACTGTTAGAGACATAAAGACATTGGGAATAATGGCACTGGGAGTAATGACATTGAGAGTAAGGGCAATATTGTGACATCAGAGCAGGACCAAAGAGCAAGATTAGAAGAGAGCAGAGAACTTTTACAGAAACTTTATGGAGAACTGAAGAACTTAGAAATAACGACTAAAATCACTTTTCAAAGAGTGCCTTTTTTCTTCTTGGGACTTCAACTTGCAGGCTGGAGTTAATCTTGGAGTTGCTGCTGAGACAGAACAATAGCCACTTTAATGGCCTACTGCTTTGTTACTAAATGCCAGAGACTGCAGTTTCTGGTCTCAAAGGAACTAGACAGCCAGGTCAGGTACTGAAGCAAGATGACTTAAGATTTAAGGCAGGTAAATATTTTATTATTAAACAGCAACCCTAAATATCTCACAAGACCAAGTCTTGCCCCAGCTGACACTCATCTCATCCCACTCTGCTACCTCAAGAGAAAAGAATAGCTGGATCTGGCTTCTGCCAGTGAAACCCCACCAGAACCCAGTGTAAGTCAAAGCCAATCTTGGCGCTTAAGAGATATGAGTTAAAGAAATTTCACAATTTCAGGTATTTTCTCATACCTATGGAGAAGAGGCCAGTAAGTTAAAAAACAACTGAAATCTCTTATTTACATCATACTAGTTTATGTTTACAATATTTACTAACATGTAGTACTAACACTATAAATAATGTTATCACTGGGAAATGAGGCACAGAATAAAATAATTTTCCTCATGTTACACCCACTGTAAGACCTGTTTCAAACAAACAAAAATCACAACCCAAACCCAACAAAATTATATTACTTAAGACTGAATTTCCTATTACCATGGTAGAATGTGGAAAACAAATTAAGCTTATTTTAAAAGCTACTATTTCCTGAATATCTGATATTTACATAATTAAATAATAACTTACTTATTTGGCCACTAGTTTTGGCATAATTCTTGAATTTATCTCTCCATTATTCTACATGAACAATTAAACAGTCTAGTATGTACCATACAATATTGCCAAATTTTATGTATTCTATTGCTACTTGTGTGTCTCCTGTATTTTTAACTTCTACTTCTGAGAACACTAACACATCTTTAGCTGTACCATTAATCTATATATAATTATACTATTTTAAACAGTCTCAAACTGTTTGATTTTGGAGAGAGGGTTTAATCTGTGTGGCTCTGGGCTATCCTGGAACTCGATCTATAGACCAGTGGTCTCAAACTCAGAGAGCCACCTGCCTATGCCTCCCAAGTGCTGTGATTAAAGATATGTGCCACGAATGCCTGGCCTGTCTCAACCATTTTCACCTTATTTCATAGATTCAAGTCCCTTGCTATTTTCTCAACGTCTGTTGTATTCATTCAGGAAAGTTTCACCTTTGACTAGATTCAAACCATGAACCTTATTCAATAACAGCACTTAGAACACTCACAGCACTATTCTGAGAAGTGCCTTAAATATTGGAGGGAATATCTATAGAAAGATTGCGCACTGTGAGCTGTTCTTAGGAGTTATATATTGCCATGTGCCTTTAAAGAGTTTGTCTCTTTAAACTTCCTGCCTGCTGTGATGTAGCAATTCTGGGCTACCATGCCCTTCCACTATATACTATTGTCTCACCATAGTCCCAGAAATAATGGGGTCAGCATCTATAACCCTAATATTAATGACTTGTCATTAAACATCTTCCTTCTTTTATCAGACCTACTGCCAAACCAGTCTTCTTGAAATTCTTAAAAGAAAAAGAAATCTGTCAATATACAGACCTATTACGGAGACCCATTTCCCCTACTCCACACTCCACTTTTAAGAGTTGTCTTCTGAATGACTGGGATAATACAATACAATGTACTCACAACTTCAAAACAAAACAATTACATCTTTAGATAGCCAAACATACCCAGAGTATACTTATTATTTACTTGAGAAATAGAATTGTTCTTATTTTTGTAGTAAACTTTTTTATCACTTTACTGAACACTGACTCTAACCCATTTTATCTAGATAACTGGTTTCATTCAGATCCAGACCATGTGGACGCCTAAACCTTAGTCTTAACAACTTAGTGACTCAAGAGGAACTACGATTTTGCTCCACTCTTCTTTTGTCTACATCATATTTCAAATTTTCCCTTCTTGTTCTTCCTTTCTGGTTCTTTACCTATTTGGCCAGCTAAGCATTTATCAGCATGTTCTAGGGATCACTTCTATTTCTAACTCCTATATTGAGTCTTTTACTCCGCTCATTTTGCAATGTCATAAATACAAGGGAAAAAGTGGAGGGGAGAGTGCTTATGGGACTTATGGGGAGGGGGGAACTGAGAAAGGGGAAGGCATTTGGAATGTAAACAAATATAGAAAATAAAAAAAATGTTTAATGTACCTATATGTGTACACAAGAAAAATGTATAAATAGTACTATAAAATTATTAATAAAAGTTCGTATTTATTTTTAAGTTACACTTCCTTAGATATACAAACCAAGTAATGAAAAATTATGGACACTGTTGAGAAAAAAAATAATTTATTATATATGTGATAAGTCATTACAATGTATCTCCAAACACTAATTTGAAGATATGTAATTTTTAATGCTTTCAAAGTTGTTACGCACAGTTCCATAGTCCAGATGGTCAATTTCTTCTCTCAATGTTCCACAGTACTTGAAAGATACAGAATTCAGAAGGAACCTAAAACACCACAAAGTCCCATTAAAAATAATCATAATAATTCAGTTAATTAACTTTTAAAAGCCCAAATATTTATTTGCAGAAAATTAGTGAATCATGTCAGTAGAAGATATATGTAAAGAAAGGCTACTTAAAATACTAAAAACTAAAATATTTCAATTGAGACTATAAGCTTCTACTCTTAGGGTTATAATGACAGAATTATGAGGAGTTTTAAATCACTTATAATAGCAACAATTCCCACAAAATCTTGAGGATTTTTATTTTCCTAAAAAAAAAAAAAAAAAAAAAAAATTGTCAGCAGTCCTTTCTAAGGGAAACTTTCAAATTATAAGACATTATTCCAGTGATTCTGATTTATTCATTAGCTCTGAGAGAAAATCTAGACTCTAGAAACATTTGTACATAGACTATCTTCCTTGGTGGTTCTCTCTATATTAATATACTAGAATCAATCTCTAAGACAGAAACCAAACATCAATGGGTAATACAATATGTATTTTAAAATTCTCAGAATTTGAATGTGCAAAATTTGAGACTGGCTGTTCCGGGAGATTCTAGAAAACATACAGCCCGGAATCATTGTTCTTATTTCTGGAAGATAATTTAATAACTATATAATTAGATAAACATATCTTATCTGTTACTCTTTTCATCCGTATTTAAATTTATTTTGGAGTTTTCTTGTTTCAAAAAGGCAAAAAGTAAAGGATCCTTCTACTTGTCAAAGGCATTCAATCAATCTTTCTGTATCTTAAGATTTTCTATAGAAATCTTGTTAGTTTTCAATATATTTACTATTAAAAGAAATAAATCTTTTCCCAGTCAAATTTTACAACATGCTATACAGAACAATTGTGCTGCATAGTTTTAACTATCAACTTGACACAACATTGGATTGCCTGGGAAAAGTCTTAATAAAGCAATATCTAGACCATGTTGGTCTTGACTGTTCACTGATGTGAGATCCAACCAATTGTGGGTAGCACCGTTTCTTAGGAAAGGGGACCATGAATAGTGTACAACAGGAAAAAGCTAGCTCAGACTAGGCAAACTACCAGTTTATTCTCTCTCTGCTCCTGACTGGATATTATGCTTTAGATTCATGCCTTGACCTCCCCACAGCAATGAACTGTAAATTCAAAGCCAAATAAAACTCTTCTTCACTAAGTCACTTTTTGGTCAGGGGATTTGTCACAGCAACAAAAATGAAACTAGAGTAACACCTAAATGGGATATAACACAAAGCAGGAAGCACGTTCCTGAATTAGGCTAAAGAAATTCACATATACAAGAAATATTACCATATTCTGTAGTCAAGCAATTGTATATACCAAGTGACCTGATTCACTAACTTTCCCTGATAAAAACTCATTTGATTTATATAATAGCATAGAAAATTAACTGGAGAATCTAAAATACATGTAAAATATTTGTCCAGGAAACAAAACTAATTTGAGAAATGTTTCATTTGAATAAAGTATAAAAAGTACTTAATCTGGATAAATGATAGAAGGTAGACAAAGCACTTCTAGAAAACAAAATGAAACAAACAAAAACCACTGCCCCAAAAGGATACAACAAGAAAGGATACACTTGTATGACAGTATTACAGCAGTATTTACGCAGGAATGCTTCTAAAGAAGAACAGCAGAATGTAATTTTTTTTTCCTGATCTTTAGTAATAGATTTATAAGCAACTAAGTAAAATACAGACTGAAATTCATTCTTTTTTCTGTAGAGCATTTTTGAAACATCTGACTCTCTTGACAGTAAACTTACATATTCCAAGAAATTCACAAAGATTAAAGGGTAAGCAAATATTTCTATTCTGTTACTTTTTCTCAGCTAAACAGCAATTTTGACGAATGTTCTTCCAGGCTCTAAGAATAAAATAACTAAAAGTAAAATATCTGTAACTATCCCCAAGCCCCCCAAAAATCCAGAAATAACTCTTCCCAATGATTTTTCAAAGTAACAACTTAATTTAAAATCAATTCCACTACTTGAAATCATTCATTCACTTAGGCATTAAAAAGACCTGTTCCAAACAATTTATAACTCAAAATCCTATTTTTGTGAAGAATGTTAATAATATATGGGGTGAAATAAATAGCACTGTAGAATTTTAATAACTGTTTGCTTCAATTCTGAAAATGTGGTCCTTGGACCTAACACCTCACTGCCACCTATGAACTCAATGATTGTGTTCAAGTGTCAGGATACCCTAATATCTCTGGCATGTAGATACGGTTCCTTGCAATACTTGCAATTACTGCATGCTAAGAAATCCCTTACTGATAGGATAAATGGGGTTACTGGTCACCCACCTCAGACTTACTAAGAAATGCTTGAAGGGAAGGGACAGCAAACTCTCCAAGTAATTACAACACAGGTTAGATATTCAAAACATCATGCAAATACCATAAATTAACAACCAATACTTTTTTTATAAAATCTTCTAAAATTATTACATACAAGCTTATTTTAATCTAGTTATAATTTTGAAGTTAATGAGAATGAACAGTATACACAGAAATACTCTTAAAAACTCATATCTATATTAGTAATCTGTAAGACTTTTATATTTCCTTACATTTACTGGAAGGAGATGTCTTATCACTTAAATGTTAAAAGGATGCACACTTACCTTTGTTTGAATCACTTCCGTTTTCCTTCTTTAGAATCTTGTTTTGGTCTAGCAGATCGAGCAAACTGCTAATATGTTAACATTAAGGTTTCCAAAATGAACATAAAAGTGATTTTTTTAGATAATCAAGATCTAATATATAATATATAATACAATACTAATATCTAATATAGAAGCCTTAAAAATTATTTTCCATAACTCTTACATGATCTTCCCAATTTGACAAAAATAGAAAACAGCTGACTTTACTTATAATGTCATTTTTGTCATCCATACTTTCCACTGATTTCAAATCTAAAACCTGAATTTACTACTACAAGAGAGTTATGCATTGATCTATCTTGGTCACTGAAATACCAAAGTAGAAATGTAAATTAAACTACAGTGGAATCCCTTCCAGTGACTCCAAGTATATTTCTAGATTGTATGCCTTGAATTTAACATGAGGAAGTAATTTAGAGCTGTGTAAATGTGTAAACTTAGCTGACTTGACTTTACATTGCTAAAGTTACATTATTTTCAAATAATTAAGTCTGTCATCTGACTGAGCTAAGGCATGATTAACTGTTAAGTAACAACTCAAGCTTAAATAACAATTGTTGATATTATTGATAACTTGATATTAGTTATTTATATCCTACTGCTAAAAAGCATATGGTTTTAGGATGGATTGGTTTAAAGGATACAACCACCATGGGTTTTCCAAAAAAGAACATAGCCATTAGCTTCTTTCAATGCTTTAGCTGCTGCCTTTTCATTTGGAAGTCCAACAAAAGCTTGTCCTTTCATGTGTCCTTCTTTCATTAAGCGAATATCAAACCTAGATGTAATAAATAAATAAATAAATATTTAACTTTATCAAAATAAACATCAACTTTAAAATCATGTATCAAAAGTAGTAACAATACAAAATTTTGCTATTTCAAAGTAACACCAGAACTATTCAATATGAGAATTAGATAACTGAAAATTCTATTTTGTACTGGTCTTAACAAGTAACAATTATGTTATGCTTAAATTTTTAAAATTATACTATTAGCAAGGATATAAGCAAAATCTTACTTTCTGGTTGTACTATGATACTATGTAATATGTACAGCATATTTTTTAACTAATTATACCTTGAAATGAGTTCAATACTATGCACTCAAGTGATTTAAAAATAAATACATAAATAGAAACTAAGTAACTGATTTACATTATTGGCTTTATATTATAATAAACATTTACAAACTTTTAGAGTATATAGGGGACTTATCAGATATTCAAACCTAACATCTTAGTAACAATACCTAGTAACGGAATGCCTCTTCCAAGCACAGGGCCTAAGTCACATGTTATTCCTAGTTTTATCCTCCCAATTATTATTTATTCATTCTATAGTATATTCATGAACATTTTTGAAAAAAAACTTAAGAGCTATTTATAAAACTATTAATTTATGATTTAATATTATATAAATCAAAAAAATATGAAACAAATACTATCAATTGATGAGGTTAAGTAACAACTCAACTGGAAAAGTGCTTGCTTTGACTGAAAGAGCACCCATGATCAATCCTTTAAACACTCATTGAAAAAAACAAAACAAAAAGCTGGGCATAGTTGACATGTGCTCGTAATTACAAAACCAGAGGGCCAGAAACACATGGCCACTGACTTACTGGCCAGCCTGACTCACCAACTTGCCAATCATTAGGTCAATAAAAACCTTTGTCTCAAAATAAACAAGCAAACAAATGCAAAAAAAAAAAAAAAAAAAAAAACCATATGAAGAACACAGAGCGGTGTATTGACCCACCTATGTGTTTTACACACACACACACACTTAAAAATGAAGTTAATTTTTTAAATATAGCTATTGGTCTCATAGATTAAAAATCATTTGTGGTTCTATAATCTTTTCCAAATGGAAATTTTCTTTCATCTCAAATTGTAATTATGGGTAATATAACCTTTACAGTATACACCTGCTTTTGTAGTTGTACATGCGAACAAAACTACATCCAAAAAGACATAAGGCAGGTAAGATTAATTTTACTTAAAATTAAGATAAAATTAAATGGCTAAAGCCATTTTTAGAAATGCAAATCCATGAGGCTTGACACAACTAGAAAACCTATTTTTGGAGATGCGTCAAGGAACCAAGCTCTCCAAGTAGTTCTCTGGCAATGTGAAAAGTAATGTTTTAGTGTCATGGGCTTTGAGACAAAACTTTTAGAAAATTTGCATTTGTAAATAAGGCTTTAGAAGAATATTGCCATAAACATTTCTTAATATACACTTTATATCTGTTTTCGTTTTTTTTTATTTTTTTATTTTTTTGTTTTTGTTTTTTTGAGGCAGGGTTTCTCTGTGTAGTCCTGGAACTCACTCTGTACGCCAGGCTGACCTCGACCTCAGAAATTCGCCTGCCTCTGCCTCCCAATTGCTGGGATTAAAGGCGTGCGCCACCACTGCCCGGCTTTATATCAGTTTTCACAGAAGGAAAAACTGAACTAACAAATATGATCTAATTTAAAATATTAAAAATTTCATTTGCTCATTTATATAGAAATTTGTCTATCCCTGTTCTAGATTTCTATAAAAAATTTTATGTAAAAGAACAGATGATTCATCATGTTTTAGCATTAAAGAGAAAAATCAAGCATAACAAAAATGGTAAATTTGTAATGATAAAATACAATATGAGATTAGAACTACCATTTACATGATCCGCTGTGTTTCTGAAGAAAAGTCAACGTATCTTCCAAAGATAAATTTAAGGTCCTAGAATGAGAAATTTTTTTAAAAAAGAAAAAGACAAATTAGAAACCCAGCAGGAAAAGTAAATAACAAAATCAAGTGCATACGCCACCTTACCTTTTCCTGAACGTGTCTAGCTAAATTCTTTACATAAATTCTGCAGTTTGGTTCACCAGGTTCATAACTTCTGAAAACTGAAAGGGTTTCCATTTCTTTTTAAGAACAAAACAAGACAAAAATATAAAATTAAAATCTTTTTAGAAATTTTTTAAAGTAAAATTATATCATTCCACTATAACTGCTAAAAAGGCAAAAATAAACTTTATAAAAATATTAACAGCAGATAATAGTAGCAATATTTCTCAATTACACAGAACTAAAATTTATCCCAAAGCCATATTTAAAATTCTTTGAGGAGTCAATTTATCTTAAATATGTGATAAACACTTACATAATGACTCTGCTAGATCAGGACAGGAGTTGGGTGGGGAGCATGGCTGGATGGCCCTGAGAATGAATGAAAATCTGCAACTAATAGAGGGGGTGAGGCATCTCCAGGAAGAGATGGAGACCCAGGATAAGGGAGATGCCCAAAAATCAGTAAGACTCACAGCACTGGAGATATATATATATATATATATATATATATACTGGCAGGTATACCTATGGCCAGGTAGGAATCCCAGTGAAGTGGTAGAGATACCAACCTACCCATAAAACTTTTGACTCAAAACTTATCCTGTCTACAAGAAGTGCAGGAATTAGGATGGAGCACAGACTGGGAATTCCCAACCAATAACTGGCTCAACTTGAGACCCATCCCATGGACAAGAACCAATCCCTGACACTATTAATGATACTCTGTTATGCTTGCAACAGGAGCCTAACATGGCTGTCCTCTGAGAGGTCCCACTCAGCAGCTGACTCAGACATATGCAAGCACCCACAGCCAAACAGTGGTTGGAGCTTAGGGACTCTTGTGCAAGAACAAGAGGAAGGATTGCAGTCTCTAAGGAAATAGGAACTCCACAGAAGACTAACAGAATCAAATAACCTGGACCCCTGGGGAATCTCAGAGACTGAACCACCAACCAAAGAACATACACAGGCTGGCTCCATGCACACACATATTTAGAAGATGTGCAGTTTGTTCATGTGGGTCTCAAACAACTGGAGTGGGAGCTATCCCAAATGCTGTGGCCTGTATATGGGGTATGTTCTAGCTGGGCTGCCTTGTCTGGCCTCAGGAGAGGAAACACCTAGCCTCCCAGAGAATTATTAGCATGGGAGGAGACCCACAGGGCTCCCACCCACTCAGAGAAGTGGAGGGGGAAGGAGGGAGTGAGCAGGAAGAGGAAGTGAGTTGGATCTAAAATGAATGAAAGAATGAATGAATGAATGAATGAATGAACAGAAAAAAAATTATTTCCCAAATCATTAGCCACTTTCATATTCAAATGTAGGAATGGTGTATTCAAAATCAATAGCCAGGAATTTCAGTCAGAGGTCTCCTCATATTTACTGCCAGTAATCCACTTTGAGAAACTAGATTTTATATGTGAAGATGTTAATTGGAGGCTGATCCCCCATTATTGTGGAGAAAGGGATTTGTAACACAACAATGACAAATCACTCATTTTTTAAAAAATACTAAAATAAAAAAAAATCATTTAAAGCTGTGTTGGTTTGAACATGAATGGTCCCAAGGCCCATATGCCCATATGTTTGAATACTCAGTCCCAAGTTGGTAGCCCTGCTTGGAAGGATTAGAAGGTATGGCCTTGGAGGAGGAGCAGCTTCATTGAGAGCAGCCTTTGAGGTTTCAAAAGACAAGCTATTCCTAGTGTGCTCTCCCTTCCTACAGCTTATGGATCAAGCTGTGAGCTCTTAGTTACTCCTACCATGATGCCTTTGCTCTGTCACCACAGAATCTAATGCTGTGAAAATATGAGCCCAATTAAGGGACTCTTTCATTTGTTGCCATGGTCCTGGTATTTTTATATAGAAAATGATTAAAATTTAATATATAATTTTTTCTTTAAGAATAATGTTGGGATATAATATCCTAAATTCAGATTTCTAATCACCGAATTTTAATAGTCATCTTGTATCTATTTTACATTGTATGTCAATGAGTTGTCAACGTAAGTAACTCAAGACTTGTGGCACTTACTGGTTAACCTATACTGACTGTGCTGCATGGTAAGAACTTCCCCAGTATAAGATATGAGTTTTTAAGAAAGGTCAACAAAGTAACAAGAGATACTAACATGTCTATCTTAATGGAAATGACCAATAAAAATTTACTTCAAAAAGCATGAAAAATGGAAATAAGACAAAAAATGTAAAATGAGTTATGTGTTGGTCTGTCACATTACCTTCTCGAGAAACACAACCCTTTTCCAACTCTCTTCTAGAAATAAATTGTGAGGGCATTTCATCAGAGTCTTCTGCAATCTCTTCTGTGATGTTCAAATTAGGTTTGGGGAAGATTTTGCCAAATCCTGTATTTGAGGCATCAAGTCCAGTGTCTGCTGAAACTAACATCAGTCATTAAAAAAGAAAAACAAAACAAACAAATGAAAATAACTCTTGCTTCAAAACATATTTTAGATTTCTTTCCCTGTTTTATATTTACTAAAGTACCATTTGGTCATTTTCAGTGTTTCTTGGAGTTTCAGAACAGAAACAGGACAACTTTCCTATACATAGCCGAAGAATAGTGTCTTATGATTTTGCAGGCCAAGGCTTTGACTATTCATTTCTGTTATTGCAGCATGAAGACAGCTACAGAAAAAAGCTAAGGAGCCAAATGCTTGCTTTGTAGTGCTATCTAGAGGGTAAAGAGGAAAGAAAATGAACTAAGCTTTAGAATATTCGATTTCATATATCAATGGGAATCTGATAAAAATGTTCAATATTAGATATCAGTATGCATACTGATATATAGCAATCGATTGTTTAACCTACCTACTCTGAAATACTAACAACTACAAGTTAAAATAAATGTGCAATTATTTAAATTATAAAATTAGAAATACTCGAAATCAAAGTCATTCAAGATAATCTACAATAATTGAGAACTGCACAACACTTTATCACAATACTGACAAATAAGCTTACTCCCTTCAACATAAATTAAGACTTGTGGGCTGGAGAGGTGACTCAGTGGTTAAGAGCATTGACTGCTCTTCTGGAGGTCCTGAGTTTAAATCCCAGCAACCACATGGTGGCTCACAACCATCTGTAATGAGATCTGACGCCCTCTTCTGGTTTGCCTGAAGACAGCTACAGTGTACTTATATATAATAAATAAATAAATCTTTTAAAAAAAAGAATATTAAGCTGAAATGAACAAAGATTATATTTACCTTGATACTGAGCTCCAAGAAAAATAAGTAATTATGTTCATCCTTCATGGACAATTATTTCATTCTTAAGAAATTAGCTAGCTAACTATTTTTTATATTAGCTTTTTACTTTAAATAGTAACATTAATTTTAAAACTATGAGGAAATCCTCTAAATAAACCTCAAAAGCAAACTCTGGGATGATAGACTACCTTTCATTAACATAAAATATTTTATTCAAATAACTATAAAACTGTATCACATAGATGTTTAAATTTATTTAACAATTCTAATAAAAATATATTAATGTAAGGTGACTAGCCATGAAATGATAAAATAACAAAAAAATGTAGAAATAGTAAAAATAAAGCTAACGCAAAGGGTAAAAAAGAGAAAGAAACATAAATCTTAGAGCATAAAGGCTAAAATAACATTAACAAAGATAATTACAAATTAGTCACATTTGAAGAAGCAAGAATAAAGGAATATGGAATATTAACTTTTTAAAATTTTACTTAATGTATCTTGTGATTAAATTTCTAATAGCATGTATTAATCCTTAATCTCATATTTGAAGGATGTCATTGTGGGGCTAGACAGATGGCTCAGTAGTTAAAAGCATATACAGCTCTTGCAGAGGTCCAGGACTCTCTTCCCAATATGCTACACAGGTGGCTCACAAGCCTTGAACTCCATACCAGGGTTCTCACACCCTATTAATACTGGCCTCAGCAGGCAACTGCACTGAGCAGGCAGGCATCTTCACTCAAGTGTACATCTACCTCCAAATACACTCACACATGTAATAATAATAAAAAAAAAAAAAGATCTTTTAAAATCAAGAATACCACTGTTACTAACAATTTAAGAGTTTTAATAAGCATTGCAATGTTTTATTCCTTTGAGTTTTACTAAACTGTGTGTGCACATCCATGCATGTGTGCATGTGTGTGTATAAGAGTGTGTGTATATCTTAACAGTCAGACAATGAATAGTTGTGAATATAATAAATACTATTATTATCAGCATTTAAATCAGCAAAATCCCTAAATTTCACATAGATGTGACCACTAGCAAAAAATAACAAGAATTCAGGAATGTTGGTTTATATCTTTGATTTTAGCACTGGGGAAATGAGGACTGCTTGTGTTTAAAAGAGTTTTGGGACCGAGAATTCTATCTCAAAATATCAGAAAAAAAAAAAAAAAAAAAAAAAAAGCAACAATGGCAATCTTTCCATTTAACCTAAGTTTTATTTAGTAACAGCTGAAAATCAATCCATGATATTAAGACTCAGCCAACCATATAATTTTTGAAAAAAATTTTTTCCTTTTTATTTTAAAACTTTAGGGTCTCATTTAACCTAGGCCATCTTCCAACTATTGGCCAAAAATGACCCTAAACTTCCACGTTTCCTGCCTTCACTTACCAAGCACTGAATTGCAAGTTCGCATTAGCATGCTCACTTTATGAAATTCTGGGGACACCCAGAGCGCCATGCATGTTCTCTACTGCATTCTCAGTCTGTAACTGCATACTTTAAATAAAGCTGACAAACACTAATATAAAATATATTAGCATAAAAAAGTTGTTAGCATATAAAATAACTAAAACGTTCTTCTTACCAGAATTTTTTTCTTCATTATTTGGTTGTACCTCCAAATCTTTGTTAAATGGTGCAGGCATGTTGGTCGATATATTGAATTCAATTTTTTTATTACCTACAGGTTGTAGTTGGTCAAATACATCCGAAGGTAACAGCACAAGATGCAAACTGGTATTTACAAACAATCACAATGTAAGTTTATCATTTAAAATAAAATTTTAAGAACATTCCATATTTTCTTTCATTCAAAAGGCTACTGCTAATAATACATTCACTATATTTTAGGCACTACACATACTCACTAGACAAAGAAAGCTGGTAAAGCTCAATAGTTTAGTAATGGTACTATTAAACATCTAGTTTATAGATGAGGAAAGTAGAGGCTAAAGAATGAATGTTCACTATTTAAATAAAGTCATTTTGTAAATGAAAAAGTTAGGACTTATCTACTGATTTTAAGCACATACAGCAGGTATGCAGTTGTTCAGTCCGTATAAAACAGTATTTTTTATTTGTTTGACATTTATTTTGTATATGTGGTGGAGTAATGTTTAGTTCAGAAGACAAAACTGGTAGACAGGTCTTTCCTTCCATCATGTGGATATTTAGGATCAAAATCAAGACATCATCATTGGCTGCGGAAAACTTTACCAAAAAAATCTGTCTTACTAGCACATTTAATTCAGGTATAAACTTGCTATATGTTGTAGAGAATGACTTTGAACTTCTAGTCATTTTGTATTCCTTTCCCAAGTGTTATGATTACAGTTATATACCACATCATCTGCAGTGTTTTAATAGTTTATATTATACACTGTGACATCAGTGCTATAGCAAGCAACTTAGCAGTCATTAATTACGTGTAATTATTGAATTTCTGTAAAGAAAAATGTCCGAACAGCCGGGGCTACACAGAGAAACCCTGTTTCGAAAAAACAAAAACAAACAAACAAAAAAAAAACAAAAAACAACAACAACAAAAAAGAAAAATGTCCGAGTCCTCAGTAACATTTTGAACTTAATGGATGAAATAATTATCATGATTGTCTTGAGTTGCTCATTTTTATTATGTAATGTGGCTACTAGAAAACATTTCTTACAATCTTTCTGCTGTTCAGTACAGCTAAGGGATTAAAAGCATAGGATTGTAATGTCAAGACAGACAAAACAGAAAGAGGTTAAGACATCAAAATTTATACATCAGATTCTATTAAAATGTACCTTTTTACAATTTAACAGAAAAGTTAAATGACATTAATACTGCAATTACGAGTAAGAAGTAGTGAATATGCCTAATCAGAGAAAAGATGTTAATGAGAAATGAAGACTGAGTATTATCAAACCTGGTTAAACAAAGATAATTGAGAACTTACTAGTTTGGCAAATGGTAACACAGTAGTCAACAAAGTAAACTGACAAACTGACACACTATAGAAGAATCTGAGTTAGGAAAAGCAACACATACAGAAATCTCTCATTTCATAAGTATAAATAAAATTACCTATGTGAAGATGATGAAGGTATATTCAATATATCCTTTATTTTTTGCTTTTTTCTCACGTGGCGTGGCTTTACTGTTCTGGGTCTTTTGGGCTGAAGATTTGCTAGTTCCAGTAGTCTGTTCATTCTATGCTAAGAAAAGGGAAGAGTCAACAAGAGCTGACATTCTAGACTAGGTCTTTCATCACTAATACAAAATAGAGATTTGTACTAATTAGGAGAGCTTTTAAGGGCAACAATAAACATTATCAAATTGATGAAAATTCACTTTCTAAATTAACCAACACCACTCAAATTTTATTTTTAAAACATCTACCTAATTATATTATCAATTTAAAAAACTTCATTATGAATTATTAGCTAGCCAAATAAAATGATATACAACTGAAAAGATACAAATATGTTATTTTTGGTTTTTATTTTAATTACTAAACAAAGTATTTCTTTGAAAAGAACATTTATTCTTACATATTTTATATTAGTATAGTACATATTTGTTCTGTAAATACTTATTGCTAGTAAATCATTATATGAACAAAGTGGTTACTTGAGGAAAACAAATTCTAAATAATAAAGTTGCTTTCAATTAGCAAGCGACTGGTCTCCCATGCACAACTTTCCTCCATTATGATTCTGAACAGTTAATGTTTATAATAAATCTTGTTTAGGTATTTGGGTATCTTTCACAGAGGAGCAATTAAAAACAACTAGCAATTAAAAATAACTGTCTTACGACTTCATTTGTGAAACTTGAAAGTAAAATAAATATACAAACAAATAAAATAATAATAGAGCAGGGCGTGGCTAAAAGCACTAGGTTTTTGTTTTGGGGTTTTTTTTTTTGCCAAGAGGTGAAAGAATAAGCATAAGCTTCACAGCATGAGGCTCCACAACAGCCAAGTTTCATAAAACTTGTAGCCTACACTTATAATCCAGCACTCAGGGAGCAGGGAAGGAAGAATCCAAATGTGGCCTGATTTACTGAGCAAATTCAAAACAGCTAGGGTTATAGAGTAGACCATTTCTAGATGTCCCCAAACCAACACACTAACAAAAATGTTATTAAAAATCCAATATATCACTTCTCAGCCTTTTGGCTAAGATCAAGTGTAAAAATCCAATATTTAAATATTCAAATTGTGTACATATATTAAAATTATTCACCTAATCTATACTAACTTTCCAAAACAAGAACAGGCACATAAAAGAAATTAATAAATATTTTACCACTAAATATATTTTTTTGAAGATTTTGCTTTATACCCAGGTTAATAAAACATTCATCAGAAAATTTAAAACTCAAGATAAATTTTGGCCCGAATTTCATAAATGGAAACCTACAAAAATAAAGATGAGTTTAGGATAGAATAAAATTGCCTTTCTAATTAAGATCACTAGTTTTACTATTAAAAGTATTTCTAAATAGGGCTACAAGTTTACTAAAATAAGTAAATAAAACTTTCTAAGAGAATAACAAAATGCAATGTTTTATACTATTCTTTAGTTTACAATATGGAAGAATGTTTTTATTACAAATAAATTCTACCCTTTTCTACTTGATAATCTGAGTCCCACCTGCATGTTGATTTTTCATGGATACTATGTAGTGAATCACTACTCAGAGGGCACAGTTAAATAAAATTATCGCATTGGATTCTGACTCATACTAATACTTCCTTTTATCTGTGACTTTTGTGTACAGTTAACTATATTCACATCATCATGCAGTGGGGATTGGTCTAAGGACCAAATAAAGCTAGCTACCTGCTCTTGTATATACATAAAGGATTTTTTGGAACACAGATCTATTCAGAAATTATAAATGTGGCTGATTTCTAGTCATGAGAACAGAACTGAGTCACTGTTGTTAAATGTGACCCATACCATACCTGATTCACAAAGTAAAAACCATTTATTCTTTGGACTTTCAAGAAAAAAGTTTGGCCAATTATTGTACTAAGATAGGTTTACATAACATGCCAGAAAGTTGTTAAGAATTTATAATTATTTTAAAGAATCTTTGAACATACAGACTGTCAAGGTAATCCAATGAAAGTTTTATTGGTAGTTACTAACATAAGTGATTGTGCAAAGTACCCTATAAAAATTTTCAAGCAAAAATTCTGAAGAGAATACAATAAAGGGCAATCAGCAGTTCAAAATATGAATCCAATTAATATGCTTATTATCTATGAGGCCATTTTCTATGAAATCATAACAAATACTGATTAGTGAATAAGATGCTAAATCCATACAAGTATGAGTTTTGTTCCTGCAAGTCTCTCCTTATAACATATTATCAAATGATAATATATATCTGTGTTTTACGTGAGAAATAACTTATTTAACAAATGTTAATGATTTAACTCATATTCAATACTACTACAACTCTGGCCTAATTTTCTCTTAGGTACAGTTTTCTTGAGCTTAACATCACTAGCCTGCACTTAAAGATTATAATTGAAAACCATTTGACTGTATTAATTAGTAATGAAACCAAAGTAAAAATCATGAAACATGAGTAGACCATTAATAAAAAATGATACATGTAACTAATAAGAAAGTTAAAACAAGAAGTTGGGAAATAACTGCTCTAACTTGGATGTGAATTATTTCTCAGTAGCCCATGTTTGAAAAGTTTGACTTTAAGGATGGTAGAACCTGGTGAGCACCTTGGGTTACTTAGAAGAGATTGTGGGACCATAATTTCTTCATTTCTCTTTTCTTTTAATAGTTGTAACATGAGTAGTATGTGTTGTCTTATTATTTGGCACATGAACTGTCAACAGACCTAACGAAATAGGGACATAGCTGGTACCCTCCCCCATTATAAATAAAAACACTTTTTTAATTATAAGTTAATTCCCAGGCACTTCAGTATAACAACTGGCTACTTTATCTTCTCATTTGTGAATCTATGTATCAAATGTCTGAAATTTTTCAAAACAGTGTTTATACTCACATCTACAAAACACTTTATAAATACAACAGGTGCTTGTAAAAAAATCAATGATTTGAAAAAACTAAATTTTTCTTTTAAAAAAAAATAGGTAATTTTGGAGGTACAAAAACTTTTATCAAGCAAAATAACAAATACAGAACCGTAAGCAAAGAGGCTCAAGTGTACTATAATACAAAGATTACCAATGTAAAAATTGCTTTATCCAAAAAGTTTTCTAATGATCCTTATTTTCTATATCCATTGAGCTATTGTATATGCTTAAGATCATAGAGAGGTTTAAAATTCATTTAAATTTTGAATAATTATATGTGAAATAAAGAACAAGCTTTTCCCACACCCTTTTTCAGTACATTGTATCACAAACCTCTGCCGGTCCTCCTCATCACTGCTTTCATATTCGGATTCTTTACTAGATAAATCCTCATCCTCATCTGGTAAGGGAGGCTCCTCAGGCGGTTGAGGGGATGTAGGTGGAAGGGGTGCTTGCAATGGCATATAGTCCTCATACTATTGAAAAGAACAAAACCAACACTAAGGAAACCAATGACATTCAGAGAATAGACAAACTATTATGTATAAATTCTTGATTCTCATCAACAGAATTTCATTTCACATAAATATTTAATCCTCATTTCTCTCTTATAAACTCAGTGTACCTTCAGGGAACATCTGGGATGACAGAATGCTAGGTTAGTGTTGTTTTCAATTTCCCCTGGCTGCATTTCAACATGTAAATTAGCCCATGCAATAAGAGCCTAAAACACCTAAATGTAATCCTCCCCCTTTATCTGATCTGCACATAGATGGGCACATAATGAAGATAAATTGGATCTTAAGAAAGAAATATCTCACCTTCCCTATTCTTTGAAATGGAATAGCTACAACAAGGTCTAACTTATTGTATTAATACTATCTAATATTACCTTAATAAATTACCTACCAACAAGTCCATGATAGTCTTACAATAAAAAATTAGGAAGCTAGTAGTTCATATAATAGAATAGTAGCCATCACCAAAGAAAACTCTTTTATTTGTATTATAAAAGCCAAAAGAATTTTTGCACTAATATTATGTATAAATAAAAACAGTGCCACACTGAAATAATTTCAAGAGCAGATCGCCTACTATGCAAATTATTGACAGACTTTTTGTAACCTTATTCTTACCAAATGAAACTAGCTGCATCTGAGTGAAAACCACAGCAATGAAATATAGAATGATATAATTTTCACCAAGGATAGAGAAATAGAAGAAATTTGGGCTTTATTAAGAAAGCACTTAGCTGGGCGGTGGTGGCGCACACCTTTAATCCCAGCACTTGGGAGGCAGAGGCAGGAGGATTTCTGAGTTCGAGGCCAGCCTAGTCTACAGAGTGAGTTCCAGGACAGGCAAGGCTACACACAGAAATCCTGTCTCGAAAAAACCAAAAAAAAGAAAGCACTTCCTGCATATCTCTTTTCCACTTTTACTTCTCAGCTTTACTTTAGTAAACGCAAACTGTTACAAAACTTTGTAAAACATAGTTTTACAGGGAAAAAAATAGTTTTAAGGAAACAAATGGCTCCTGAAAACTCTAAGAACTTCTTACCATAGGAGGTCGTGCAGTAATCGGTCCAAATGGTGTGGGCAAATTCATTTTATTCATAAGATGAAGCACCTTAAGGTGTAAAATATTTAAAAGTCAGATGGAATTAATATTACGACTAACATCAGTGATTTACCAAAGTCCCTCTCTGGCTTTTAGAGTTCTTAAACCAACTTTAATCCTACATTGTCATTTCAACAAAGACTGATTTTAATTCCTGTTACTACAGTATAATGTCTTTGCAATGTCAAACATATTGAAAATGCTCTTATGTAATTGACTGTCCTCTTTACTGTGAATCTATGAAACAAAGATTAAAGAAAATACATACCACTTAATTTTATACTTCGGAGAAATAATATTCTTTTAAGTTTTTCAAACATTTGCAAAAAGGACACATCTTTTCTCTAAGGATTTCTAAAAGTCAAGGCTATGCTCAAGTAAGGTATATTAAATTACATTTTCCAGTATAGACCCCTGATAGTATCTATTTACACTGTGTTTATGAAGCCATTACTTGACATAACAGTTCATTTCATTTAAAACATTACATAGACTATTATTGCCTATATGGAATTATAAGGTTCAAATGTTATCAACAGAACCAAACAATAAACCTCATACTAAAAGTGAAAACTGATTCTGCATACCTGTACATAAAATTTAGGGACACTTGCCAGAGCATTTACTATATTTGCAAGAATTGTGCTTGAAGGTGGTGGATACATATATTTGAGGCATGAATTCAGAGGAAAAGTCAGCCTACAAAAAAAAAAAAGAATTAAATGTATGTTCATTATATTTTAATAATTCCATACCCATAACTCATTTTAGATAATCTATTAACACAGAAAATTCACAATATAACATAATAGTGATATATTTACCTTATTACTTAACATTCCTATTACCTCAAGGAATACAAAAGCATTTACAGAGTTCACTTACACTCCACAACACTTTAATAGATATATATCTTTATTAAAATTCAGTGAAGAAAAAAAACAAAACATCATACCTCAGAACACGTATTCAACACATTAAATTATACATGACATATTGAAAAAGCTGACTCTCAAAACTATCTAATTTACATTAAGTATATATACAATATACAAACACACACACAGAGAAAAAGACAGAGACAAAGACAGACAGACAGACAAACACACACACACACACACACACACTCTGCAATAAAGGCAGAATAAAACAATAACAAAATGCAAACCAATGATTTGGTACATTGGTACAGAAACAGACAAGTAGATCAATGGAATAGAATTGAAGATCCAGAAACGAACCCTCACACATATGGTCACTTGATAATTGACAAAGGAGCTAAAACCATCCAGTGGAAAAAGGACAGCATTTTCAAAAAAATGGTGCTGGGTCAACTGGCAGTCAACATGCAGAAGGATGCAAATTGATCCATTCTAATCTCCTTATACAAGCTCAAGTCCAAGTTGATCAAAGACCTCCCCAGAAAACCAGAAACATTGAATATAACAGAAGAGAAATTGGGGAAGAACCTAGAACACATGGGCACAGGGGAAAATCTCCTAAATAGAACACCAATAGCTTATGCTCTAAGATGAAGAATTGACAAATGGGACCTCATAACATTGCAAAGCTTCTGTAAGAGGAAGGACACTGCCAATAGGACAAAACAGCAACCAACAAATTGGGAAAACATCTTTACCAATCCTACATCTGATAGAGGGCTAATATTCAATATATATATAAAGAACTCAAGAAGTTAAGACTCCAGAGAACCCAATAATCATATTTAAAAATGGGGTACAGAGCTAAACAAAGAATTCTCAACTGAGGAATACTGGATGGCTGAGAAACACCTAAAGAAGTGTTCAACATCCTTAATCATCAGGCAAATGCAAACCAAAACAACCTTGTGATTCCACTTCACACTAGTCAAAATGGCCAAGATCAAAAACTCGGGGGAAAGCAAATGCTGGAGAGGATGTGGAGAAAGAGGAACACTCCTCCATTGCTGGTGGGATTACAAGCTGGTAAACCACTTTGGAAATCCGTTTGGCAGTTCCTCAGAAAATTGGACATAGTACTACCGGAAGACCCAGCTATACCACTCCTGGTCATATACCCAGAAGATGCTCCAACATGTAGTAAAGACACATGCTCCACTATGTTCACAGCAGCCTTATTTATAATAGCAGAAGTTGAAAATAACCCAGATGTCCCTCAACAGAGGAATGGATACAGAAAATGTGGTATATTTACACAATGGAGTACTACTCAGCTATTAAAAACAATGAATTCATGAAATTCTTAGGCAAATAGATGGAGCTAGAAAATATCCTGAGTAAAGTAACCCAATCACAAAAAACAAAACAAAGCAAAAACAACAAAAAACATCATCATCAACAACAACAACAAAAAATACATGGTATGCAATCCCTGATAAGTGGAGATTAACCCAAAAGCTCAGAATACTCAAGATACAAATCACTGACCACATGACGCTCCAGAAGAAGAAAGACCAAAGTGTGGATACTTTTATCCTTACTGGAAAGTGGATCAAAACACCCATGGCTCATAGCCAACCAATAGAATGAGAAAAGGGCACCCAATAGAGCAGCTAGAGAGAGGACCCAAGGAGCTGAAGAGGTCTGCAGCCCTGCAGGAGGAACAATAATATGGACAAACCAGCAACCCAGAGTTCCCAGGAACTAAACCACAAACCAAAGGATACACATGGAGGGACTCAAAGCTCCAGCTGCATATGTAGCAGAACATGGACATTTTAGACATCAATGAGAGGCCATTGGTTCTGTGAAGGCTCAATTCACCAGAATAAGAGAATACAAGTCAGGAAATTGGGAGGAGAGGGTAAGGAGGGAGAGGTGGTATGGGATAGGACGTTTTTTGGTGAGGTAACCTGGAAAGGGGTTAACATTTGAAATGTAAATAAAGCAAATATCTAATAAAACAAATCGTACTTTAAAACATGTATTCAACACATTAAATTATACATGATATATTAAAAAGATGAGTCTCAAAACTATGTAATTTACATTATGTATATAAAATATACATACACACATACACAGAGAGAGACAGAAAGACAAACAGACACACACACACACACACACACACACACACACACAGCAACAAAGGCAGAATTAAAAATATAACAAAACACAAACCCATGATTTGGTGCAATTCCATTTTCTACTGTTAAAATGTCAGGCTCTTTCTTCTCTTTATCATTTTCCAAAGTGTCATCCAACCTAGAGCATACAAAAATCACAGATCTTATCATTCAAAAAGTGAAATACTGTATAGAGAAAATAAAACTCTTTTCAAACATGACATTATGAAGACAATTTTATTAGAAAAACAGAAAACTTTAAAGAACTCACACAAGCATGGCTGAGAAGGAGGAGTACAATTAAACTACTTAGTCCTCACTTTTATGAACATGGTATGATAATTCCGAGTGATCAGGAGAAACTAAATATTCATACAGTATAAGGGTTTTGGTACTTAACATTTTATGCATCTCCCCACAACATTGCAGACTTGCAGGGTTTTACCTCTTTCACCCTCATTTCTTAAATTTCTAATTCTAATAAGATTGGATCTTACATTAAAAGGGCCAGCATTCTGTAATTAAGCCAAGTCACTGAACAATGAACATAGTTTGGCTATTTGAGGTCAACTAGTGTAAAACAAACTCTGCAAAGGCTAAAGAACTATAAAAATTCATATCTTGGAACTAAAATACTATTCTTTTTTTCATTTTTTTTCCTTTATCAAAAATTATTTTGTTTCTCATACAATATATCCTCATTATAGTTTTCCCTCCCTCTACTCCCAATTCCTCACCACCTCCCCCTTCCCCCTGGATCCTTCTGTCTCTCATACTTAAGGAACAGGCTTCTAAGAAATAACAACCAAACATGACAAAATAAAAGATAAAAGCAAAAACTTTTATATTTAAATTAGAGAAAATAACCCAAGGCGAGGAAGAAAGTTTCAAGAAGAGTCAGAGACCCACTTGTTCTCAGTCAGGAGAGTTCCATACAAATACCAAGCCAATATAATAATGCCAATAATAGCTACAATTATACACAGAAGACCTGGTGCAGACCCATGCAGGCCTGTGTCTGCTGCTTCAGTTTCTGTGAGCTTACATGCACCTTCTTTAGTCAATTCAGAGGGCCCTGTTTTCCTGGTATCCTCTATCTATCTTCCCTAGATATCTATCTTACTCATTTTTTCCCTATCTTCCCCTTGGCTCTTTTTATTTATTTGTTTGTTTGTTTTGTTTTTCAATTTGTCAATAATGAATTCATATTGAAACATCCACCATGGTTTAACTAAGTACCAAAATAAGCCAAGTCTGAATTAATTGAAGCAAAAGAAATTTCTCCAGGGATGAATCTCCTGACAGGCTAACCAATCCTTAGAGATCCGCCCGAAACACATATGAATGAATATATATAGATATAGATAGATATGTAGATATAGAGATATAGAGATATAGATGAAAATATATATATTTTTATTAGATATATCCTTTATTTACATTTCAAATGTTGTCCCCTTTCCTGGTTTCCCCCACAAAAATTCCCTAACCCACTCCCTCTCCCCCTGCTCACCAATCCACCCAAGAAATGTTCAACATCCTTATTCATCAGTGAAATGCAAATAAAAACAACCCTGAGATTTCACCTCACACGAGTCAGAATGGCTCAGATCAAAAACTCAGGAGACAGCACATGCTGGTGAGGATGTGCAGAAAGAAGAACACTCCTCCATTGTTGGTGGGACTGCAAGCTGGTACAACCATCTGGAAATCAGTTTGGCGGTTCATCAGAAAACTGGGCGTAATACTCCTGGAGGACCCTGCTATACCACTCCTGGGCATATAACCAGAAGATGCTCCAACAATGTAATAAGGACACATGCTCCACTATGCTCATAGCAGCCATATTTATGATAGCCAGAAGCTGCAAAGAACCCAAATGTCCTTTAACAGAGGAATGGGTACAGAAAATGTGGTATATTTACATAAAAGAATACCACTTAGCTATCAAAAACAACGAATTTATGAAATTCTTAGGCAAATGGAAGGAACTAGAAAATATCATCCTGAGTGAGGTAACCCAATCAAAAATGAACATACATGGTATGCACTCATTGATAAGTGGATATTAGCCCAGAAGTTTGGAATACCCAAGACACAATTCACAGACCACATGAAGCTCAAGAAGGAGGAAGAACAAAGTATGGATACCCTGGTCCTTCTTAGAAGGGGGAACAAAATGCCCACAGGAGGAGATAGAGACAAAGTATTGAGCAGAGTCTGAGGGAAAGACCATCCAGAGACTGCCCCACCTAGGGATCCATCCCATATACAGTTATAAAAGCCAGACACTATTGTGGATGCCAACAAGTGCTTGCTGATATAACTGTCACCTGGGAGGCTCTGCCAGTGCTTGACAAATACAGAGGGAGACACTCTTAGCCAACCACTGAACTGAGCACCCAAGGAGCTGAAAGGGTCTGCAGAGACATAGGAGAAACAACAATATGAATCTTCCCCTTGGCCTTTAAACTCTTACTGTCTCCTCTTCCTTGAAATTTTGTGAGCTCTGAGGGGAGGGATTTGATGGGACTAGGGACAGGAGGGGACTCGAGTACAGGAATCAGGCTATGATCAAGGGGAAATAGAATGGAGGGAGAAAGTTGGGGGAGAAACAGCCAGAACTGGAGGCACTTGAGAGGTGGTGTGAAAACCTAGTAAAATGGTACCTTCCTGGAATGTATGAAGATGATCCTAATGAAGTTCCTAGTAATGGGTGACATGGAATCTCAACCTGCCATCTCATCACCAGTCAAGGCTTCCAGTGACAGGACTAGGTTACATTCAATTGAGTTGTTGGCCATGGGACTCTCATGGCAATTTAATTCCCAAACATCCCAGGCTGTTGCTAAGACAAAGGCTTACTCTTCACAATCTGACAGTGGGTCCCATTGCCATGGACAACACCCACAAAACTCACTGAACTAGGACGGAAAAGTTAAGAGGGCACCTAGACCTGACACTGCTTGGGTAACCAAGAACCAGAGACTAGATAGCCCAGAGACCTAGGGTAAAACCAAATATTACTGATCTAAAAAATAGTATCAATAAAACTACTCTTAGTAGTATTCTGCTATTCTCATACAACATATTCAGTCATCATCAGAGAGCTTCCTCCTGCAGCAGATGTGAACCGGTATCCACAGCCAAACGTTATACAGAGTCTAAATGTGAGGACACCAACAAAGAAGCTGTAATTTTCTACTTGTTATTATCTCTGATAGTGTTATTACTTACTAGAGATTGAAATCTGAAATGCTGTGTAATCTGAAACTGAGGCAAAATTCTTTTGGTAACCTCAAGTAACAGATCATAAACATGCACACATTAAAAGTGTTTTATAAATTATCTTCAGGAAATGTGTAAAAGGCAAATATGAAACAAATGAATTTCATGTTTAGGCTTAGGATAACACTTCAAAGACAATGACTCGTGTATTGGTGAATATTCCAAATGCAGAAACTCTGCACCTCATTTACTGTGGACAGCGGAGAGCTGGCCTGCAGTGGAGAGCTGGCCTGCAGTGGAGAGCTGGCCTGCAGTGGAGAGCTGGCTTGCCGTTGCCCTTCTTCCACTACAAGCAGAATGCCCTCTACCCCACTTCCTTGGCACTTCGTTTGTTAATCTATCAAGCCTGTCTTCAGCACAACTAGAAGCAAAAATACTACTTTACTTTAATTTACTAGAGAAACATTTTATTATACTTTCAACATGTCTTTATCAACAATGCAATAATTATAAAAATCATTCTCTCTCTCTCTCTCTCTCTCTCTCTCACACACACACACACACACACACACACACACACTTATTTCAAAAATGGTAGGAAAACCTGAATGTCTACATACCTTTTCTTTTTCTCTGTATTTGAGGTGGGACATGGGGAATGAACTCGATCTTGCTCTTTTGCAAATTCAACAACTAAAGTATGCCCTAGAAGTTTTAGCTGATGGAGTCTTGTCAATGCCTTTAGGTATGATATAAAATATAAAAAACAAAACATTTGCTACTTAGCCTAAAAGATAATAATTTACTCATTTTTACTAAATTTCCTTAGTTATGTCTTATCTTAGGCTATTTTATCATTATTACTAATCAAAGTACTCTAGTGAAAAGAAATCTAACTTACTCCAATTCTCTGTTAACTTTGCTTCTATCTGACAAGCAAAAATAATGAAGTGTTCTGGTTACCAATAAATTCCAACCACAAAAATCTCAAGGTGACCTTTACTGACACCAGATAATTATTAATTGAGATACAGTGTAATATTTTTAAAGTGATGGTATTCCTCACTCATGAAGATTACATTTTTCCTGTTTTAAGAAAAGTCTCTGAGCAGGGTATGATAACACATTTAGTCCCAAAACTCAGAAGGCAGCAGTAGAGGCTGTGGCAAGGTAGATCTCTGTGAGTTCAATGAGAAGCCTGGTCTACAATGAGCTCCAGACCAGTCAGGACAAAATTATGAGACTCAGGTTCAAAAACAAGCCCTGATTAACCCTGATTAGTAGACTATGCTCACTTATCAGTATGTCTCATCACAAAATCTCTAATTCATTTTTTACATCAAGATAACATATTTTTCATTTTTGCAATTCCCTTTTCTTCCTTTCTTTTTTGGCTATTCTTCCTTTGGCCCACCATAGCCATTTACATACTACGAGTAACTTTCTTAACTTCTCTCAGTTCCAGAAAACATCTTATAATGTTTACTGTTTCCACAGAAGGACACCTCAAAGTTAACAGAGGAATTCATTACGTGCCTGTGCAAAGACCCTCATAGTCCTTTGTCATGGAAGCTAAACTGCCCAACCTCTGAACTAGGAATGGAAAGATAGCTCAGCTGGTAAAGGTGCTTGCTGCCAAAACTGAAACAAATCCAGTGGAAGGAGAAACCAATCACTGTCCTCTGACCAGAAATTTTTGAAAATAGAAAAATAATTAGGATCCTGAAGTACTTATTGCTCTGAAATCTTATATTACTAAGACCTACAAACTATACTCCTATAGTACTGGGATTGGATGTAGGACTTTGGGCATTCTATGCAATACTCCACTAAATTACTTCTGTGAAATTAAGACTCATAAACTTTTTCTCTCCAAAGCATACATGTACTTCTCTCCCTTTGCTTTCTTACTGCCCTTTTCAGATACATATTGCCTCTGCCTCTAAAACAATTTGTAATTTTTCTCTACATCAAATCCCATATATATAAACTCTATCAGACATTTTTCATCAGTTTAAGCATGGTTTTAGCCTCCTCAATAGTATCATGTTCTTTTAGGATACCTACTAAACCAAATTCAATAGTTCTCTTCCACTTAAATATAGTCTCAGTTTTTTAGTTCTGCCACTGCCTTTAGCTTCTGACTTATTACATATTCTATTGTTGGCCAATTCTTTTGTTCCTTAAACCTGAAAAAACAATTTCTTCTTGTTATCTTCTCAAAATTTAATCATTTGAGACCTACTTCAAAGGGAACAGCCTTTACAAATGATTCCTTGAGTTTATCCCTTTTAATTCTTACAAATTTTTGAACCATAAACATTAGATATATTTAATATTCTTTAGAATTTCTTTTAAAATTATACTTGAAGTCACCCTTGTCTTACTTAATAATCTATGGTTCTCAAGTCTCAGTATCTAAGCACTGGACAAGCTCTGATATCTGTCAAGCCAATTGTGACCTTCTGGGAAAACTCTGGGAACACAAATGATTTTGCATTTAAAAATGACAGTTTATTTATTACTACTTCCCACTTTTGTCCTAAGATTGGATAAAAGAAAAAAATCTCGGAACGCTTTAATAATAAAGAAAAGGACATACCTTTATTGCTGCTTTTTCATTAGGGAAAGTAGCAAATGCTGTATGTTTCTGAAATAAAATTAAGGCACATGTTATTCCCAATGATTCAACTGTCTAATTAAAAAGTAGCATTGTAAAAACATGTAATATAGCCGGGAGGTGGTGGCACAAGCCTGTTATCCCAGCACTCTGGGAGGCAAGCGGATTTCTGAGTTGGAGGCCAGCCTGGTCTACAGAGTGAGTTCCAGAACAGCCAGGGCTATACAGAGAAAACCTATCTCGGAAAAAAAAAAAAAATCCAACCCCCCCCAATGTAATATATTAATAAAAGTATAGAAAAGGATGGAAATTTTAGACTATTTAACTGATTACTAGTTTCAGTCTCGTTCTCTTTGAGGACTTGAAAGCTCTTCATCCTTGCCTTTGACCATAAATCAACAAGGACAAGCACAATATATTTTATAATAACAGAGTTAAACAGATCCCTACTTTAAAAATCTCTACTCCCGGGGGCTGGAGAGATGGGTCAGTACTAACAGTCAGTAGAGCTCTTCCCAAGGACCTCATGGGGTCCCACTATCCATGGCCCCCGACTCCATAGCCACCTGTCACTCCAGCTCCAGAAGATCCCTCCAGCCTCCAAAGGCATCTGCACTCCTGCACCCCCCAAAAATACAAGTATACATAATTAAAAGTAAAATAAAGCTAAAAGCATCTCCTCTTTCCAAAAAAGACCAATTTTAAAACATTTATACATATGGAATACACTTTTTCATCTCACTCAAAAATCTTGAATTTTCATTCTATACAAGATAAAATTTAAAAGCATTTACTAACAGTGAAATCACCCCTCAAATTGCAATCTCTTTTTGCTTTATTTTTATAATTTGTTTCAGTAATAAGTCTAATTTCTCATTTAAATTCTATTTTTAAAACCATCATGAATCGGTGAACGATTATAAGTTTGAGTTGCTTATTAGAAGTCTAAATTTGTCTAATCTAAACCAAGGTGATCTTAGTATATTTATATTGAGTCAAAAATATTTTTATTTGCATTTGTTCGGATATACAACACAGCAATTGCTCCAACTCAGTCTTTCTTCTAATTCAGTAAGGCTTAACTTTGACTATACAATTAAATTGGATCTTTAAACCCACTGGGTCTGGTTCCATCACGGACCATCGGACCATCTTGTGTAAACAGTTAACTTTGTGACCAGAAAAACAAACATTCTCGAAAAAAAACCAAAAACAAAACAAAAGGCAAAATGACAAAAACTGAGCATTCCACAAGGACTCTCAACTCTACAAATACCGTTCCCTGAAAGATTACTTCGGAAAATGCTTATGAAAATAACATTGCTTCGGAAAATACTCAAATTTTAGCTATCATGTATATATCCTGCTCTACAACCCAGGATTTAAAAAAACAAGACAGAAAAACATAAAACCAAAAACCTTGCATACGACTGTGAGAATCTAACAGAAACAGCATCGTCAAGTCTAGGCTAGTTTTGAATTCGACCGGGTGGGTGTGCTAAGGTGGAAAAGTCTACACTGTCCGCTCTTGCCATTCACTGCTCGCCTCTCGGGTAGGCAAGTTGCGCACGCGCAGACCCCGGGCCTCCTCCGGGCTCTCTCGGTCCTAGCGGACCGCCCCGCCCCGCCCCGCCCCCCCCAGCTCCCCCCCCCCCCAGCCGCACACGCTTACCAGGCGCCCCTTATCTGACAGGACGCGCACCGACTGCGCCCCGAAGTACTTAAGTAAGTCCTCCTTCTCCTCCGCGGTCAGCTCGGCCGGCAGGTGCCGGACGAGGAGGGTGCGGTCGCCCCGGGGCGGAGAGAGCGAAGCGGAGCCTGCACCTCCACGCGACAGCGACAGCGGCAGCAGCGGCTCGGGCACCGCCATCTTTCACGCAGAACCAGTCGGAGACAGACCTTCCGCACAAGCTTCCGGCCAAACTCCCGCAGTCAACAAGGCTGAGCCGAAGTCATTTTCCGCTTCGCGCTAAGGATTCTGGGAGCAGGGAAATCCCGCGAGAGTTGATCTCCTCGCGAGAATACCTTCGCCCCACCCACACCCACCCCCGGGAGCACAGCTCTTCTCATGGCGAACTGTTGCCAGGTAGAGCGCCCAGGATCTGTGTTTTAAGTCTAATGAGAGGTTGTGATAAAATAAAAACTGAAAGAGACGCCAGTGTTAGAAGGCCAGAAATCTAACCGAGGAACGTCAGTCATGTGAAAGAAAAAGACGGCAGCCCCGGGGATCAAGTACTGAAGAAAGGGCTGGGATCCATGGAATTTTTTTTTTTTTTCTATTTTCAAGACAGGGTTTCTCTGTGTAGCTCTGGCTGTCCTGGAACTCACTCTGTAGACCAGGCTGGCATCGAACTCAGAAATCCGCCTGCCTCTGCCTCCCAAGCGCTGGGATTACAGGCGTGCGCCACCACGCCCGGCGGGATCCTTGGAATCTTGATCCAGATTTTCAGATAGTGAATCTGGCTGGTGAACGGAGAGCTCTCCGGAAATGTAAAGTGAGTTCCTAGCATTTAGGAGGGAGTGGTGAAACCGGGTATCCAGCCTAAGATTAAACAGTGTAGGCAAGAGAACGGGCCGTTGCCACTTGGCTGAAAGTTCTCGCCACGGTTTGTTAAACAGAATTGGCTACTTCCATGAATAAATACCTAAAGTGTGTAAGCATGCTTATACATGTATGTCAGTTCTCCTCTCACCACCTCGTGACACAGGACCGACATAAAGTAAGTCACGTTGGTAATCAAAGGTGAGAGCCGATCCCTTGCGCCCAAATTGGCACATGTCAGAGAAACACTTAAAGAATTGATAAAAATCCCTAGTGATCAGGGAAATGCAAACCAAAACAACTGTGACATTTCATCTTATATCCACCAGAATGGCTAACATCAAGAGATAGAACATGCTGATAAGGATGTGGAGCAAGGGGAACATTCCTGCATTGCTGGTGGGAGTGCAAACTTGTATAATCAAGTCCCATAAAGACACTTGGTCAACTATGTTCATAACAGCCTTATTTGTAACAGGCAGAATCTGGAAACTAATTAGATGTGCCCCAACAAAGAATGGATAAAGAAAATGTATACATCTACACAAAGAAACACTATTCCTCTATTAAAAACAAAGACATCAAAAACTTTGAAGGTAAATAAATTGAACTTGAGAATATTATCTTGTGTGGGGTAATCCAGTCCCAAAGGACATGCATAGTATGTACTCACTTATAAGACGGTATCAGCCATAAAATATCAGATACCCATACAACACTCCACATACCCAAAGAAGACAAATGAAAAGAAGGCACAAGTGAGGATTTTTGAAACTCACTTAGAAGCAATAAATAATTATAGGATGGAGATGGAGGGAAGAAACTGAGTGGGAGAGGGAATGGGAAGTGGAATAGGGGGTTTCAGGATAACGTATGTGGAGGTATATAAGAGATGGTCAGATGGCCATGAGAGTGAATGAAAATCTGTGACTAGCAGGGATGGGGAGGCATCCATCTTGAGGATGAGCCAGAGACCTGGGAGAGGAGCGGTGCCCAAGGATCAGTAAGGGTGAACTGTGCTGTGATTCACAACATTGAGTATATGGAACCTGAAGAGGCCACCCTTTGTAGCCAGCCAGGAACTCCAGTGGCATGTTAGGGACATCAACCCACCCACAAAACTTTCAACCAAAAATTTATCCTGTCTACAAGAAATTCATGGACTAGGAGAAATACAGAGACAAAGTATGAGCAGAGACTGAAGGAAAGGCCATCAAGAGACAGCCCCCCCCCCCCCGGGGATCTATCCCATATCCCATGTCCACCAAATCCAGACACTATTGTGGATGCCAACAAGTGCTTGCTGACAGGAGCCTGATATAGCTGGCTACTAAGAGGCTCTGGCAGTGCCTGACAAATCCAGAGGTGGATACTCACAGCCAGTCATTGGACTGAGCACAAGGTCCCCAAGAGAGAAAGGACCAAAGGAGCTGAAGGAATTTGCAGCCGCATCAGAGGAACAACAATATTTACCAACCATTACCCCCAGCGCTCCCAGGAACTAAACCACCAAGAAAGAGTACACATGGCTTCAGCTGCACATATAGCAGAAAATGGCCTGGTTGGACATTAGTGGGAGGAGAGGCCCATGGTCCTGTGATGGCTCAATTCCTGGTGTAGGGGAATTCCAGTATATGGAAGCAGGAACAGGTGGGTTGGTGAAGAGGGGGAGGGCAGATGGGAAGGGGATTTTTGGAGGGGAAAGAAGAAAAGGGGATATTTGAAATGTAAGTGAAGAAACTAATTAAAAATTTAAAGAAATAAAAAGAGGAATATGTTAGTTTATTTATTTTTCAGATGAGTAGTACTTGGTTTTACTCTACACATCTGGATTAATTAATCTCTGTTTCTGGATTACCCAAATCATATTAGGTATGAGTTCCATCTCATGGAATGGGCCTAGGTTGAATCAAATATTGGTTACTACTTTGTTACATGGTACATTCTGCAAAATTATCCATTTATTTTTATTTTTCAATTTAATGTAGTACAGAATTTTAAATTATGTCCTTAAAATTGTCCATATTTCTTCCATGTCTCTTTTTATGTCACTTGTGATTTTTCAATTGTGTAATTTCACTTGTGAATTTTTTTTTAAATTACTTCATAAGATATTCTCTTTTTGTATTTTAGTTAGTTTGGATGAATGCTTGTTTATCATGTTGATGATTTTTCTCAAAGAAACAACTTTTTTCATTGATTTTTTATATTGTTTTTTTTGTTTCTATTTTATTGATTTCAGCCCTGAGGTTGATTATTTCTTGCCATCAACTCTCCTTTGGGATATAATTACTTGTTTTTTTTTTCTCTATACCTTTCAGGTGTTCTGTTAATTGAGATCTCTCCAAATGTTTTATGGAGGCACTTAGAACTCTAAATTTTTTCTTAGCTGCTCTTTCATTGTGGTTCGTAAGGTTGGCTATGTTGTATATGACTTTTTGTTGAATTCTAAGATTTTAATTTCCTTGATTATGTTAGTATTTTACCCAGTTTTCATTCACCGGAAAAACGTTCAGTTTCCATGAGTTTGGACAATTTCTGTTGGTTCAATATATGATTGGCAGACAAGGAGTTATATCAACACTCTTGTACTTACTAAAGTTTGCTTTGTATCTAAGAATATGGTCAATTTTAGAGAAATTTCCATAAGGTGCAGAGTAGAAGGCATATTCTTTATGTTTGGGTAAAAAATTCTATAAATATCTGTTAGATCTATTTCTTTTCTAATCTATTTTAGCTCCAGTATTTTTCTGATGAGTTTTTGTCTAGATAACTCCATCATTAATGAGATTGTGGCACTAAAGCCTCACAGTGTGTCAAAGTCAATACATGAGCTAAACTCTAGTAGTGTTTCTTTTACAAACTTGGATGCTTTCGTGTTTGGAGCATAGAAGATAAAAAATGAAATCTAATCTCAGTAGATGTTCCTTTGATGAGTATGAAGTGCCCTTTCTATCTCTTTTGAGTAATTTTGGTTTGAAGTCTATTGTTTTGGGACATTAAACCCAGCTTGCTACTTAAGTCTATTTGCTTAGACTATCATTTTCCACACTTTCCTCTGAGATAATATCTATTCTTGATGTTGCAGTGTGTTTCTTGGATGCAGGAGTAGATGGATCCTATTTTTACATCCATTCTCTTAGTCTGTATTTTATTATTGGGACATTGAGACCACTTGCAATGAGAGATATTAATGAACAAAGATTACTGATTCCCATTATTTTAATAGTGGTGCTTATGTTGGTTGTTGTGGTGATGCAGTGTGAGAGAGTGAGTATGTGTTTGTGTGTGTGTGTGTGTGTGTCTGTGTGTGTTTATCATCTTTTAATTTTGCTGATGTAAGATTAATTCCTGTTTTTTTATATTTCTTATTTTCTATATTCTTTGTTTACATTCCAAGGCTTTCCCCTTTCCCAGTTCTCCCCCACCATACATCCCATAAGTCCTCTCCTCCACAAGTATAACCCAGTCACCCCGCCCCACTATTTCTCTGTTCTGGATCTACAAAACTGGATCCAGTCTTTTCAGGCCCAGGGTCCTCTCCTTTCTTCTTCTTGGGAATCATTTGACTTGCTAATTGTGCCTTCAGTTTTTAGGGCTTCTGAGCTCATTAATATTCACTTATCAGTGATTGCATTTCATGTGTATTCTTTTTTTTTTAATTTTTATTTCTATATTCTATGTTTACATTCCAAAGGCTTTCCCCTTTCCCAGTTATCCCCTACCATATGTCCCATAATTCCTCTCCCCCCCCTGCTATTCCCCACTCATCCCCCCCCCCACGATTTCTCTGTTCTGGGTCTACAATACTGGATCCAATCTTTACAGGCCCAGGGTCCTCTCCTTTCTTCTTCTTGGGAGTCATTTGACTTGCTAATTGTGCCTGGAGTATTTAGGGCTTCTGTACTCATTAATATCCACTTATCAGTGATTGCATTTCATGTGTATTCTTTTGTGATTGGGTTAGCTCACTCAGGATGCTATTTTCCAGATCTAACCATTTACCTACAAATTGCATGAGTTCATTATTTTTAATTGCTGAGTAGTACTCCATTGTATAAATATACCATATTTTCTGTATCCATTCCTCTTTTGAGGGATATCTGGGCTCCTTCCAATTTCTGGCTATTATAAACAAGGCTGCTATAAACATAGTGGAGCATGTGTCTTTATTGTATGCAGAGGAATCCTTTTGGTATATGCCCAGGAGAGGTATGCCAGGGTCCTCTGGAGGTGACATGCCCAATTTTCTGAGGAACCGCCAAACTGATTTCCAGAGCAGTTTTACCATTTTGCAATCCCACCAACAGTGGAGGAGTGTTCCTCTTTCTCCACATCCTCGCCAGCACTTGTTGTCTCTTGAGTTTTTAATCTTAGCCATTCTGACTGGTGTGAGGTAGAATCTCAGGGTTGTTTTGATTTGCATTTCCCTGATGACTAATGATGTTGAACATCTTTTAAGGTGTTTCTCGGCCATCCGAATTTCTTCTGGAGAAAATTCTTTGTTTAGCTCTGTACCCCATTTTTTGATAGGGTTATTTGGTTCTTTGGTGTCTAACTTCTTGAGTTCTTTGTATATATTGGATATTAGCCCTCTGTCAGATGTGGGGTTGGTGAAGATCATTTACCACTTTGTTGGTTGCCGTTTTGTCCTTCTGACAGTGTCCTTTGCCTTACAGAAACTTTGTAATTTTAGGAGGTCCCATTTGTCGATTCTTGATCTTAGAGCATAAGCTATTGGTGTTCTGTTCAGGAACTTTCCCCCTGTGCCCATGTCCTCCAGGGTCTTCCCAAGTTTCTTTTCTAATAGTTTCAGTGTGTCTGGATTTATGTGGAGGTCCTTGATCCACTTGGAGTTGATCTTAGTATAAGGAGATAAGAGTGTGTCAATTCGCATTCTTCTGCATGTTGACCTCCTGTTGAACCAGCACCATTTGTTGAAAAGGCTATCTTTTTTCCACTGGATGGTTGTGGCTCCTTTATCAAAGATCAAGTGACCATAAGTCTGTGGGTTCATTTCTGGGTCTTCAATCCTATTCAATTGATCTACTTGCCTGTTGCTGTACCAATACAATGCACTTTTTAACACAATTGCTCTGTAGTACTGCTTGAGGTCAGGGATATTGATTCCCCCAGAAGTCCTTTTATTGTTGAGAATAGTTTTAGCTATACTGGGTGTTGGTTCTGAGACCTGTGACGTCATATAGGCGACAATAAATGCGGCCCTGCAGGTTTATTCCTGTTACCAAGGCAACGGCCACCATGTACCCAGAATTCAATAGGCCTACCTATCCTACATGTAATTTGAATAATCATGCATATAAAAGGAGTAGCGTGCTCCCCCTCCCTCTCTTTCTGTTCCTCGCTCCCAGCCTTCCCTTTACCCCGTTCCCCTGTACCCCTATCTTAAATAAAGCCACGTGGAGCTGCTCGGTCTAGTCTTACTGTTCCAGCCCACACCTCCCAGCTCCTCCGCGGGCATTGCGGACCGAGCCAGGTCAGGCGGCTCCGCTGCCACTTCTCCGGGCTTTCTGCGGAGGGCGGTTCGGGGCCAGGTGGCTCCGCTCCCGCTGCCTGCACGGGAAAAAACAACACTGGGTTTTTTGTTGCTCCAGATGAATTTGAGAATTGCTCTTTCTAGATCTATGAAGAATTGATTTGGGATTTTGATGGGGATTGCATTGAATCTGTAGATTGCTTTTGGCAAGATGGCCATTTTTACTATATTGATCCTGCCAATCCAGGAGCAAGAAATATTTTTCCATCTTCTGAGGTCTTCTTCGATTTCTTTCTTCAAGGACTTGAAGTTCCTGTCATACAGATCTTTTGTTTGTTTGGTTAGAGTTACGCCAAGGTACTTTATGTTGTTTGTGGCTATTGTGAAGGGTGTTATTTCCCTAACTTCTTTCTCAGCCTGCTTGTCCTTTGAGTACAAGAAGGCTACTGATTTGCTTGACTTAATTTTATAACCAGCCACTTTGCTGAAGTTGTTTATCAGCTGTAGAAGTTCTCTGGTGGAGTTTTTTGGGTCGCTTAAGTAAACTATCATATCGTCTGCAAATAATGATACTTTGACTTCTTCCTTTCCAATTTGTATCCCTGTGACTTCCTTATGTTGTCTAATTGCTCTCACTAGAACTTCAAGTACTATATTGAAAAGATAAGGAGAGAGAGGGCAGCCTTGTCTAGTCCCTGATTTTAGTGGGATTGCTTCAAGTTTCTCTCCATTTATTTTGATGTTGGCTACTGGTTTGCTGTAGATTGCTTTTACTATGTTTAGGGGTATGGGCCTTGAATTCCTGCTCTTTCCAAGACTTTTAGCATGAAAGGATGCTGAATTTTGTCGAATTCTTTTTCGGCATCTAATGAGATGACCATGTGGTTTTTTTCCTTTAGTTTATGTAGTGGATTACATTGATGGATTTCCATATATTGAACCATCCCTGCATCCCTGGGATGAAGCCTACTTGATCATGGTGAATGATCTTTTTAATGTGCTCTTGGATTCAGTTGGCAAGATTTTTATTTAATATTTTTGCATCGATATTCATAAGGGAAATTGGCCTGTAGTTCTCTTTCTTTGTTGGATCTTTGTGTGGTTTTGGTATCAGCATAATTGTGGCTTCGAAGAATGAGTTGGGCAGTGTCCCTTCTGTTTCTATTTTGTGGAATAGTTTGAAGAGTATTGGTGTTAAGTCTTCTTTGATGGTCTGGTAGAATTCTGCACTAAAACTATCTGATCCCATACTTTTTTTGGTTGGGAGGCTTTCTATAATCCCTTCTATTTCTTTAGGGCTTATGGGACTACTTAGCTGATCTAATTAACCCTGATTTAATTTTGGTATTTGGTATCTGTCTAGGAAATTGTCCATTTCCTCCAGAATCTCGAGTTGTGGTGAGTATAGACCTTTGTAGTAGGATATGATGATCTTTTGAATTTCCTCAGTTTCTGTTGTTATGTCCCCCTTTTCATTTCTAATTTTAATTTGGAGACTGTCTCTGTGTCCTTTGGTTAGTCTGGCTAAGGGTTTATATATCTTGTTGATTTTCTCAAAGAACCACCTCCTGGTTTTGTTGATTCTTTGTATGGTTTTCTTTGTTCTACTTGATTGATTTCAGCCCTGAGTTTGATGATTTCCTGTCTTCTACTCCTCCTGGGTGAATTAACTTCTTTTTCTTCCAGGGCTTTAAGGTGTACTGTTATGCTGCTAGTGTATGCTCTCTACAGTTTCTTTTTGGATGCGCTTAGAGCTATGATGTTTCCTCTTAGAACTGCTTTCATTGTGTCCCATAGATTTGGGTAGGTTGTACCTTCATTTTCATTGAATTCTAAAAAGTCTTTGATTTCTTTTTTTTATTTCTTCCTTGACCAAGATATCATTGAGTAGTGTATTGTTCAGTTTCCATGTGAATGTGGGCTTTCTGTTGTTTTTGTTGCTATTGAAGACCACTCTTACTCAATGGTGATCTGATAGGAGGCATGGGATTAGCTACATCTTCTTTTGATTGTTGATATCTGTCTTGTGACCAATTATATGATCAATTTTGGAGAAGGTACCATGTGGTGCTGAGAAAAAGGTATATTCTTTAGTTTTAGGATGAAATGTTCTATATATATATATATCTGTTAAATCCAATTGGTCCAAAGTTTCAATTAGTTTCACTGTGTCCCTGTTTAATTTCTGCTTTCCTGATGGGTCCATTGAGGAGAGTGGAGTGTTGAAGTCACCCACAATTATTGTGTTAGGTGCGATGTGTGCTTTAAGCTTTAGTAAGGTTTCTTTTACAAATGAGTCTCAAACACTGCCTTAGAGTAAAAGGCTGTAAGACAATTTTACAAGCAAATGGTCTCAGGAAACAAGCTGGAGTAGCTATTCTAATATCGGATAAAATTGACTTCCAAACTAAAGTCATCAAAAGAGACTCAGAAAGTCACTTCTTCCTGGCCAAAGGGAAAATCCATCAAGAAGAGCTCTCAATACTGAAGATCTATGCTCCAAATGCAAGGGCACCCTCATTCGTAAAAGAAACCTTACTAAAGCTTAAAGCACACATTAAACCTAACACAATAATTGTGGGTGACTTCAACACTCCACTCTCCTCAATGGACCGATCAGGAAAGCAGAAGCTAATTAGTTTCACAGGCACACAGTGAAACTAATTGAAACTTTGGACCAATTGGATTTAACGGATATATATAGAACATTTCATCCTAAAGCTAAAGAATATACCTTTTTCTCAGCACCACATGGTACCTTCTCCAAAATTGATCATATAATTGGTCACAAGACAGATGTCAACAAACAAAAGAAGATGTAGCTAATCCCATGCCTCCTATTGGATCACCATGGAGTAAGAGTGGTCTTCAATAGCAACAAAAACAACAGAAAGCCCACATACACATGGAAACTGTACAATACTCTACTCAATAACACCTTGGTCAAGGAAGAAATAAAAAAAAGAAATCAAAGACTTTTTAGAATTCAATGAAAATGAAGGTACAACCTACCCAAATCTATGGGACACAATGAAAGCAGTGCTAAGAGGAAACCTCATAGCTCTAAGTGCATCCAAAAAGAAACTGGAGAGAGCATACACTAGCAACTTAATGGCACACCTTAAAGCCCTGGAAGAAAAAGAAGTTAATTCACCCAGGAGGAGTAGAAGACAAAAAATCATCAAACTCAGGGCCGAAATCAATCAAGTAGAAACAAAGAAAACCATACAAAGAATCAACAAGAGCAGGAGCTGGTTCTTTGAGAAAATCAACAAGATATATAAACCCTTAGCCAGACTAACCAAAGGACACAGAGACAGTATACAAATTAACAAAATTAGAAATGAAAAGGGAGACATAACAACAGAAACTGAGTAAATTCAAAAGATCATCAGAACCTACTACAAAGGTCTATACTCAAGACAACTGGAGAATCTGGAGGAAATGGACAATTTCCTAGACAGATACCAAATGCCAAAATTACATCAGAATCAAGTAGATCAGCTAAATAGTTCCAAAACCCCTAAAGAAATAGAAGGGGTTATAGAAAGCCTCCCAACCAAAAAGAGTACGGGACCAGATGGTTTTAGTGCAGAATTCTACCAGACCTTCAAAGAAGACTTAACACCAATAGTCTTCAAACTATTCCACAAAATAGAGACAGAAGGGACACTGCCCAACTCGTTCTTCAAAACCACAATTACGCTGATACCTAAACCAAAAAAAGATCCAACAAAGAAAGAGAACTACAGGCCAATTTATCTTATGAATATCGATGCAAAAATACTAAATAAAATTCTTGCCAACCGAATCCAAGAGAACATCAAAAATATCATTCACCATGATCAAGTAGGCTTCATCCCAGGGATGCAGGCATGGTTCAATATATGGAAATCCATCAATGTAATCCACTACATAAACAAACTAAAAGAAAAAAACCACATGGTCATCTCATTAGATGCTGAAAAAGCATTCAACGAAATTCAGCATCCTTTCATGCTAAAAGTCTTGGAAAGAGCAGGAATTCAAGGCCCATACCTAAACATAGTAAAAGCAATCTACAGCAAACCAGTAGCCAACATCAAAATAAATGGAGAGAAACTTGAAGCAATCCCACTAAAATCAGGGACTAGGCAAGGCTGCCCTCTCTCTCCATATCTTTTCAATATAGTACTTGAAGTTCTAGTGAGAGCAATTAGACATCATAAGGAAGTCAAAGGGCTACAAATTGGAAAGGAAGAAGTCAAAGTATCATTATTTGAAGATGATATGCTAGTTTACTTGAGCGACCCAAAAAACTCCACCAGAGAACTTCTACAGCTGATAAACAACTTCAGCAAAGTGGCTGGTTATAAAATTAAGTCAAGCAAATCAGTAGCCTTCTTGTACTCAAAGGACAAGCAGGCTGAGAAAGAAGTTAGGGAAATAACACCCTTTACAATAGCCACAAACAACATAAAGTACCATGGCGTACCTCTAACCAAACAAACGAAAGATCTGTATGACAGGAACTTCAAGTCCTTGAAGAAAGAAATCGAAGAAGACCTCAGAAGATGGAAAAATATTTCTTACTCCTGGATTGGCAGGATCAATATAGTAAAAATGGCCATCTTGCCAAAAGCAATATACAGATTCAATGTGATCCCCATCAAAATCCCAAATCAATTCTTCATAGATCTAGAAAGAGCAATTCTCAAATTCATCTGGAACAACAAAAAACCCAGGATATCTAGAACTATTCTCAACAATAAAAGGACTCCTGGGGGAATTAATATCCCTGATCTTAAGCAGTACTACAGAGCAATTGTGTTAAAAACTGCATGGTATTCGTATAGCAACAGGCAAATAGATCAATGGAATAGGATTGAAGACCCACAGAAATTAACCCACAGACTTATGGTCACTTAGTCTTTGATAAAGGAGCCACAACCATCCATTGGAATAAAGATAGTGTTTTCAACAAATGGTGCTGGTTCACCTGGAGGTCAACATGCAGAAGAATGCGAATTGACCCACTCTTATCTCTTTGCACTAAGATCAACTCCAAGTGGATCAAGGACCTCCACATAAATCCAGACACACTGAAACTATTAGAAAAGAAACTTGGGAAGACCCTGGAGGACATGGGCACAGGGGAAAAGTTCCTGAACAGAACACCAATAGCTTATGCTCTAAGATCAAGAATCGACAAATGGGACCTCATAAAATTACAAAGTTTCTGTAAGGCAAACGACACTGTCAGAAAGACAAAATGGCAACCAATAAAGTGGGAAAAGATCTTCACCAACCCCACATCCGACAGAGGGCTAATATCCAATATATACAAAGAACTCAAGAAGTTAGACACCAAAGAACCAAATAACCCTATCAAAAAAAATGGGGTACAGTGCTAAACAAAGAATTTTCACCAGAAGAAATTCGGATGGCCAAGAAACACCTTAAAAGATGTTCAACATCATTAGTCATCAGGGAAATGCAAATCAAAACAACCCTGAGATTCTACCTCACACCAGTCAGAATGGTTAAGATTAAAAACTCAAGAGACAACAAGTGCTGGCGAGGATGTGGAGAAAGAGGAACACTCCTCCACTGTTGGTGGGATTGCAAAATGGTAAAACCGCTCTGGAAATCAGTTTGGCGGTTCCTCAGAAAATTGGGCATGTCACTTGAAGAGGACCCTGGCATACCACTCCTGGGCATATACCCAGAGGATTCCCCTGCATACAATAAAGACACATGCTCCACTATGTTTATAACAGCCTTGTTTATAATAGCCAGAAATTGGAAGGAGCCCAAATATCCCTCAAAGGAGGAATGGATACAGAAAATGTGGTATATTTATACAATGGAATACTACTCAGCAATTAAAAATAATGAATTCATGCAATTTGTAGGTAAATGGTTAGACCTGGAAAATATCATCCTGAGTGAGCTAACCCAATCACAAAAGTATACACATGAAATGCAATCACTGATAAGTGGATATTAATGAGCCCAGAAGCCCTAAATACTCAAGGCACAATTAGCAAGTCAAATGATTCCCAAGAAGAAAGGAGAGGACCCTGGACCTGGAAAGATGGGATCCAGTTTTGTAGAGAAACTGTGGGGGGAGGGGGGAATGATTGGGGAATAGTTGGGGGGGAAAGGAACTATGGGGCATAGGGAGGGGGGAACTGGGAAAGGGGAAAGCCTTTGGAATGTAAACATAGAATATAGAAAATAAAAAAAAGAAAAGAAAATGTGGTATATTTATACCATGGAATACTACTCAGCAATTAAAAATAATGAATTCATGCAATTTGTAGGTAAATGGTTAGACCTGGAAAATATCATCATGAGTGAGTTAACCCAATCACAAAAGAATATACATGAAATGCAATCACTGATAAGTGGATATTAATGAGCCCAGAAGCCCTAAATACTCAAGGCACAACTAGCAAGTCAAATGATTCCCAAGAAGAAATGAGAGGACCCCGGTCCTGTAAAGATTGTATCCAGTTTTGTAGAGAAACCGTGGGGGTAGGGGGAATGATTTGGGAATATTTGGGGGGGGGAGAGGAATTATGGGACGTATGGGGGGGACTGGGAAAGGGGAAAGCCTTTGGATTGTAAACATAGAATATAGAAAATAAAAATTAAAAAAAGTTAAGGAACATATGAACTGGCAACAGAGCACAGCAGGTATAAATACATGCTTTCCATATCCTGACCCACAACTCCAGCAGAATCACTCCACTCTACCAGAGGCCATGCTGGCATCCACAAGCACAGGGGAGGCCCTGAGGCAGACCGCCAACATTTCCTCAGAGTCTGTCGAACTTTTCCCAACAGTGGCCCCTTCACTCATCTCCATGTCCCAGATCACAACTCTGGCAGAAGCTCCTCGATTCTACCAGAAACCATGATTTATCCAGAATCCCAGAGGCCATGCCAGTTCCTAGAATCCCAGTATTCCAAGCCAAAGCCAGTGCCCTAAACACCAGAGGTCATGCAAACTGCCAAGTCCCCATCAGAAGCACCCTGCTGAACAAGACGACTACCAGGGCACAAGAACCACAGGCCACTCATACCGAAGGCCATAAAAGGAACATGTGAGAGTATTGTGAAATGAGGACTTTTTTTCTGTGGGATATTAATTATGAAGGAAATTTGAAGAAAAAAAGTCACAAGAGGAAACTGAGTGATGGTGGATTTACAAATAGACAAAGACATGCTTAATGAATAATTAGATTGTCAATAAAATTCATTGAAAATAAATTTTCATACTTTAAAAAGAATACATCAGCTGGGCAATAATGGTGGTGCATGCCTTTAATCCCAGAGGGAGGCAGAAGCAGGCAGATTTCTGAGTTTGAGGCCAGCCTGGTCTACAGCGTGAGTTCTAGGACAGCCAAGACTACAGAGAAACCCTGTCTAGAAACAAAAATGAAGGAATTTATACTAGTAGTAAAGCAAAATATTTACCAGGACATTATTTATTAAGAGATTAGAGAATTTATTAGGAAAATATTTAGACCTTCCTCTAATGCTTAGGATATTTATGATTTTATCCAATGACTATATGTGAGTTTTAAGATTTCTGCCTATTCATGTTTATAGTTCATGGTTTTTTGAACCAGTGTTTTTTTTTTTTTTGGTTCCTGGATGTCATGGAACTCACTCTGCAGACCAGGCTGGCCTCGAACTCAGAAATCCAGCTGCTCCTGCATCCTGAGTGCTGGGATTAAAGGCATGCACCACCACTGCCCAGCTAGTTCATGGTTTTTAAGACCAGGAAATAAACTCCAAAAATTAAGTGACATGTGAGATAGCAACATAGAATAGCAGCTAAAAGTGAATTCCAGGGAAGCTTGATGAATTCAGTTTGATCAGCAGAGCTCATGGGAAAAGGCAGAGCGGTTATGCCATGGCACAGGATTATTCAAACATCCTACATACATTCCAGTGCTTAGATAGACACTACACACATGCACTCATGATAATAAAGAAACAAACAGAAATTTAAAATATAGTATGGTACATATGAAAAAAATGCAGACTCAGTTGATGTGTGCTCTACATGTCTTTAATGTGATTCTTACAATTTTGAGTTGGCATGGATTGCAATGAATGGGTCTTCAGCAGAGTTACTAATGGAAAACTGAGCTTTGCCATCACTGCCAACATTGACTCTAAGTCCAGTGCAATTGCCATCGACTTTGTCTCCAGAAATGACATCACAGTATGTGCCAGCAGGAAGACCAGTCTGTAAAGTTGCTGACAAAGCCCTGAAAAAAGAGTTAGTATTTAATTTATATTCAACCCACTAAAATGTAGGAAGATCCTATATAAATAATAAATGCCCCCAACCTTGTGCTATAAAACAGTAAGGACACAGAGCTCAATAAGAGAATCAAAACACACACACACACACACACACACACACACACACACACAAAATGTGTCAGGGGGAGCAAGTGAATTCTCTATACCAATGGCCTTGTTTTAAATGTGTTTGAATTTTATGGCCTGTAGTGACCAGTAAGATAAACACAAAGGACCCGGTGATACCTAAGCCCTAAATCACTCCTATGAGAACCATAGTCTCCAGTCTGTTCTCTGATGGACTTAAACTCTGATGAATCTCTTTAACTTTAATAGCATCAAATCTTCAAAACTTCATTAATTACATGATACCACAAATAATATTTTCCTAGAATTAAACATAATGTAGCATTTCTACAGATACATATAAGTTTATAGTAAAAAAGTGTCTGCATCAAGTAATTCTAGTTCTCCTAAACAACCAATCATGTGCTCTTTCAAAAAAAAAGTTACACATGTCAATCATTTTGCTGTAGTCAATCAAGTAGGCATTATGGAAAAGTATCCTCAACCTGATAAAATGTTGACTTTAAATTGAGATAGTTAACTGGCTCCCAAAGAGATTCTCTAATCTAGAATTCTGTTTTGTTTGTTTTGTTTTGTATTGTTTTGTTTTCCTTGTGAGACAGGATCTCTATACATAGCTATTGATATACTGAAACTCATTATGCAGATCAAGGTGGTCTCAAATGCCCAGCAAAATAGGTGCTTCTCCCTTTTCAGTCCTCAGAAGGAAGGCTTTGCACATCACTTCTATCCCACCTAGATTTGAAGGAACCATAAAGGAAGAATCAAAAGTACTACAGGTTAAAAGACAATTATTGAAGGTTTTAAAAGCAGAATAAGCAACCTCTTGAAGGAACTCATAAACCAGAGGCAAGTGGACATATGCATTAAAAATATTTAAAACACATAAATAGGGAATTGAAGACTTTGGGAAATGGATAAATATAGAAGTAATAATCAAACTTACTGGGAAAGCACTTCATTACTAATATGGCACATTGTATTATGATGTTAGGATGTAAGTTTACTATTTATATGCTTTGTGAAATATTTCACATGATTGTTTAAATATGAATGTATGCTATGTCATTATAGACAGTAGTTAAAGATCAAAAAAATCTATTAACACAAGGGAAAATAGGAAAAAATATTCTTCTTATGTACACTGAACACTTATTTTGTCTTAAATTCCTTAACAGATTTTTCACATATGAAAATATAAATGAACAAGGAAAGAAAAGAGGCATCTGGGAGTTTAATATTGTACAATCCTTCTTCAATCACTATGCACTTACCAGTCATCATTGTTAAAGACAATGAATCCTCTGTTTCCTCTGCCAAAAGCTACTTGGTTGCTGCCATTATCCCACCAGTTGGCAAAAGGCTGACCATTGACAACATTCCGGAAGTCAACCATGTTTCTACAAACACAGGATCATGAGAAATGCTGGTACACTTTAACTCAACAGTTCAAAATAAAAGGTTCAAGAACTTCCTTATTATACAAGATCTGAAGGGGACATCCCACCTGATTTGACGCCATCTATGTTCACAGACCCAGTCATTGCCACAAGTGGTATCTGGATTAATGGTCACTTCTTTTGTTACTCCATTGTTATTAGGTGGTCCAATCCAGTCATTCTGATCCTTAATTATTAAAAGAATCACATCATTTGAATGTCTGTAGCTCCCTGACCCTTGCCACTACAGAAAACCAAAACCAAGCCCACTGGGCTAATTCTGTCTCTGCAGTAGATAATTGTTACCTAAGTTCTTCATTGTTTTCACAGACTTCTTAATTTCCATGAAAATTGAGGTTCTCTAGGACTACATTAAAACAGAATCCAGTTTCTCTCTGAAATATTTCCATCTCTACAACTTCATGAATGTGCCTCAGTATATATATATAAAAAGATACAGGGTTCTTGGCTATTATAAAAATTAAAATCATCTATAAGAATTATTTTAATATAAAATGTTTTAAGTTAATGTTAGTTTATTTCTTACCAACACTTTATAAAATGTACTAAAATGTTCTGACATCATTGTTTGCCAAAGTATTAGTAAGTTTATTATGATGGCAAAATATTTGAATATACCTCTAAATGAAGATCATTCTACTCATGAAAGCACTTCAAAAAGAGAATAAATTTCAACATAGAACAAAGGGATTATATTCCATGGAAATAAAAAGTAATTGACAAAATTATATAATAGTAAAATTAATATGTATGTATATCTGATGTTTCTCTATAAGGCTAGTATTTTCCACTGAGATATGATATTTCCCATAGCCTATAAGAAACCTGTTATTCTCATTGCTTAGTTAAATTTTGCAGTTATTTAACTGTATGCAACTAATAAATGCATGTGTATTGGATATAATTCAAGACACCTATGGATTTCTTCATCAAATTACTGTTCTGTGACTCTCATAAACTCCTGTTTACTGTAATTTCCATAATCACCCTCAAATCAAATGCTTTCTAATTCCACAGAAAAAATAAAAGTATTTTATAGGATGACATTTATTGTATGAACCAAGGGTTGAAAGAATATGACATTCCTTTCAGTGTTAACAGCCATAATTCAATGTTAAACCTATAAGTCAGGGATTTATAAGGCATGACTGTTTTCAATCTGTATTTTGTTAGTATTTCAGCTATTTCATTTTCATTTTCAGGGATTTCTTCATTGCCCTCAATTTAGAAAACTGCAGTGAATGAACTCTTAATGATAATTCCATATGATCTAATTTCACGTGATCTTAAAACAGAACCACTTTCTTTTCTAGATTAAAATATGCTTCAGACAACTCCAAGACTTACTTTTCCATTCTGGAAATTTCTTGTCCAACGGTAACTTGACATTACTCTTGTGAATCCATAAGGATGAGCCAACATAAATCCAACAGCCATTTTATACATTCTGAAATGTTCAATATAGTATTTAAGGAGAAGTATATAGTGCATTACTGTCAATAAAGGTTACACAGCAAGAAAGAATGATCTCCTACCTAGGATCCCAGAATGTCAGGATGGATGATCCCCCAGCACCATGTCCACGCTGATTGTCATGGTTGTCCACAAACACAAGGGCTCTGTCAGTAGGCACGAATCCCCAACCTTCTCCCCAGTTCCTGCATTGGAAAAACAGTGCATGATTCTTTCACACTGCTTAGCATAACATTGCATATGGCATTCTCACCTATCTAAATAAATGACAATTTCATAAGTAGACTTTCATAAGATATATATATATATATATATCATATTTATATATATATCATAATTTTCTATGATAACATACATGAGAATTTTATCCACATTTAGGTCTTAGTATATATACATTTTTTTCTGGAATTTTGCTCTTTAGATCCTTTTTTTCTGTATTGTGGTATTATGGACTTGAAAATTAACATCCATATTATATAATATAGAATGAAAATGAATTTCTAACTGTGCTTATAATTATTCTTTAATTTAATGTAAGCAAATTCCACACTATGACCACATCATGCTGATCATTTCTGAGTAAAAATATTCCTGAAATAGTAATCTAACTATAGTAGGCCATGAACAAACATTCTGAGAATCTATTGGGCTTATCAGAAACAAACAAAAATCACTAAGTGATGCTTTGGATTACCACTGCTATGAAGTGACTGATGTACCAAATGAAAAACGTAATTAATTGAGGGTTAGTGAGCAATAAGCCTAACTAATAATCAACAACATCATAGTTGTAAAGTTTGGACATTTGAAGATATATTTTATTGATCCCAAATGACAACAGATATATGGAAGAATAGATGATGAAATAGTATATATTTACTTTAAATAGGCCATCTTCTCGCCATTCCACTTGCGGATAACTGTGCCAAGTTTTGCACCATACTTGAATTCTGTCACGCGTCCATTTCCAAAGTACTCACTCGCAGTAATTGCCTCGCCACCTAGATCAATGACCTATGAGAGACATAGGGACAAGTGTATTTTTAAATCATATTACTGAAAGATAATATCATGTAGAGTTATTTAAAATAGTTCTGTTATTTGAAATGTTAGTAATGACTTTCTCTATACCTACATTCTGATTTTATTCATAAACCATATGTCACGATATTGAAGGAAAACAAATTACAGTGCAAATTACAAAAGACTCATTTTTATCCTTCAGGATGACTGCTAGAAGGGAAAATTCACTGGTTCACAATAAGGTAACTCTTGCAGTCTTGTCTACATTAGAAACTCTTATACAGTTCTCTAAAGAAATGAGAGATACAAAGTAGTCATCCTCAGTACACTTCCAGTGACATTATTGCTGAAGAAAAGGCTTCATCCCTTTGCCTTAAACACCTACAACACTAATAACAGGAGACAAAATTCAAAATCAGAAAAATTGTCTTGACAATAAGAATTATAATATTTCTGTCTTGAAAAATGTTATCTTTGAATATAAGAGACTGATTAATGAAGTTAGCACTGCCATGAAGCACTATTGCTGATGCCAAGAAAGGTTTGCTGACAGGAGCCTGGCAAAGCTATCCTCCAAGAGGCTCTGCCAGCACCTGACTCATACAGATGCAGATATTCCCAGTCTCCAGCACTCCCCACAACTAAACCATGAAAGAGTTTGCATAAATTGTTCCATGGCTCTAGCTACATATGTAGCAGAGGACTGACTTATCTGGCATCAGTGGGAAGGGAGATCTTTGGTTCTGTGGAGGCTTGATGTGCCAGTGTAGGGGGATGGTAGAGGGGTGATGCTGGAGTGGGTGGGCAGGAAGGGGAGTACTCTCTTAAAGTCAAAGGAGAGGGAGATGGGATGGAAGGTTCTTGGAGGGGGGACGGGAAGTGGCACAACATTAGAAATGTAAGTAAATAAAATAAACAATTTTAAAAAAGAATTAAATGAAATATTTCTGATAACAACACTTATATTTTTAAGGACAGAATGATAAGTGCACGTATGACTAAGTTATTAACCAAAGTAATTAATTATATGCTTAGAGAAGTCCAATATCTGATTTACATAATATATATCATTTACAAAATGATATTTAAAGAAAATCCCATGAGGCTTTGAATCCTATGTAAAAACTATACAAAACAGAGGAAAGCTGGATACAGGGAGTCTTCCTGAGGGATGAGCACAATTGGTTGTCTAGTACCAATAAGTCACATTTTAAAACATACATATGCAGAACAATATCTGGGCTGAATCACTTACATATGAAGCAGTATGAACTATATCAATGTTACATGTATGAGTACATATATATATGTGTGTGTGTATATTTGTACATACATACATACATAAACATATATGTATAAGAACATTAAGTAAAATCAGAAGTGATGAACTTGAAGGAAAAAAACTGAAGGCTAAATACACAGATGTATTTGGAGGTAGGAAACAGAAGGAAGAAATATTGTAATTAAACTATAATATCAATTTTTTTAAAAAAAAGACTATATATTATTGTACCTCTTGGAAAATGAAAGGTCTGCTTCCTTGGGAGAACCACTGTGTATTTAGATTATGTAGTTTGTCCAAAACTGCCTTTATGTCTCCAGGCCACATGTGTTTAGCAGCATCAAGTCTGAACCCTGCTACACCAATGTCAATGAGCCGGTTCATGTAGTCAGCCACCATGTTACGAACATAGTCTTTATCGAGGGCAAGATCCAGAAGGCCAGACAGACGACAATTTCTGACCTGTTGGGGAAAAATTGATTGACTTATAAAAAGCCATGTTTACCTGGGAATTCATTTCCTCATTCAGTCATTCATGCATTTATCAATAGCAAAATTTTATATAAATTTTAATTGGGACATGGAATATATTGATGGTCTAATGTGGACACAAACTCTAAAATCCTCTGTTATAAATATCAAGAATATCGGAGATTAAAATTGGCCTATTCTCATTCCTAATCCTCCTTCCCCCCTCTCTCTTTCTCTCTCTGTCTTGTTCTCTCTATACCTTCTTTTCCATTTCTCTTTTATTCTTTCTTTATTTCTCTTTATTTTATATAGGTCAAAAAAATCAAAGCCAGGAAGTTGCTCATATTAAGTACACTGCTAAAAAATTGAGACTAAAACTCAGTCATTGAAGTTTGTTTCTATATATGATTTATATTTCTAATACTTTCCATTTTATAATATTTATATAATTAATTAAACCAAACTTTTAATTTTTTCACACAAATTTTCAAGAGAGCAATCCTGCCTTTATCATTGACTTTAGTATATCCTTACAAAATAATGTAAAATGCTAAAAGTCTTGGAAAGAGCAGGAATTCAAGGCCCATACCTAAACGTAGTAAAAGCAATCTACAGCAAACCAGTAGCCAACATCAAAATAAATGGAGAGAAACTTGAAGCATTCCCACTAAAATCAGGGACTAGACAAGGCTGCCCTCTCTCTCCATATCTTTTCAATATAGTACTTGAAGTTCTAGCAAGAGCAATTAGACAACATAAGGAAGTCAAAGGGATACCAATTGGAAAGGAAGAAGTCAAAGTATCATTATTTGCAGACGATATGATAGTTTACTTAAGCGACCCAAAAAACTCCACCAGAGAACTTCTACAGCTGAAAAACAACTTCAGCAAAGTGGCAGGTTATAAAATTAACTCAAGCAAATCAGTAGCCTTCTTGTACTCAAAGGACAAGCAGGCTGAGAAAGAAATTAGGGAAATAACACCCTTCACAATAGCCACAAACAACATAAAGTACCTTGGCGTAACGCTAACCAAACAAACAAAAGATCTGTATGACAGGAACTTCAAGTCCTTGAAGAAAGAAATCGAAGAAGACCTCAGAAGATGGAAAAATATTTCTTGCTCCTGGATTGGCAGGATCAAAATAGTAAAAATGGCCATCTTGCCAAAAGCAATATACAGATTCAAAGCGATCCCCATCAAAATCCCAAATCAATTCTTCATAGATCTAGAAAGAGCAATTCTCAAATTCATCTGGAGCAACAAAAAACCCAGGATATCTAGAACTATTCTCAACAATAAAAGGACTTCTGGGGGAATCTATATCCCTGACCTTAAGCAGTACTACAGAGCAATTGTGTTAAAATCTGCATGGTATTGGTATAGCAACAGGCAAGTAGATCAATGGAATAGGATTGAAGACCCAGAAATTAACCCAAGACTTATGGTCACTTGATATTTGATAAAGGAGCCACAACCATCCGGTGGAAAAAAGACAGCCTTTTCAACAAATGGTGCTAGATCAACTGGAGGTCAACATGCAGAAGAATGCGAATTGACCCACTCTTATCTCTTTGCACTAAGATCAACTCCAAGTGGATCAAGGACCTCCACATAAAACCAGACACACTGAAACTATTAGAAAAGAAACTTGGGAAGACCCTGGAGGACTTGGGCACAGGGGAAAAGTTCCTGAACAGAACACCAATACCTTACGCACTAAGATCAAGAATCGACAAATGGGACCTCATAAAATTACAAAGTTTCTACAAAGCAAAGGACACTGTCAGAAGGACAAAACGGCAACCAACAAAGTGGGAAAAGATCTTCACCAACCCCACATCCGACAGTGGGCTAATATCCAGTATATACAAAGAACTCAAGAAGTTAGACTCCAAAGAACCAAATAACACTATCAAAAAATGGGGCACAGAGCTAAACAAAGAATTTTCACCAGAAGAAATTTGGATGGCCGAGAAACACCTTAAAAGATGTTCAACATCATTAGTCATCAGGGAAATGCAAATCAAAACAACCCTGAGATTCCACCTCACACCAGTCAGAATGGCTAAGATTAAAAATTCAAGAGACAACAAGTGCTGGCGAGGATGTGGAGAAAGAGGAACACTCCTCCACTGTTGGTGGGATTGCAAAATGGTAAAACCCCTCTGGAAATCAGTTTGGCGGTTCCTCAGAAAATTGGGCATGTCACTTGAAGAGGACCCTGGCATAACACTCCTGGGCATATACCCAGAGGATTCCCCTGCACACAATAAAGACACATGCTCCACTATGTTTATAGCAGCCTTGTTTATAATAGCCAGAAATTGGAAGGAGCCCAAATATCCCTCAAAGGAGGAATGGATACAGAAAATGTGGTATATTTATACAATGGAATACTACTCAGCAATTAAAAATAATGAATTCATGCAATTTGTAGGTAAATGGTTAGACCTGGAAAATATCATCCTGAGTGAGTTAACCCAATCACAAAAGAATACACATGAAATGCAATCACTGATAAGTGGATATTAATGAGCCCAGAAGCCCTAAATACTCAAGACACAATTAGCAGGTCAAATGATTCCCAAGAAGAAGAAAGGAGAGGACCCTGGGCCTGTAAAGATTGGATCCAGTTTTGTAAAGAAACCGAGGGGGGAGGAGGAATGATTGGGGAATAGTTGTGGGGGAGAGGAACTATGGGAAGTATGGTGGGTGGGAACTGGGAAAGGGGAAAGCCTTTGGAATGTAAACATAAAATATAGAAAATTAAAAAAAAGAAATATGAAGAAAAAGCAGAAAAAACACAAATAAGTGTAAAAAATACGGGACATTTTTCCTTTCTGTTTTTTTTTTTTAGCATGCTGTATTAGTTACATTTTTCCCATGTCCAATGGCATTTCATAAATTTCTGTGCATATGTAGCAACATTTACTATTCTTTATTTCCATTACTCTTTCTCTCATTACCTGATTAGCATCATTGTAGTTATAAATGTCTCCATTGCATTTATTATCATTAAAATCCCAAGCAGAGTATGGAACTCCTGAGAATTCCCTGTTATTAGGATTGAAGTAACTTCCACAGGTACTGCTTGTTCCTGCAGCATTGCCAACGCCACACATGTGATTAATGACAGCATCCACATAAATACGGACCTAACAAAGAAAAATGCATACTTGAATAGGATTCAAGAATCTATAGTTACATTACAATCTCACAGCAAAGCTCCAAAACATTTCATCTGCTGCTTTGTAGTTTCACTTTAGAAAAGTGAGTCAAGTGATAAAGGAAACTAGTGTAAAATAAGATCTACTACAGTCAGACTATCTGAAAAAGAATACGGAGCTCTTAAGCAAAGAGAAGCAGACACTGCCCGAACTATAAACTTTTGTTCAGTTTTTGAAGAAATAGGATATGTTATAAGTTTGAGAGACGGTTACGTTTGACATTTTATGGGGTTACAAGGAGAAAAATCTTTACTTAATCATATACTACATGGCTAAAGACCATGTAGTATATATCTCTGCATTATAGAACAAAGCAGATATTGAGCACTTAAAATAATGATGGGGAAGAAACCTGAAAATTGTGGTTAGAAGGAGTAATGACATAAAAATGACTTAATGCTAACGTATGAACCAGTGCCAATGAAAATACATTAAGATGTTTTAATAGTTATTAATTTTAAAAGTCAACATTTTACTTTATGAGTACTATTCTTTCAACCTCAAATCGTATGTATTCATGAAATTCAACAACCAGAAGTCCCAGAGCTCCCAAGGACTAAACCACCAACCAAAGACTATACATGGAGGACCCCATGGCTCCTGAAGTATCTGTAACACAAAATAGCCTTGCCAGGCATCAAGGGAGGAGAGGCCCTTGGTCCTGTGAAGGATTGATGTCCTAGTGTAGGGGAATTCGCAGGCAGGGATACAGGAGTGGGTAAGTGGATGGGGGAGCAGTCTCATAAAGCAGGGGGAGGGAGTATGGGATAGGGGGTTGGCAGGAAGGAGGAAACCAGGAAAGGGGATAGCATTTGAAATGTAAATAAAGAAAATATCCAATAGAAAAAAGTTGACAATAAGACAGAACTAACAGTAAAGTGGAAAGTAAAATTTTAGAAATTTAAAACTTGCTTAAACAAAAAGAAAGACACAAAGGAGAAATAATTTCATGTATGATAATTTTAAAGTAAGCATGTCTTCACTTACACCAACATTGTTGCACCTCGTCACCATGTCTCTGAATTCATCTTCATTTCCAGACCTTGTGCAAATTTTGTAGCTAATTGGTTGGTATCTTTCCCACCAAGGCCTTGATGGGTTATAAACTATTACGTTTTCATTGGGTGGAGACACCTACAAATAAAATAGTTATCATTAGTACCAGATTATGGCTTATGTTACAGACCTAAATCTTGTAGAAAGCTATCAATAATCGGACGTTACTTCTCAGCCTATAAGCATTCACTTCTGTTGATTAACCATCACCAGATATTATGGAAGGACATTGCAGAGTCCTCTTGATATTCTACAGCAAGTATAAAGGGGCAACGACTACCAAACTTTTTCATTTCTCATCAAAGTTATGTGTGACATGAAGTTGTGGTCTAAAGTCCCTATTCTTGATTAGAATATATTGTGAACACAGTAAGTTTGCATTTAATTTGTGAAGTGATCTTACCTGCACCCCTCCAAATCCCTTAGGAGCTAAGTATCTCTCACATTCCTTGGCAATATCAACCCAGCGCCACTCGAACAGGTGGACAATAGACGTCCTCCCATTTGTAGTTTGTGGGTCATATTGAGCCCAGCAGAACCCAATGAGGGAAAGCAGCAGGATGAACTTCATTTTGCTTTGAAGTTGTCAGTGTTCTTTCTAGAGCCTATTTATATTTCTGCAAAAAGGACATGTTCCAAAGTAAATACTCATGAGTAAATATTTAAAGTACATTCTATCATCAAACGAGATCAGCAGCAATGATGTGCAGAGCTGAAGCTTCTTCAGAAACTCCCATGGAGAAAAATGTAATTCTTCAAGTTATCAATTATTAATTTGCTGATGTTAGATCTTACTTTTTATGACCTCCAACAGCCAGTACAAGGAGAATTACAACTGAAAACAAATATATCTGGGACTTTCCATTTCTAAATCTCTGTATTGCACCATTCCAAATAGCAACAGGGTAATCAATTCATTTATTTTTGTTTCCCCCACTTAAGTTTTTATTTTTGTTATTTCAGTATTTTCATTGAATTTTAAGATGCTGCAATTTATTGTGTCATGCACCTACTATTTTATTTTAAAAAAATGAAAAAAGTTAAGATTTTGTGCAAGTTGCCAATTTATAAAAAGTACTCTAAATAAAAATAATTGTTTAAGGGAGATAGCATTAAATTTAAATGCCTCTGGAATTGTGAAATATGCATTTCTTTTTCACCAATCCTTAGACTGAAACCTCAGTGCTCAAAGCAGTAGAGTTCGTTGTGTGTTAATTTTTTCTCCTTAGCATTGTTTCTTTTCATTCTGATATAATACTTCATAAAAAGTAAAAATTCACTGCCTTTCCAATCTATGGAAAATCCTATGAATGAAAGTTATAGTGTAGATAAAGAAGCAACATCCTCCTTTCTTTCAGAAAGTGATGGGTTAGTGTCCTATTTTACCAAGGACTGACTTTTAGGGATATAATGATGAACAAATTCACAGTTGAAGTTAATGGAAACAAAAGTAAGCTTGTTCATGAATATAATTGCATTAACAGTGTCAATAATATAATTTACCAGAATATAAAAATAAGTGAAATTTACAAATGATAAATAGTGAATTGAGTTCAACATGGGTGTCTTTCCAACTCAATGTTTAGGGAATACTTCGCTAAGGAAGGGACCTTGCCACTGGTTTGAATGATGAAAGGCAAAAGATGCTTTGAAGATCAGAAAAACCAAACCATGGCATAGTAAAGCCTACAGATGAAACGACCTTAGAATATTAGAGAGACATTAATAACAACAAAAATGTCAACAGAGCTAGTGCATGTATAAAAAAAGGGAAGATGAAATCAGGTGAGGTCATTATGTAAGGCCAAGTTTCAGAACAGAAATCTGCCAAGAATCTATGAGGATTAGAGAATAATACAATTACAACTATGTCTTCTGTGATCAAAAATAGCTAGGATAAAGAAATTCTAAGTTCCAAAATCCAGGTATTGCCTATGGTGTTGAAATGAGTGATGCCCTCATTATTACATAAATAAACATTAAATGTGAAAGTGGGCGATACACACAATTCTAATTCTTATTTTAAAAAATCCATATACCTAAAAAACTATGGACCAGAAGAACTGAGTAATGCAATCGTGTTCTTGTAGTAAATAACAACAAAAGCATTTTTCAATGTGTTTAATTAGACTTCATTTACTATTTGTTATAATTTTCTACTTATATTGCTATAATACTAAAGTTGTGCTTTCTAGTAAATGAGCCACCAGAAATAATTGGCTATTAAGCTGTGAAATGTTAGCCTAAACACTGTTACTCTAAGCTAAATTGCTGTTTAGTTTTAGTATATTAATAGAAGGGAATAATTATTTTATACTTTTTGAAACAGAAAAGGACATATCATGATACATTAGGTGAAATAAAACTATTTTATTAATGTTAAAATGTATTAATGCTACATTGTAATTGTCCATTATAAATGTTAGTTCATATACAGGATTTATATTATACTCTATCAAAACTGTTCTATAGGCACTATTAAGTCTGAGAGGAGACACAGCACATATACAGAAACAAACAGCAACACAGTACAGGATAGTGTTAGGATTTTAAGAAAATGGCTTTGGAATCTTATTAACTCAAAAATCAAATCTGATGGATAGGAATGAATAAGATATTTGATTTAAATAAAGCGTTTAGATTGTAGTAATATATAAGATGAAATTTCTTTTTAGTAAGAAAAAATATAAAAAGTTATAACAGGACAGGTGAAACTATAAGTAGTCAAAGTGGTACACTAGACCTTGGTGTGTGTGAGGGAGCAAAGGGGGGCAAAGTTGGAAATTGAATGGCTACACCAAAATCAGTTTAAAAAAAAGAAAGAAAAAAGAAAAGAAAAAAGTAGTTGAATGCTTAAGAACTTTTTGACAATGTTGTTTTACTTTATTTTTACATTTATTTCATTTGAAAGCTCAATTCTTGAATACTTCATTTACATTATTTTAAGTCCATACTATCTCTCCTCCAACCTCTTCCCTCATGTTCCATCTTTCTAATTCATAAAGTCTTCTCTCTTATTTATTGCATGTATATATGCAATATATTTAGGGATCTGCATATGTATATATATATATATATATATATATTTAGATATGACCATTTACCATTTGAGAAGATAATCTATCAGGAAGCTTATTCAGTGAGAAGTCTGGTTGTCCCTTTCTTAGCAGTCATTTATTAGCACTAATACTTATCCTACATGTGTATTTTCATAAGTGTCCCTTCAAAAACGATGTCTTTTTTTTTTCATTTTAGAAAAGCATTTGTTTGATTTGAAGTTAGCACCAATGGAGAACAAACATTAAACCCTTGCATATTAGTAAACCAAAGAGTAATCAATTTCTGCAGTAAGGATGAAAATTATGAAAGTGAAAAAAATTATGTCAAATGAGTAATGATTCCTTGTGTCCATATCTATGTGGAGATTCTTCCTACATAATCTATGAGATAGACTTTTAGTTGACACTTCCCAGTGCTTTATCAGCCAATGGAAAATAAGTAGCAATTTAATCTGTATTTTTCCAGGGATGTAGGGAAATTTCTTTCTATACCATGAGTAAAACTTGTACTTCAGGCAACATGAAGATGTATAGTTGTCCCTCTTTGTGCCAAAGATTTGTGTTAGATGACCAGCTATCTACCATTGTGTGGTATGCCCAGGCCAGCTCAGTAGAAATATTGCCTGCTCCACACAAAAACTTATGATACAGGAGTTTTTATTCATCAACAATTAAATAATGTGCAGAGAATTGAAAGAGAGGTAGAGTAGTGTTGAAGACGGGATGGGAGGTAAGGTGTTATGTTCTAAATGTAAATTGCAAAGTGTCCTTAATAGGGTCATGTGTTTGAACACTTGTCCCCAAGATGGTTGTGCCTTTGAGAAAGGTAGAACATTGCAAAGATGAAGCCCTATCTGCTGACCATTGTATATTTTTCAAACTTTTATTTCCAGTTTTTCTGCCACTGTTACTCATCCTGCTAATGTAGCTGCTATTATTCTATGATAACATTAAAACTTATAATAATTGTAGATTGGAGGCCATTGGCTCTCCAGAAACTTGGTGCTCAATTAAGACTGCTCAGGCATTTCCATGCAAACTGATAAACTGTTGATTCTCCAGTGTGAAGGTAGCCACTGGTCAAATGCCCAGACTGAATCATGAAGGACAAATTAGTAAAGATCTGTTCCCTTCATAAATATTAGTGACTTCTTGGCTCTAGAAAATCTGATCAAACTCAACATGAGAGGAGGAAGACTGGGGAGACAATAGAGATGGTAGAGATGGGTAAGAAATTCAAAGGGATAGAGGGAAAGAAGGCTTACAAATTTGGTAAAGGCTGAGTACAGAAAAAAATCTAATTAGATTCAGAGGAATAGTATGAATACGGAAAGTCAAAAAGGAATCTGCTACTTAAGTATTTACTAAGCAGAAAAATGGTGCTGACCTTATATCACAATTAATCTAGGAAAAATGGGAGCTACTCTAGCATATCCTGATATTCAGGTTCAGTGCTAAACCATGGAATTATAAAAACAAATTTTGAAGATGAATATGAAGAGATATGAAATGCTTGCCCAATAAATAGCAGCTTCTATAAAGCATGAGGATAGGAATTGAATGTTCAGCTTTCATATAGTTGCTGTTGTACTCATGTTGTCTGTAAGACAAATAAGAGGCTGTGACTGGATGATCGATCCTAGGAAATCCTGGTTTACAAGACTGTCCAGAATGGTAAGTTTCAAGTTAATTCATTCACTCACAATTATTGCCTTCTTGTCATCCATGATGGGTGATCCTACAGATACATTTGAATACTTATAACACTGCACCCATATATATCCCCAAATAGGCCGATATGATGAATAAAGCAGATACAGTTGTGAATTTTTAGCACAGCAATGATAATTTGAGGAACTGTATACAAAATATGTAATCTTAATTGTCAGTTGTCTGAACATAACAGACACCACCTTTGGCATTTGCTATGCACAGGCAAATGAACATTGGCTGTCTTATCAGGCTTTCAGTTCCTCATCTTGACAGTTTACTGGATATCAAAATGAAGTTCTAAAAGGCTAGCAATGATTTTATCCAATTTTGATCTTTGTGTACCATGATTAATACCTGCTTGCCATTATGTATCTACAAGTACAAACTTTCTATGACAGTTGCGACTTTCCTAGCGGATCTTATGTTTGCTCTATTGCAGTCAATGTGTGCTTGGCACCGTAAACCTTCCTAAAATAATATGACTTTCTAGATCACTGACTAAAATTTACTACCAATATTTTTGCTAAATGGAGATGTTACTATGTCTTATAAATACACATTTGTACTCATAGACTGAAGAAATTCTGACTTTACAGAAGACTCATAGAGAAGTGGGTGACAATCAAGTCATCAAAATATTGAGAATAAGAGAATAATAAGTGTTCATCCCTAAGTAGAATACCTATACATCTCACACCAATGTCCTTTGGAACATAGTAGAAGAGGAATAATGATAATATGACAGCTAGCAGATGGGGAGAAGCAATATATAATGCTGCCTTCTATATGCCTTTGTAAACACAAGGAAACATCAGCTGAGACTCACATAGAAGCAGGTAAGGGCACTAGAAATTAAAAACTTGACTACTCAGAAATAATGGAGTATGAGAAGTATGAGAAGAAGGAAATTCGAAGGGAAGTATGAGGCGATATTATATATAGCTTGGCCAAAAATCTTAAAACATAAAATAGCACTAGGCATGTAGGTGAGTGACAAAATTTCTGCTGAGCATTTAAGAGGCTTTAGTTGCATTTACGAGCAACACATACATATAATGGGAGATTTGATAAGATTTTTATGAGGAAGTAATTCTCTTCTGGGATAAATATATTCATGTGTATTCACACATATATATGCTTAGCCAATATTTATGTCTACTATGTCATTTGACAGTACTCATACAGAGCACATAATTATCAATACAGATTACATAATGTGTCTTAGTTCATATCATAACTTTATTAGAGCCTTTGTTCATCCTTCATGTAGTAATTCATAAAATATTTGATGGAAAAATGTTAACAATAATTACTTGTTTATAATTTTAATGGAAAAGCTAATTACACTGGTTTGAGGTTTATTTATTTTATAACTACTGAATTGTCACATTGTAGGCCATAGATGTGTATAATTAAAATAAAATTTATAAAAGGAAAAAAAGTTAAAAAATAATATCTAATGTTAAGAAGAAAATTCAATCTCAAAATTACAGTGTTACTCAAAGTATTTTTCTAATAAATATAGAGAAGTAATTTCTATATTTTTATTTAAAGCCTACAATATAAATAATATTACAGAGGAATGACACTTCAATAAAGCCAGGATTTCTTTTTTTTAATTTAAATATGTATATTATTATACAAATAATTTTAAATGTAGAAAAAGATAAACACTAAATTCAATGCATTGATAAGTTTGTTGGCTGTGGATAATCATTGGTTATCTCCAAGTTTTAGTTAATAAGTCGGGGGTATGGCACATTTGGGATCTTCTTGTTCTTGCTACTTGCAAGCACCTGATACTTAATAGGATAATACTTAAAGCTACAACATTATTAATGCTGATTTACAAAATTCAGATAGCATTTCCAAACACTATGAATTAATATATTGTCAGGCATGGAATAATGGATCATATTGAATCAAATGTACTGACTCTTGTATCTTCTATTTTAGAAACAAATGATGACATATCATTTGCCACTAATGATGAAATAGAAGTTAAGGTGTTTTCTTTAAAAATTAGTAATTTCCATGCATGTAATTGGGTAAATAAGACAGGTAAACCTTCTAAAACAGGAATTAAAATGATTGTTTATGGAAAATGACAAAGGAAGAAGGCAACACAGAAATAAACCATTAAAGAGGTAAAAGAAGAAATGCTAATCTTAGCAGCTGAAATAGAAAATAATTTAAGTGAAATATCCACAACCTGGCCTACTCTGTCTTAAGAAGTTCCTGTGGGGTTTAGCTGCTACAGTCTCTAAACACATCTCCATAAGTATGGTGTGGTGTAGTGGAGTCAGCTCTAAAGAGGAAAGAAAAGAGGCACATTTCTCTTAGCCTTCCATTTTACATAAATATAATCTTGTCAATCCATTAGAGAATGCGTCGGGAGACTGAAATGTGTTAGGTATACATTATTGCTTTGATTTTAGGTTGATTTGAATATAAGGCAGAAAAATTCCCAAAACAATTTTAGAAAAAGCCAGGATTTCTATTAACATGTCAAGTACCATGATTTAAACATTTAACTCACATTTAAATTACAAAAGAATTATATAATTGTTGATCTATGTAGACATAAAGGAAAAGGTAGTTTTACTATTTTTCGTAGCTTCCTCTTTGCATGTGTATGCTTGTAAATTGTTTACAAAATTGTTTCTCTGTGTGTAGACTTTTTCTTTGTTGTATACTGTTTTTATATATGCAAATGAATTAACTAACATTGACCCATAAGGCACACTGTTCTTCCCATTGCATTTATTGCCCAAGAAGACTCATAGTTAATTATCTTTCTATCTTTAATAAGACACATGACTTACTAAAACTTTATGAAATTATTTGTTGTTACAATTTTGTATACAATATTTTATTATTATTTTATTTATTTACATTCCAAATGTTTCCCCATTCCTGGTCTCCCCTCCATGAGTGCTTCACCCCCATTCCATCCCCTTTGATTCTGAGAGGGTTCTCCCCTACCCACCCACCCAATTCCCACCTCACCACTGTAGCATCCCCATTCCCTGGGGCATTACGTTTCTACAGGATTTAGCACATCCTTTCCAATTGATAAAAGGCAGTCCTCAGCTACCTCTGTAGTCAGGGTCATGGACCAGCCCATGTATGTTCTTTGGTGTCTTAGCCTCTGGGAGCTCTGGTTAATTGATACTGCTGTTCTTCCTATAGTATTGTAATCCCCTTTAGCTCCTTCCAGCCTTCCCTTAATTCTTCCATAGGAGTCCCCAACCTTAGTCCAAAGGTTGGCTGTAAGTATGTGTATCTCTATGTGCATCATCAGCTACTGGTAGAGTCTCTCAGATGACAGCCATGCTAGATTCCTGTCTGCAAGCACAACATGGCAATAGTGTCTGGGTTTGGTGCCTGCTCATGGGATGGATCACAAGTTTGGCCAGTCTCTGGGTGGCCTTTGAAAAGGCAGTCTTTTAAATCACTCACTGTCATAGTTCATACCTTAGGTACCAATAAAGGCAATGGGATTCTAGGCTATAAAGCACCCATTGGCTGAATGATTTTAATTCCTCTCATATGTGTTAACATGATGCATTTTTCCTATTTATCTTTAAATGTATTTTATTCTTTTTCATTACTTTCAATTTTTTCACAGTCCTGTCATACTTTTTACATTCATTATTAAATGCTGAGTCCTTTCATTTTTTCATCTTCACTTTTCAATATCTTAAAGCTTTAGATAGCAATGTTATGTAGAAGTTAGTCAAGTTAATAATTGCTCTTAGTGTAACACAAGGTTTCTCTAAATTGACATTGAATTATGCACAAATGCTTCAAATCAATAAATGTTCACTTGCCAGCGACTCATGCCAAAAAATGATATGAACTTAAGTTTTGCATAGTCTCATGAGAAGGTTAGAAACAAATAACAAAGATAAAGTTTTTCAAGTCTGCCGACAGGATGCCTGAAAATATTGACACATTTTGAGCCAAGAGTCGATAGTGTTTCCAATGTAAATAGAACATTCTGTGCTCAGGGGCATGCTAACAAAATCTGTAAACAAACCCCCCAAAAAAGAAAAAAAAAGGAAGTATGAAACCTTTAATGACTTAATGATACCATATCGATACTACTTTATCTCAGTACAAAAAGAAGGAGGGAGGTCTGTCTTAATCTAGAAGAAAAGTAGATCTTTATTCCCTTACATTATTACTAACCTGGTTTATTTATTTACTTTACATTTATTTATTTACATTTCAAACGTTGTCCTGCTTCCAGGTTTCTCCTCCAAAAACCCTCAGTCCCTTTGCTTCTAAGATGGTGCTCTCCCACCCACATACACACCAACTCCTACCTCAGCTCACCCCATAACATCTCCCTTTGCTGGGGCAACAAGTCTCTGCAGGCTTCTTCCCTCTTTATTACTTAAAAAACTAATATGTAAGCTCATGGGAGGAGATTAGGTGGGAAGAGGAGGGGTAGTGAATAGAAGAGAGAAAAGTCTTTTCTTTTTTTTTAATTTTTATTTTCTATATTCTATGTTTACATTCCAAAGGCTTTCCCCTTTCCCAGTTCCCACCCACCATACTTCCTATAGTTCCTCTCCCCTCCAACTATTCCCCAATCATTCCCCCTCCCCCCTCGGTTTCTTTACAAAACTGGATCCAATCTTTACAGGCCCAGGGTCCTCTCCTTTCTTCTTCTTGGGAATCATTTGACTTGCTAATTGTGTCTTGAGTATTTAGGGCTTCTGGGCTCATTAATATCCACTTATCAGTGATTGCATTTCATGTGTATTCTTTTGTGATTGTGTTAACTCACTCAGGATGATATTTTCCAGGTCTAACCATTTACCTACAAATTGCATGAATTCATTATTTTTAATTGCTGAGTAGTATTCCATTGTATAAATATACCACATTTTCTGTATCCATTCCTCCTTTGAGGGATATTTGGGCTCCTTCCAATTTCTGGCTATTATAAACAAGGCTGCTATAAACATAGTGGAGCATGTGTCTTTATTGTGTGCAGGGGAATCCTCTGGGTATATGCCCAGGAGTGGTATGCTAGGGTCCTCTGGAAGTGACATGCCCAATTTTCTGAGGATCCGCCAAACTGATTTCCAGAGGGGTTTTACCATTTTGCAATCCCACCAACAGTGGAGGAGTGTTCCTCTTTCTCCACATCCTCGCCAGCACTTGTTGTCTCTTGAGTTTTTAGTCTTAGCCATTCTGACTGGTGTGAGGTGGAATCTCAGGGTTGTTTTGATTTGCATTTCCCTGATGACTAATGATGTTGAACATCTTTTAAGGTGTTTCTCGGCCATCCGAATGCTGGTTCAACTGGAGGTCAACATGCAGAAGAATGCGAATTGACCCACTCTTATCTCTTTGCACTAAGATCAACTCCAAGTGGATCAAGGACCTCCACATAAAACCAGACACACTGAAACTATTAGAAAAGAAACTTGGGAAGACCCTGGAGGACTTGGGCACAGGGGAAAAGTTCCTGAACAGAACACCAATAGCGTAAGCACTAAGATCAAGAATCGACAAATGGGACCTCATAAAATTACAAAGTTTCTGCAAAGCAAAGGACACTGTCAGAAGGACAAAACGGCAACCAAAAAAGTGGGAAAAGATCTTCACCAACCCCACATCCGACAGAGGGCTAATATCCAATATATACAAAGAACTCAAGAAATTAGACCACAGAGAACCAAATAACCCTATCAAAAAATGGGGCACAGAGCTAAACAAAGAATTTTCACCAGAAAAGTCTTTTCTTAATGTTCATTGTCCACAAGAAAATCTGAAACGAGAGATTATGGACAAAGCTGTATGGGATTTTCTTTTGTTGTTGTTGTTGGTTTTTTTGTTGGTTTTGTTTTTTTCTTTATTTTCTATATTCTTTGTTTACATTCCAAAGGCTTTCCCCTTTCTCGGTTCCCCCCTCACCACAAGTCCCCTAAGTCCTCTTCCCTCCACCCATTCCCCAATCACACCCCCCCACCCCATTTCTCTGTTCTCTCCTACAAATCTGTATCAGGTCTTTTCAGGACCAGGGTCCTTTCCTTCCTTCTTCTTGGAAATCTTTTAATTTGCTAATTGTGCCTTGAGTATTCAGGGCTTTTGGGCTCATTAATATCCACTTATCAGTGATTGCATTTCATGTGTATTCTTTTGTGATTGGGTTAACTCACTTAGGATGATATTTTCCAGATCTAACCATTTCCGTACAAATTGCATGAATTCATTATTTTTAATTGCTGAGTAGTATTCCATTGTATAAATATACCACATTTTCTGTATCCATTCCTCCTTTGAGGGACATCTGGTCTCCTTCCAACTTCTGGCTATTATAAATAAGGCTGCAATGAACATAGTGGATCATGTGTCTTTATTGTATGCAGGGGATTCCGCTGGGTATATGCCCAGGAATGGTATGACAGGGTCCTCTGGGATTTTCTTAAGTAGACAAATTAAAATAGGAAAATCCACCCTAAATACAAGGAAGTCCAAGAAAAGTATTGGTTTTGACTGCTTTTTTGTTTTGTGTTGTTTTTTGTTGTTCTTTTGTTTTTTTGTCTTGCTATTGAGTTCATGTAACTTGTTGCAACTGGCCATGCAGCTACAACTGTTAATGTTGCACAGTGCTGATTTCAAAACCTAAATTCCTTCCTGCTTATTGGACATCATTTGGTATGTGGATTGTGTCTTTGGTGTCCCAAGATTCTAGGCTAAAAAGGTTCAAAGGATCAGTGTAGGGGAATACCAGAACAGGGAAGTGGGAAAGGGTAGATGGGGGAACACAGGGAGGGAAAGGGCATGTGGGACCTTTGTGGGTCAGGGAACCAGAAAAAGGGAAATGAAATGTAAATATAGTATATGTCCAATTAAAAAATATTTAAAAAAAAAACTAAATTCCCAGGACATGATCCAAGCACTTGGGAGTTAGAGGCAGACATATCTCTGTGTTCAAGTGCATCCAAGGCTACATAATGAGAGACTGTCACAAACAAACAAACCTAGATTCCTGAGCCTTCCAGTAAGGAATGAAGACCAATGACTCTCTAAAATCCCTCAATACATTTACTGCTCAATTGGAAGTAATAGCATTGTAAGACTCTGGACCAAGCAGCAAACACTTTCCAGATTTTCAGAGTGAAGACAAGCACTGAGGCACTATCACAGCTGCATCAGATAAGTCAATCTAATAAATCTCCTTTGAGTATCTATTGTCTATTAATTATATTCCTGTAGCAAACCCTGACCAAATAGAAAGAGTGTGAAATAAGGAGGAAGGAAGAGAAGGGAGGGGTAAAAAGGAAAAGGAAGACAAGGGAAGAGAAAGAGGAGAAGAGAGAGGAATGCAGAGGAGAGGAAAAGTAATAAAGATGGGATGGAGGCTGCGTTCAGAATAGAGAGCAAACTAATTAAATTCAGGAGAACAGTTTTAGAAAAAATTAATCAAAGAACACTTTGTGACTTAAAGGTTTGATACATGGAATATCTTTTAACATGTCTAGTGCTTATAGAAGAGTGCTGGGTAAAGAAAGCAGAACTATTCCAGGATATCCTAAGTTTGAAGAATCAAATTTAAATGAAATGAAAATTAAAAAAAAACATTTAAGGTAGATATGAAAACTTGGGGATATAGCTCAGTAAAAAAATGCAATTGTCAGCATAGTCTCACACACACACACACACACACACACACACACACCTACCTCTTAAACCCAGCATTTGGGGACACAAATTTTCAGGTTCTAGGAGATACTTTGTTTATTCATATTTCAAAAATGGGTTTGGTGAAAGGCCCTAATGTGGACAAATTTTATAATGATAAATAATAACATTAATTTTCATCTCTGCCCTCGATGCATATACACAGTATGCTCACTGCAGACAGATGGATACATACATACAATATTCTCATCACACACCAAAAGCAAAGAAGGGATGAAGAATCTGATGGTATTCATGTTTAAAAATAAAACAATAATACTTTTTAAATTGACAAAACTTTTAGCAAGCAAACAGAAGTAGAGACTGAACAGAACAAATTCCATGTCCCCCAGGGCATTTTTGTGTACAGACCAGGGAAAGTTGCTTTATTTTAAGATATGCAAACTTGGATTTTGAGTGCTGAAAATGCACCAAAGCAAGTTTTGTATAAATCTATAAGGTGAGAAAATCCCAGGAGTTATACCAATGGGGATAGAAAAATAGGAAAGAGACAGTAGAATGATGATTTAAGTATTGAGAAACCATTTATTAAAAGGGAACCAGTTAAGAGTAAGAAGGAAGAAGTATGTTTAAATACAAGAGACTAACTGGAAGTCACAATGAATTCAATTCAGAAGAGAAAAAGGATAGCTAGATGGAGGTAAGAATGTTGCTTTAGCTATAAAGCACTTAAAGAATTATAAGCTCATCAGTAGAACTTCACTATTGATTGAAGTATGCAAAAGCTTAACATCAAAGACTAACCTTAACATTAAGCCAAGTTATACTTTCAAACACTGTATTTTCTAAGCAAGACCTGGGAAATTTCTTGAAGAGTAACTTTTTTATGATGGAAAATAATTCCTATGAAGTAACATTTTAAAATTCTTTTATTTTTGAAATTGTACTGTAATTGAATAATTTTTCTCTCCTTCCCTTCTTCCAAACCCACGCATGTACCCTCACTTGCTCTTTTCAAATTTGCGATCATTTTTTTTAGTAACTGCTAGTTTTTTCAATAAGCATAGGTAAACACAAATAAATTCCTAAGTACAACTTGCTCAACCTATATAGTGTTAATTCTGTGTACATTTTCAGAGCTGATTGTGGGATATTGTATTACCAGTTGATGTGCTTCTTGGGGGAAAATGGGGGAATTTGGGGAAAAATGTTTTACCTTCCCTCAAAATGTTTTCTTGCCTATAGCTCTTCGTGTAGGCTTGAGGCCCGGTGGACTCTCCCCATTCTACTGTCTTGTGTATTGTTGGTATTCTTGTTCATTTCATGATCAGGAAGTCATGTTGCTGAGATTTTTATGCTTCTAAAATTACAAGAGACATAATTTCTTACCAAACTCTTTGATCATCTTTGATCTTTCTATGCCCCTTTCTGCAATGTTCCACGATTCTTTTGATTTATTAATCACTCCATTTCTTTACATCTCAAATGCTCTCTCTCTTTCTGGTCATTTCTCCACAAAGCCCCCATCCCACATTCACCCTATACCCCACCCTTTGCCTCAATGAGAGTGCTCACCCACCTTCTCCCATCCTACTGCTCCAGCATCAACCCTTCATAGGACCAAGCACCTCCCCTCCCATTGTTGTCAGGCAAGGCCATCCTCTGCTACATATGTATCTGGAGTTATGGATCTCTCCATGTAAGCTCCCTGGTTGGTGGTCTAGTATCTGAGAGCACTGGGTGGTCTGGCCAGCTGATGTTGTTCTTCCTATGGGGTTAAAATCCCCTCTCCTACCCCTATCTCTGCTGTTCCAGTTCTTCTAACAGCTGCCCCACAGGGTCCCTGAGCTCAGTCTCATGATTGGCTCCAAGCATCCACATCTGCATTGGTGAGTTGCTGGCTGGATCTCACATGAAGCAGCCACACTTGGTTCCTATCAGCAAGTGCCTCTTGACCACTTGGCAACAGTGTAGGGTTTGGTGTTTGCAGACAGGATGGAACCCCAGGTGGGAAAGTCTCCATATGGCCCTTCCTTCAGTCTCTGCTCCACTTTTTTGTCCCATTTCTTCCTTTGGACAGAAACATTTCTGGGTTAAAACCTTTGAGTTGTGTGGGTGCCCCCATCCCTCTGGAAGTGGTCTCAACAGTTTCTATCTTCCTCTTCTCTGCACATTTCTGCTAAAGTCATCTCCATCAGGTCCTGGGACCCTCTCTTTTCCCAGGTAGAGAGAGAGAGAGAGAGAGAGAGAGAGAGAGAGAGAGAGAGAGAGAGAGAGAGAGAGAGAGACAGAGAGAGAGACAGAGAGACAGAGACAGAGAGACAGACAGAGACAGAGAGACAGAGATTGGTTCACACAGCCCCTTTTATGGTGGGCCAGGCTACCAGGTAATCGTGGGGCGGGAAACCTGCCTATAGCCAGCTGACAACTGTGGGAGTGGAGTCCAGCCAGAACACTAGAGGCCTGGTGTGTCTAGTTTATACTTAACTGAAGGCTAGAGGATTATGTCCAACAGCCAAGGACTTTGAACATTTCTTTGGGTGCTTCTCAGCAATTTCAGATTCCTCAGTTGTGAAATCTCGGTTTAGCTCTACACCCCATGTTTCCATTGGGTTGTTTGGCTTCTTGATGATTAGTTTCATGAGTTCTACATATATTTTTTGGATATTAGCCCTCTATCAGATGTGGGGTTAGTGAAGATTGTTTCCCAATCTTCAAGTTGCCAATTTGTCTTATTGGCTATGTCTTTTGCCTTACAGAAACTTTCATGGGACCAGTTTCATGAGGTCCCATGTATCAATTCTTCATCTTAGAGCATGAGCCATTGTGGTTCTGTTTAGGAAATTTCCCCTGAGCCAAAGAGTCCAAGGTTTTTTCCTACGTTATTTTCTATTAGATTCAATGTATCTTGTTTTTTGTTGAAGTCCTTGTTCCACTTGTACTTTGAGCTTTGTACAAGGGGACGAATATGGATCTATTTTCTTTTTTCTATCTATAGACAGTCAGTTAGACCAGCACTATTTACTGAACATGCGTTATTTTTCTATTGTATATTTTTGGCTTCTTTGTCAAATATTAAATGTCCATAAGTTTGTGATTTTATTTCCAGGTCTTCAGTTCTATTCCATTGGTCAACATGTCTATCTCTGTAACCAATAACATGCAGTTTTTATCACTATTGCTCTGTAATACAGCTTGAAATCAGGGATGGTGATTCCTCCTGAAGTTCTTTTATTGTTGAGAATTGTTTTCACTTTCCAGATGAATTTAAGAATTGTACTTTCAATTTCTTTGAAAACTTGTATTGGGATTTTGATGGGGATTGCATTGAATCTATAGATTGCCTTTGGTAGGATGGCCAATTTTACTATGTTAATTCTGCCAATCCATGAGCATGGGAGGTCTCTCCATTTTCTGAGGTCTTCTTTGAATTCTTTCTTGAGAGGCTTGAAGTTATTGTCATATAGGTCTTTCACTTGTTTGGTTAGAGTTACTCCACGATATTTATATTATTTGTGGCTATTGTGAATGGAGTTGTTTCCTAATTTCTTTCTCAGACAGTTTACCATTTGTATAAAGGAAGGCTAGTGATTTATTTGAATTAACTTTATATCCGGCTACTTTCCTGAAGTTGTTTATCAGCTAGTGAAGTTCTCTAGTAGAATTTTGGGGGTTGATCACGTATACTATCATATCATCTGCAAACAGTGATATCTTTATTTCTTTTTGCTAATTTGTATCCATTGATCTCTTTTTGGTTTCTTATTGTTCTAGCTAGGACTTTGAGTACTACATTGACTAGATATGGGGAGAATAGGCATCCTTTTCTTGTCTCTGATTTCAGTGGGATTGCTTCAAGTATATCTCCATTTAATTTGATATTGGCTGTTGGTTTACAGTAAATTGCTTTTACAATGTTTAGGTATGGGCCTTGAATTCCTGATCTTTCTAATACTTTTAAAATTAAGTTGTATTTTTTCATATGCTTTTTCTGCATCAAAGGATATGATCATGTGATTTTTTTCTTTGAGTTTGTTTATATAGTGGATTAGTTTCCCCTAGCAAAACTAACTAAAGGACTCCTCACAACCATGGCCATCTTCTGTTTTTAGATCCTGGATCAGAAGATACCCAAGATACCCCAAGCGTAAGATCTCTAGGGACTTGGGCCACCAGGCAGTCATCTAGGAACAGGAGCTTGGCAGAGCAGTGGTTCCTGTGTTCCAGCAGGGCGTGGGTTCTCTGCCCTGTGGGAGACTCTGCACTCCCCACTCCCGCAGCAACTGTAGGCATCCTTGCTGCTGACTGGACTAAGCAAACAGAACCAGAGAAGACAAGCAACATCACATCCACAGAAATAACCAAATATAACATTGCTTGGAGCAAGATACACCAGGGGTCCAACAGCACCCAAGAGGAGAAAAACACATCAGCAATCTGTGCCAGGGGAAACCCAGTCATACAGTGGTACTGACATAGCCTTACAAGCCCACAGGAGGTTCAAGCACCAGCTAGTGACTACAGGAACAACTAACGCCAGAGATAACCAGATGGCAAAAGGCAAATGTAGGAACATTACTAACAGAAAGCAAGGCAATATGGCAGCATCTGAACTTAGTTCCCCTACAGCAGTAAGTGCCAGATACCCCAACACACTAGAAAACAAGATATAGATCTCAAATCACTGGTCAGGTTGCTGATAGCAGAACGCATAGATAAATCTCTTAAAGAAATACAGGAGAAAAGGGATCAAAAATTAGAAGCCCTTACAAGGCAAACACAAAAATCACTTAAAGAAATTCAGGAGAATATGGATCAAAAAATAGAAGCCAATAAGGAGGAATTACAAAAATCACTTAAAAAAATACAAGAGAATGTGGGTCAACAAGTAGAAGTCATGAAAGAGGAAACACAAAAATCTCTTAAAGAATTACATGAAAACACAAACAAGCAAGCAAAAGATCTGAGCAAAACTATCCAGGTTCTAAAAACAAAAGTAGGAACAACTAAGAAATCGCAAAGGGAGAAAACTTTGGAGATAGAAAATCTTGGGAAGAAATCAGTGGCCATAGATGCAAATATGAACAATAGAATACAAGAGATAGAAGTAAGAATCTCAGATGCTGAAGATACCATGGAAACCATTGATTCAACAGTCAAAGAAAATGCAAACTGCAAAAAGCTTGTAACCCAAAACGTCCAGGAAATCCAGGACACAATAAGAAGACGAAACCTAAGGGTTATAGGCATAGATGAGGGGAAAGATATAGAACTTAAAGGGCCAGCAAATATCTTCTACAAAATTATGGAAGAAAACTTCCCCAACCGAAAGAGAGAGATGCCCATGAATATACAAGAGGCCTGCAGAAATCCAAACAGACTGGACCAGAACATAAATACTTCCCATCACATAATAATCAAAACCCCAAATGTACTAAACAAAGAAAGAATATTAAAGGCAGCAAAGAGAAAAAGGCCAAGTAACATATAAAGGAAGACCTATCAGAATAACACCAGACTTCTCACCTGAGACCATGAAAGCTAGAAGATCCTGGGCAGATATCATGCAGACTCTAAGAGAACACAAATTTCAGCCAAAAGTACTATACCCAGCAAAACTCTCAATCACCATAGATGGAGAAACCAAGGTAATCCTTGACAAAACCAAATTTCCATGATATCTCCACAAACCCAGACCTACAAAGGATAATAGGGGAAAAACACCAACACAAGGAGGGAAGCCACACCCCAGAAGAAGCAAGATAGAAACCCCCCTCATCAAACCCAAAAGAAGATAGCCACTCAAATATAAAACATAAGTCAAAAATGTCCGGAAGTAATAATTACTATTTCTTAATATCCCTTAACATCAATGGACTCAATTCCCCAATAAAAAGACAAAGACTAGCAGACTGGATAGGGAAACAGGACCCTATATTGTGCTGCATACAGGAAACACATCTCAGTGTCAAAGACAAACACTACCTTAGTGTAAAAGGCTGGAAGACAATTTTACAAGCAAATGGTCTCAGGAAACAAGCTAGAGTAGCCATTCTAATATCAGATAAAATTGACTTTCAACCTAAAGTCATCAAAAGAGACTCAGAAGGTCACTTCTTGCTGGTCAAAGGGAAAATCCACCAAGAAGAATTCTCAATACTGAACATCTATGCTCCAAATGCAAGGGCACCCTCATTCATAAAAGAAACTTTACTAAAGCTTAAAGCACACATTGCACCTAACACAATAATTGTAGGTGACTTCAACACTCCACTCTCCACAATGGACCGATCAGGAATGCAGAAACTAAACAGAGACACAGTGAAACTAATTAAAAGTTTGGACCAATTTGATTTAACGGATATATATAGAACATTTCATCCTAAAGGACAAGAATATACCTTTTTCTCAGAACCACATGGTACCTTCTGCAAAATCGATCATATAATTGGTCACAAGACAGATGTCAACAAATATAAGAAAATTGAATGAATCCCATGCCTCCGTTCAGATCACTATGGAGTAAAAGTGGTCTTCAATAGCAACAAAAACAACAGAAAGCTCACATACACATGGAAACTGAACAATACTCTACTCAATGACACCTTGGTCAAGGAAGAAATAAAGAAAGAAATCAAAGACCTTTTAGAATTTAATGAAAATGAAGGTAGAACCTACCCAAATCTATGGGACACAATGAAAGCAGTGCTAAGAGGAAAACTCATAGCCCTGAGTGCCTCCAAAAAGAAACTGGAGAAAGCACACTAGCAGCTTAATGGCATACCTGAAAGTCCTGGAACAAAAACAAGTTAATTCACCCAGGAGGAGTAGAAGACAGGAAATCATCAAACTAAGGGCTGAAATGAATCAAATAGAAACAAAGCAAACCATACAAAGAATCAACAAAACCAGGAGCTGGTTCTTTGAGAAAATCAACAAGATAGATAAACCCTTAGCCAGACTAACCAATGGGCACAGAGACACTATCCAAATTAACAAAATTAGAAATGAAAAGGGGGATATAACAACAGAAACAGGAAATTCAAAAAATCATCAGATTCTACTACAAAAGTATATACTCAATGCAACTGGAGAATCTGGAGGAAATGAACAATTTCCTAGACAGATAACAAATACCAAAATTAAATCAGGATCAATTAGATCAGATAAAGAGTCCCATAACACCTAGAGAAATAGAAGAGGTTATAGAACATCTCCCAACCAAAAAAAAGTACAGGACCAGATGGTTTTGTGCAGAATTTAATCAGACCTTCAAGGAAGACCTAACACTAATACTCTTCAAACTTTTCCACAAAATAGAAACAGAAGGAACACTGTCCAACTCTTTCTACAAAGCCACAATTACGCTGATACCAAAACCGCACAAAGATCCAACAAAGAAAGAGAACTACAGGCCAATTTCCCTTATGAATATCGATGCAAAAGAACTAAATAAAATTTTTGCCAACCAAATCCAAGAGCACATTAAAACGATCATTCACCATGATTAAGAAGGCTTCATCCCAGGGATGCAGGCATGGTTCAATATATGGAAATCCATCAATGTAATCCACTACATAAACAAACTAAAGGAAAAAAACCACATGATCATCTCATTAGATGCTGACAAAATTCGGCATCCTTTCATGCTAATAGTCCTGGAAAGAACAGGAATTCAAGGCCCATACCTAAACATAATAAAAGCAATATACAGCAAACCAGTAGCCAACATCAAAATAAATGGAGAGAAGCTTGAAGCAATCCCACTAAAATCAGGGACTAGACAAGGCTGCCCTCTCCCTCCATATCTTTTCAATATATTACTTGAAGTTCTAGCGTGAGCAATTAGACAACATAAGGAAGTCAAAGGGATACAAATTGGAAAGGAAGAAGTCAACTATCACTTTTTGCAGATGATATGATAGTTTACTTAAGTGACCCCCCCCAAAAAAAAAAAAACTCCACCAGAGAACTCCTACAGCTGATAAAAAAAACTTCAGCAAAGTGGCTGGTTATAAAATCAACTCAAGCAAATCAGTAGCCTTCCTGTACTCAAAGGACAAGCAGGCTGAGAAAGAAGTTAGGGAAATAACACCCTTCACAATAGCCACAAACAATATAAAGTACCTTGGCTTGACTCTAACCAAACAAGTGAAAGATCTGTATGACAAGAACTTCAAGTGTTTGAAGAAAGAAATCAAAGAAGACCTCAGAAGATGGAAAAATATTTTATGCTCTTGGATTGGCAGGATCAATGTAGTAAAAATGGCCATCTTGCCAAAAGCAATCTACAGATTCAATGCAATCCCCATCAAAATGCCAAATCAAGTCTTCATAGATCTAGAAAGAGCAATTCTTAAATTCATCTGGAGTAACAAAAAACCCAGGATAGCTAGAACTATTCTCAATAATAAAAGGACTTCTGGAGGAATCAATATCCCTGACCTCAAGCAGTACTACAGAGAAATTGTGTTAAAAACTGCATGGTACTGGTACAGTGACAGGCAGGTAGATCAATGGAATAGAATTGAAGACCCAGACATGAACCCACAGAGTTATGGTCACTTGATCTTTGATAAAGGAGCTACAACCATCCAGTGGAAAAAAGATAGCCTTTTCAACAAATGGTTCTGGTTCAACTGAAGGTCAACATGCAGAAGAATGCAAATTGACCCACTATTATCACCTTGTACCAAAATCAACTCCAAGTGGATCAAGGACCTCCACATAAATCCAGACACACTGAAACTAATAGAAAAGAAACTGGGGAAGACCCTGGAGGACATGGCACAGGGGGAAATTTCCTGAACAGAACACCAATAGCTTATGCTCTAAGATCAAGAATTGACAAATGGGACTTCATGACATTACAAAGTTTCTGTAAGGCAAAGGACACTGTCAGAAGGACAAAATGGCAACCAACAAATTAGGAAAAGATCTTCACCAACCCCATATCCAACAGAGGGCTAATATCCAATATATATGAAGAATTCAAGAAGTTAAACCCCAAAGAACCAAATAACACTATTAAAAATGGGGTACAGAGCTAAACAAAGAATTTTCGCCTAAAGAAATTCGAATGGCTGAGAAGCACCTTAAGAGATGTTCAACATCATTAGTCATCAGGGAAATGCAAATCAAAACAACCCTGAGATTCCACCTCATATCAGTCAGAATAGCTAAGATTAAAAACTCAAGAGAAACCAGGTATGGTGGCGCACACCTGTAATCCCAGCACTTGGGAGGCAGAGGCAGGCGGATTTCTGAGTTTGAGGCCAGCCCGGTCTACAGAGTGAGTTCCAGGACAGCCAGGGCTGCACAGAGAAATCCTGTCTCGAAAACAAACAAATGAACAACAAAAACAAAAACAAAAACAAAACAAAACAAACAAACAAAAAAAACCTCAAGAGAAAACAAGTGCTGGTGAGGATGTAGAGAAAGAGGAGCACTCCTCCACTGTTGGTGGGATTGCAAGATGGTACAACTGCTTTGGAAATCAGTCTGGCGGTTCCTCAGAAAATTGGGTATGACATTTCCAGAGAACCCTGTCATACCACTCCTGGGCATATACCCATAGATTCGCCTGCATGCAATAAAGACACATGCTCCACAATGTTTATAGCAGCCTTATTTATAATAGCCAGAAGTTGGAAGGAGCCCAGATGCCCCTCAAAGGAGGAATGGATACAGAAAATGTGGCATATTTATACAATGGAATACTACTCAGCAATTAAAAATAATGAATTCATGCAATTTGTAGGCAAGTGGTTGGATCTGGAAAACATTATCCTAAGTGAGTCAACCCAATCACAAAAGAATACACATGAATTGCAATCACTGATAAGTGGATATTAAAGAGCCCAGAAGCTCTGAATACTCAAGGCACAATTAGCAAATCAAAAGATTCCCAAGAAGAAGGAAGAAGAGGGCCCTGGACCCGAAAAGACTGGATCCAGTTTTGTAGGAGAATACCAGAACAGAGAAAGGGTTGGGGGGGGCTGATTGGGGAATGGGCGGGGGGGGGAAGAGGAGTTATGGGACATAAGGTGAGGGGGGGACTGGCAAAGGGGAAAGCCTTTGTAATGTAAACAAAGAATACAGAAAATTAAAAAAAAATTTTAAAAAACTAACTAAAGGTCAGAGAGCAGTATCCAAATTATCAAAATCAGAAATGAAAAGGAAGACAGAAACATTTCTGGGTTAAAAACGTTGATATGGGAGGGAGCCCCATCCCTCAACCGAAGGCCATGCCTATCTACTGGAAGTGGTCTCAACAGTTTCTATCTCCCCTTTCTCTGCACATTTCTGCTAAAGTCATCCCCATTGGGTCCAGGGACCCTCTCTTTTCCCTGGTGTCTGGCACCCTCCAGGGGCTATGCCCAGTTCCTCATTGGTCCCTGCTACATATTTTTTTTAGACTTCCTTATCCTCTGTACCTCTCTCCCATACCCTCCAGTACCTGATACTGCTCTGTTATTTCCGTCCCCTTTTTGGTCCCTTCCAGAGCCCCCTCACCCTCCTTCAACGATCCTGTTCACCCTCAAGGCAGGTCTGAAGCATACACACCCTGGTCTTCCTCACTCCTAAGCTCCATATGGTCTGTGGGTTGAATCATGTGCATTTTGAGCTTCTGAGCTCACAGGATCCACTTATCAGTGAGTGCATACTGTGTTCTTTTGTTACTGGGTTCCCTCAATCAGGATACTTTCTAGTTCCATCCATTTGCCTGCAAAACTCAGAATGCCCTCATTCTTAATAGCTGAGTATTATTCCATTGTGTAAATGAACCACATCATTTGTATTGATTCTTCTATCCTGGGACATGTGGGTTGCTTCTGGCTATCACAAATAAGGCCACTATGAACAGAGTAGAAAACCTGTCCCTGTAGGCATAGCAGGGCATCTTTAGGGTATATTCCCAAGAATGGTATAGTTGGGTCTTCAGGTAGATCGATTTGCAAATTTCTGAGGAACCTACAGATTGATTTCCAGAGTGGTTGTACCAGTTTGCAATCCCACAAGCAATGGAGGAGTGTTCCTCTTTCTCCCACATCCTCTCCAACATGTGTTGTCACCTGTGGTTTTGATCTTAGCCATTCTGACTGGTGATCAATCTAAGAGTTGCATACCTCACTGTCTCACAGCTTACACCTCACGAGAGAAGAAATATATCTCACAAGGAAAAATCTCCAAAAATATCCTTTATGCCTTGATATCACAACTAACATAAAAAAGAATGAACTGAAATAGATTTCTATTTATTTCCTAGAAAACTTTCCAAAATTTTAGGAGCTATTCCAATTTCAATATAAGCAATTTCTTGCCCATTTTCTTTCATTGCTTTACAAGTAAGAAAATTTCTTCTTCTGAAAGGTGTATACGCCATACTAAAATTTTATAAATTTGTATCATTTCCCTGTCCTCTCTTTCAAACCTTATGTAATTCTCCAAATATGGATTCTGTCAGCACTGTGATCTGAGCTCCACAGTGACCTATGATGGACTGGGCACCACCACCCTGGTGTCTTTGGAAACCACTGCCTTCCCTGACTGCTGCTTTATCACCACCTCTATTACAACATAATTCATCACTTTGCTTTGTCAATACATAACATCCTCTTCTACTTTCAGCTTTTCCTCTGGATGACTTACATATAATATAGAGGTAAAAGTCTTATAAAAATAAGTTTAAAGATCACATTAATTTATCAAAGAGCTAAATGCAATCAATAAAATAAATGAGAGCATAATGGGAACAAATACACTTAATCAAAGATCTATTGTTAGGCCTGAGTTTATCATCTACTACTTCTGTTCAGTGTAATTGTTTTTGTTACGTAACTTTCAGGTGTGCTCTTAAGTTGCTAGTATGAGACTATGTAGGAACTTAGTGGTCTTCTTACCACCACTTTCATTGTGTTCCATAAATTTGGGTATGCTGTGTATTCATTTACATTGAATTCTTAAAAGTAATCTTCCTTTCTTTATTTTAGTCTTGACCCAGTTTCCATTCAGTAGAGATATATTCTGCTTCCATGACTTTGTAAGATTTCTGTTGACAACAATATGAGGTTGTCAGATAGGATACAGGGAGTTATTTCAAAACCCTTATATCTACTAAGGCTTGCTTTGTGTACTACAATATGATCAGTTTTGGAGAACTTTGCAGAGCAGAAGGCATTTTCTTTTCTGTTTGGGTAAAATGTTCTATAAATATCTGTAAGGTCCATTTGGTTTATAATATCTGTTAGCACCAATATTTCTCTGCTTAGTTTTTGTCTGGACGACTTGTTCGTTGATGAGAATGTGGAACTCCCCTTATTTAATGGCAGGCTTGCACACTTGGATAAAGGTGGGTAAGCATGCTACATATTCAAAAATAGCATGAGGGAGGCTAGCAGGGAGCTGGCATGCACTGGCTCACCTTGGGATCAAATGAAGCTCAGCTGGTTGAAGAACCAACAAGTCTAATTTCAGGCATAAGTAGCTTCCCTACAGATCTATGCTTGTTGGAGGAAAAATCCTAATCTAGGATCCCTGGTTTGATGAAGGTATATAAAGTTCAGCATATGACACAGTATCCTGAGGAAAACCCCAGCCCCAGTCTTAATGCATCCTCCAGCTGGTTATTGGTAGGAATTGGTGGTAGACTGGAGGAGAAAATTAGTAGATGACACAGTGATCAAGTCACAAGTTCACATTCTGTGAACCCCCTACCCACCACAGAAAGTGAGACACTTATAAGATGTGGGGAGGGGGGTCACAAAGCACAAGCATATGCAGAAGCCTAGACCCAAGATACAATTCACAAACCACATGAAGCTCAAGAAGGAAGACCAAAATGTGGGTTCTTTGGTCCTTCTTAGAAGGAGTAACAAAATACTCATGGGAGCAATTATGGAGACAAAGTGTGGAGCAGAGACGGAAGGAAAGGCCATCCAGAGACTGCCCTATGTGGGGATCCATCCCATATACAGTCACTAAATGCAGACAATAGTATGGATGCCAAGAAGTGTTTGCTGACAGGAACCTGATATAGCTATCTCCTGAGAGGGACTGAAAGAGCCTGATATATACTGGGGCAGATGCTCAGAGAAAACCATTGAAGTGATCACAAGGTTTCCCAATGGAGGAGTTAGAGAAAGGACTGAAGGACCTGATGAGATTTGCAACCCCATATGAAGAACAAAAATATCAACCAACCAGAGCTCCCAGGGTTTAAACCATACACCAAGGAGTACACATGGAGGGACCCATGGCTCCAGCTGAAGAGATAACTCAGTGGTCAAAAGTGATTACTGTTCTTGCAGAGGAACAGGTTCAGTTTTCAGCACCCATGTAGCAGGTTATATTTGCCTGTAATTCCAATTCTAGAGGATCTAGTGCCATTATCTGACTTTCATGGGCTCCAGAACATACATGGTGCATACACATACACTCAGTCACATGCATACATAAAAATGAATAAAGTGTGTTTATTTCTTTAGTGTAGAGTGTTGTATATTTATCAGAAATTTAAGCCATAAAAAAGCCCCATAACACTTGACACACTAGAACTTTGTTTGGGGTACTTTCTTCACACATTTTTTAACTTGAATAAAGTATATAAAAGTTATTATTTCTACTAAAACTCCTGACAAATCACTTCACTGTGGTCCATTATTTTCCTTTTAGGATCAAAGTTAGATGTTATACAATTTCTTTGACTATACACAGAGAAAAGGCTGTGGCATACTCCAGGGCCTACTCTGTTGTATCGAATAGTAACAGGCTATGCTTTGCCTGGGTGACTTGATTTTACAAGAATAATTTTGGCATGACGTACTACACTTTGAGTGCAAGTGCCAAAGTTGAATGCCATGTTTATATAAGTAAACACCAACTGATAAATACTTTATTGGTTCCAATAAAAGTTTCCACCCATGGATATTTCAGGAGTATCAAAAACATGAGATAATAGATACCAGCTCTGTCTCCCATGAATAAAGACTATAAGGAAATGCACTCCAAGACACTGACAACAGCATACACATCACCCAGTCATTTTCAGGAATTACTCAGGTGGATCCACAAGAAAATATACAGTCATTCTCAGATTTCAGTTTAAGTGTGGGTTTGCCTGCCAATGCAAACCTCAGGATAAACCATCAACTAACACTCAAAAAAGCACCAGGCCTGTGATCCAGTGCATAATTTCTCTGTGTCTTTGCAGTTCTGGGATAGGTTTCTTAATCATTCACTAAGGTAGTAGCATCAATCTTCCACACCAGGATTTACTCTGAGTTTGCTTTCAATGCTGACACTTTGTATCCCATGCTTTATATATTACTTGCTGGTCTGTAATCCATAAAACATTTTATGAACTGTAACATGTAACAAGTTATTAATTTATCAATCAAAACGTACAGGGAATAAAGGACTATGGTTACCAAAGTCATGTGTAGCCAGTTAGATGCTGAGAAAGCATTTATAAAGAAATTCAACACCCCTTCATGAAAAAAAGACTTGGAAAGATCAGGAATTCAAGGCCCATAACTAAACATAGTAAAAGCAATATACAGCAAAACAGTAGCCAACATCAAACCAAATGGAGAGAAACTTGAAGGAAACCCAATAAAATCAGGAACTAGACAAGGCTGCCTACTCCTTTCCTACATAGTCAATATAGTACTCGAATAGCCAATGCAATTAGACAACAGGATAGAAATTAGAAAGGAAGAAGTCAAACTATCACTATTTGCAGATGATACGATAGTATACTTAAGTGATCCCAAAAATTCCACCAGAGAACTCCTAAACCTGATAAACAACTTCAGCAAAGTGACTGGATATAAAATTAACTCGAACAAATCAGTGGCCTTCCTCTATTCAAATGATAAACAGGCTGAGAAAGAAATTATGGAAACAACACCCTTCACAATAGTCACAAATAATGTAAAATACCTTGGTGTGCCTCTAACCAAGTGTGATGGTTTGTATATGATTGGCCCAGGAAGTGACCCTATTAGGAGGTGTGGCCTTGTTGGAGTAGGTGTGTCACTGTGGGTATGGGCTTAAGACCCTCACCCTAGTTGCCTGGAAGTCAGACTTCCACTAGCCACCTTCAGGTGAAGATATAGAACTCTCAGCTCCTCCTGCACCATATCTGCCTGGATGCTGCCATGTTTCTGCCTTGATGACAATGGACTGAACCTCTGAGCCTGTAAGCTAGCCCCAATTAAATGTTGTCTTTTATAAAACTTGCATTGGTCATGATGTCTATTTGCAGCAGTAAAACCCTAAGACACCAAGAAAGTGAAACATCTGTATCACAAGAACTTCAAGTTTCTGAAAAAAGAAAGCAAAGATCTCAGAAGATGGAAAGAGCTCCCATGCTCATGAATTGGCAGGATTAATATTGTAAAAATGGCTACCATCTTGCCAAAATCAATCTACATATTCAATGCAATCCTTATCAAAACTCCAACTCAATTCTTCATAGAGTTACAAAGAGCAATTTGCAAATTCATCTGGAATAATAAAAAAAAACAGGATAGTTAAAACTATTCTCAACACTGAAAGAACTTCTGGGGTTGAATGAACTTCTGGGATGAATCACCATCCCTGATCTCAAGCTGTATTACAAAGCAATAGTGATAAATAGTGCATGGTATTTGTTCAGAGATAGGCAGGTAGACCAATGGAATAGAATTGAAGACTAAGAAATGAACCCACATACATATGGTCATTTGATCTTTGACAAAGGAGCTAAAGCCACCCAGTGGAAGAGTGACAGCATTTTCAACAAATGGTGCTGGTTCAACTGGATGTAGAAGAATGCAAATCAATCCATTCCTATCTCCTTGTACAAAGCTCAAGTCCAAGTGGATCAAGAACTTCCACATAAAACCAGATACACTGAAACTAATAGAAAAATGGGGAAGAGCTTCAAACACAAGGGCACAGGGGAAATGTCAAGAACAGAACACCAATGGTTTATCCTCTAAGATCAAGAATTGACAATTGGAACCTCCTAAAATTGCAAAGGTTCTGTAAGGCAAAGGACACTGTCAATAGGACAAAACTGACAGAGAACCAAATAACCCTATTAAAATGGGGAAAAGAGCTAAAGAATTTTCAACTGAGAAATACAGAATGGCTGAGAAGCACCTAAAAAAGTGTTCAAAATCTTTAATCATCAGGGAAATGCAAATCAAAACAACCCTGAGATTCCACATCACACCAATCAGAATGGCTAAGATCAAAATCTCAGGAAACAGCAGGTGTTGGCAAGGATGTGGAGAAAGAGGAACACTCCTCCACTGCTGGTGGGATTGCAAGCTGGTACAACCACTCTGGAAATCAGTCTGGAGGTTCTTCAGAAAACTGGACACAATATTTCCGGAGGACCCTGCCATACCACTCCTGGGCATATACCCAAAAGATTTCCCAGCATGTAATAAGGCTACATGCTCCACTATGTTCATAGCAGTCTTATTTATAATAGCCAGAAGCTGGAAAGAACCCAGATGTCCCTCAGTGGAGGAATGGACACTATATATATATATATATATATATATATATATATATATATATATATACATACATACACACACACATACACACAATGGAGTACTATTCAGCCATTAGAAACAATGAATTCATGAAATTCTTAGACAAATGGATGGAACTGGAGAACATCATACTAAGTGAGGTAACCCAGTCTCAAAAGAATACCCATGGTATGCACTCACTGATAAGTGGATATTACCCTAGAATCTTGGAACAACAAAGACACAATCCACATACCAAATGATGTACGAGAAGAAGGAAGGAGTGGACACTGGATCTGGAAATGCTCTAATGCATCAGTGTAGGAGAATACCAGAACTGGGAAGTGGGAAGGGGAGGATGGGGGAACAGGGGGAGGGAAAAGGGATGTGGGACCTTTGGGGGGCGGGGAACCAAGAAAAGGGAAGTGAAATGTAAATAAAGAATGTATACAAAAAAAATTCAGGTGACAGCAGATACAGGTGAGGATGTGGGAAAAGAGGAATACTCCTTCATTGTTGGTGGGATTGTGCCATTCTGGAAATCAGTTTGGTGGTTCCTCAAAAAAAAAAAATGGACATAATATTACCTGAGGACCCAGCTATAACACTCCTGGGCATATACCCAGAAGATGCTCCAACATGTAATAAGGACACATGCTCCACTATGTTTACAGCAATCTATTTATAATAGCCAGAAGCTGGAAACAACCAAGATGTTGCTTAACAGGGGAATAGATACAGAAAATGTGGCACATTTATACAACGGAGTACTACTCAGCAATTAAAAACAATGAGTTCATGAAATTTTTTGGCAAATGGATGATAGTAGAAAATATCATCCTGAGTGAGGTAATTCAATCATAAAAGAACACACATGGCATGCACTCACCGATAAGTGGATATTAGCCCAGAAGCTCAGAATACCCAAGATACAATTCATAGCCCACATGAAGCTCAAGAGGAAGGAAGACAAAATTGTAGATACGTGGGTCATTCTTAGAAGGGGTACAAAATACTCATGGGAGTAAATACAAAGTGTGGAACAGAGACTGAAGGAAAGGCCATCCAGAGACTGCCCCACCTGGGGATCCATCCTATATACACTTACCAAACCCAGACACTATTGTGGATGCCAACAAGTTCTTGCTGACAGGAGCCTGATATATCTGTCTCCTGAGAGGCTCTGCCAGTGCCTGACAAATACAGATGCGGATGCTTTCACCCAACCATTGGACTTATCACAGGGTCCCCAATGGAGGAGCTAGAGAAAGGACCCAAGAAGTTGAAGGGGTTTGCAATTCCATAGGAGGAACAACAATATGAACCAACCAGAATCCCCAGAACTCCCAGGGACTAAAGCACCAACCAAAGAGGACACATGGAGGGACCAATGGCTCCAGTCACATATGTAGCAGAGGATGGCCTTGTCAGAATCAATGCAAGAATAGGCCCTTGGTCCTGGGAAGGCTTGATGCTCCAGTGTAGGGCAGTGCCAGGACAGGGAAGAAGTGGGTGGGTTGGTGAGCAGAGTGTGGGGGGATGGTATAGGGTACTTTTCAAGGGGAAACCAGGAAAGGTGATAACATTTGAAATGTAAATAAAGTACCTATTAAATTTTTCAAAAAATATTTTGGTGGCTTAAAGCTGATGAAAAAAACATAAAATGTAACATAGAGATAAGTCAATATATTCGATAAATTACTGCCACAGTTTGCTAATGAGAATTGTAGTATTTATCATGATTTCACTGAAATTCAACAAATAAAATCAAAATCACCACTGAAGAATATTTGAAGTAATATAATTTTTCAAACATATTAATTCTTCAGTGATACAAAGGATCATGGACATTTGTGATTGAAGACTGAAAGTTCACTTTGCTAACCTGTACTTTGTCCATCCTGTACTATAATGTAACATTATATCCTTGTTTGTTATACTTTGCCACAGGGCTAGAAAGTAGCATAATGTCAAGCAACAAAGATCAAGAGCTTATGCTGAATGTGTTTTTAGTAGTCACACCACTTGCAAAGGGAAGGGTCTTAAACTCTTGAGGAACTGGCTATCAAAGGAAATACTCTAAGCATCTTTAAGAAAAGTATCACAGATGAGATCATGCTTATAGCATTATTTTCATTAAAATGCATCTGTTTTAACTGTAACATCATTTTAATCATATTGCCAACTTCTGGTTTATTGATGATATATACATATACATATATATATATATACGTATATTGTTGAGAGAGATTTTTTCAATATAATAACAATTTTATAACTTCTGTGACTGTCATTGGTACATTTCCTTAACAAATTACTTTTGTAACATGAAATAGATAATCAGATATGAGCATATTTAGTTGTTTTCATGTGCAGCCAAGTACTTTCTGAATATGATTTAATTCCTTTCAAAATAATACATGTTAACAAACATGTAGCCATAATATCAAATACAAACTCAGTTGCACTGGCCAAATAACATGAAGTCATGCACATGAAATTCATACTCAAACTAGGATATCCTTTAAAGACTACATACCATGTGCTGCCTTGCACTGCAGTTGGAATCTTCTGATTTGGATTGAGAATGGCTGCTCTAACCTGAGCAGGACAATTTATTACCATCTAAGAAAAACACTGTTCTTATTTTTGGTCATTGGGGTTGGAACATCCTTCCATGGATCATCCACCGGTAATCTCTATGATGCATCATGTAAGAAGAACATTGTGTGTTTCTTCTGGCCAGAGAGCATTGCACTTCTGCTCTCAGAGTAACAAGGTAGATTGGAGAGAAAAGGCTGTGCTATGATCTGAGCTGTTCAATGCTGAACAGAATAGCAGCTTTTGAGTTATGTACTACTCTGAATTCTCTACTTGGGGAAAAGGAGTTTTTAATGAGTTACTCCATTGTAAGCACAATGGTTAAAGAACAATCCTATATCATGTTTAAACAAGTAATAAGCCACCATCTACCTACCAACATATCAAAAGACAAACTGATTTATTTATGATAATTAAAAATTCTATTTGTGATTATTCAAAATGATAGCAGTAACACCAGACACATATAACTTTCCTCCATAAGATTATAAAGGAATTAGTAATACCAGATTATGGCACCATAGCACACAACCTGGTCACTTCTCAGGGGATTCTCCTGCGGAAAGCACGAGAGAAAGAACTTACATTTTACAGGTTTCACCTCAAGCATCATATCTCTTTTCAATGGTATATGGTCAGATTCAGGAAGAGACTCTAAACTGTCACTCAAAAGTGCCTGTTATATGGACCTGTGACTAAATGTTTTGTGCCTAAGCATCTTTGTGGCTGAATTTATCTTTCATCTGGTGATAATCATCAGCCTTCTGTTCCAGCAACTGTCTTTACATGTGATTTCAGTACCAACTCTATATTCCATTGCTTCTTTAAACACTTTCTTAGCTGTTGTATAGCATTTATGTTATGTGCATATGATATATGTAATACATGTATTGTTTTGTGAAATATAATGTGAAATCAGTGTTACTGGATTTAGCTATTAAAATTCAATAACACAGAACTTGTGATTGCTATAGTACTTACTGTCAAGCAACTCAAGTGTACAAGGGACTAAAGATTCTGAAGCTGAGTTAAGAATAGCTTTTAATCAATAACTGGTAATACAGTTTATGAAAAAAATATTCATTTAATATACTCCTTCCTGACAACTGATAGAGTTTGTAGGATTTTATTCATTAAATAGGGAATAGAATAAATAAAATGGCCACCATTTGAAATACATATATATTAAAATATTTTAAAGTATAAATATGTATCCATATATATATATATACATATATATATACACATGTATATGAAGAGTGTGTATGCATGTACATTTTATTTATACATATGTTAATTTTATTTACACTGCAGGGCAATACTTACAGTTATACCTGTTATAAGAGGTAGCACACCGCTGACAAGAAGGTCATCAGATGGAACTTAGGAGATTCTGGGAAGCTCACACTCTCTTTCCTGCCTATAAGCAGAGGAAGTGGAGGAGGAGGAGGAGGAGGAGGTGGAGGAGGAGGAGGAGGAGGAGGAGGGAGAGAGAAAAAGAAAGGATAGAAAGAAATACAGAAAAGAAAGAGAAAGAAAGAGAGAGAGAGAGAGAGAGAAAGGAAGGAAGGAAGGAAGGAAGGAAGGAAGGAAGACAGGAAGGAAGACAGGAAGGAAGGAAGACAGGAAGGAAGGAAGACAGGAAGGAAGACAGGAAGGAAGGAAGAGGAAAGGAGGGGAGGAAGGAAAGATATGGGAGGAGGGGAGGAAGGGACGGAGGAAGGAAGAAAAAAGAAAGGAAGGAACAAAGGAGGGAATAAAAGAAGGAAGGAAAAAATGAAGGAAACAAACACACAAAGAAATTCATCTTGGAATATTAGTAAAACTGCCTGCCTTGAGAGTATCTCAGGAATTGACCAGACCATACCCATTGCAAACTAAACTATGAAAAGGTACAGAATTATTGGAAATACACTGATTTTAAAGAAAATATTTCCAGAGTGTCTGGCTCAAACAACTACACATTTGCACAATTAGCTATCATGGTTCTCATTGGCTACTGTGGCAATTATTGAAGAGGGCACAGATACTGCTGAAATCATTAGTAGACACTTATGCCATCCATACAATAAAGGTAGTTTCTCAGGTGTAAAGATGGAGGTTTGTAGAGTCATGCAAGCTTCTGCCATACTTTTACAAGATGTGGGAAGCAAATTGGACCAAAATATATGCAGATAGTTCCCCAAAGTATAATTCATGAAGTAGTGAAAATGAAGCTAATGCTAAGATATTATACAAGAGTTATATAATAGATGTGGAATATCTATTGAGGAGAGACACAGGTCATTAGCAAAGTCAGATCAGAAATATATCTGCTGCAGCTGCCAAGGAGATCAAGAAGGGACTTTCCAGAACTTGAAAGTTTACATCACAATGCGATGTGGTCAGGGTGCTAAGTGTGGATAGACAAAATTTGATATTTTCCTAAGGGATTCTGTTCTTTCACTGTTCTTTTTATGTTTTAATATTTTTACACTCTATATTTATCCCCCCTCTTGTCCTCCCTCTGCCTGTTCCACATCCCATACTTCCTCTCCACACCCCTCTCCCCACATGAATGACCCCACCCACCACCCCACCTGACTTTTAAAATCCCGGAGGCCTCCAGTCTCTTGAGTGTTAGGCACATCATCTCTGAATGAACATAGACCTGCAGTCCTCTACTGTATTGGGGGGGGGAGGGTGCTCATGTCAGCTGGTATATGCTGGCTGTTCGGTGGTCCAGTGTCTGAGAGCTTTCTGGGGTCCAGATTGAGACTACTGGTCCTCCTATGGGGTCGCCCTCCTCCTCAGCTTCTTCCAGCTTTCCCCTAATTCAACCACAGGGGTCAGCAGCTTCTGTCCATTGGTTGGATGCAAATATCTGCATCTGACTCAGCTGTGTGTTGGGTCCTCCAGTCACGCAGTGCAGTCATGCTAGGCCCCTTTGTGGGAGCACTCCATAGCCTCAGTAATAGTGTCAGGACTTGGGACTGCCCCTTGAGCTAGATCCCACTTTGGGCCTGTCCCTGATCTTCTTTTCTTCAGGCTCCTCTCCATTTCCATCCCTGCAATTCTTTCAGACAGGAACAATTATGTTACAGTTTTGACTGCGGGATGGTCCCTCTCTCCCTCATTTGATGCCCTCTCTTCCTGTTGAAGGTGGGCTCTGTAAGTTCCCTCTCCCTACTGTGGGCATTTCATCTAAGGTCCTTCCCTTTGAGTCCTGAGAGTCTCTCACTTCCCAGGTCTCTGGTTCATTGTGGAGCCCCTCCCCCAACCTCCTATCTCTCCAGGTTGCCTATTGTTCTGTCTTTCTGATTTTCCTCTTGAAAATGACCTTTTCACTCCAATGGACTTTTTTTTTTAACTTTTACTTTTTTTATTAGGTATATTTTATATTTACATTTCATTTCCCCTTTTCTGGTTCTCTGCCTCCCAAAGGTCCCACATGCCCTTCCCCCCCCCGCCACTCCCCCCCTCCCCCCCCCCCGTGTTTCCCCATCCACCCTTTCCCACTTCCCTGTTCTGGTATTCCTTTATACTGATGCTTTGAGCATTTCCAGAATCAGGGTACACTCCTTCCTTCTTATTGGACATAATTTGGTATGTGGATTGTGCCTTTGGTGTCCCAAGATTCTAGGCTAATATCCACTTATCAGTGAATGCATACCATAGGTATTCTTTTGAGACTAAGTTACCTCACTTAGTATGATGTTCTCCAGCTCCATCCATTTCTCTAAGAAGTTCATGAATTCATTGTTTCTAATGGCTGAATAGTATTCCATTACATATATATACCACATTTTTTTGTATTCATTCTTCCGTTGAGGGACATCTGAATTCTTTCTAGCTTCCACTCTTATCTCCTTGTACTAAGCTCAACTCCAATGCACTTTTTACAGTGAAAGCTCATAACTTACTTTGAAATTTTCTAAAAGGTCTCACAGATCAAACATTTCCTTTAGTGTCAAAGAAAATTCAGAATTTGAATTGTAAAAAATAAGGGTAGTTAAGATTTTAGAACTCTTGAATGTCTAAGTGTACTTTGAATTTTGATATATACATGAATCAGTGGGGCCAACATCTTCCAAATATACTTTTATAGTGAATGTTGGATCCCCAATTTATGAACATATTAAAAAGTGAGAGGATAATTAGGATGTTTACTGCATTAATCTTATGAACTAAATTCATGAATTATTCTATTCATAAGCTATTTACAGACTGAGATATCAGAAGGGAATGTTTTGTTGGAGAAGAAAGTCACTTGATGGCATGCCTTTGAAGGAATGTTCTGTTCCCACATCCCTCCTGTCTTTTATTTCCTGAACACGAGATGAAAAGTTTTGTTCCAACTCATGATCCCTGTCATGATGTTCTGCCTCACCACAGCTTGCAAGTAAAGAAGAAAGCTGAAATGTAATAGAATCTCTCAAACCACGAGACAAGTAAATCCTTCCTCCCATTGTCTCTGGTATTTTGGTCAGAGGTGGAAAATTACTAATACAACTTTCTTATTGGGAAATAGTATTTGGACGATATATCCACCAATATCTACAATGCATCATGTAAAAAGAATAATGGTTAGTTTTTCTCACTAGGGAAACTTTTGGCTCCTGCTCTCAAGAATGACAGTGAACACTGTCATGCATTGTACTCTATGTGGAGTAGAAGCTTTCAGATTGAATGTTGCCTTGTTTTATTCTAATGAAAAAAACAAGTTTTTTTTGTAACATCTTAAACACAACACAAAAAGTATACTGAGACATATTCAAAATTACTGGATACTTTTAGCCATACTTTATATATAGCAATAAAAGTTACATATTAAATAGCATGGTAATGGAATGACTTGATATGATTTTAAATAGGACACACAATGGGGAAATTTCAAAGTTAAAAAAACCCTCACCTTGGAACATTTTGAAAAATGTTACTTGTTCTAAATGGAGTAATATGACAAATATACCTAGGTACTCAGTAAAGCTGAGTTCAGATATCCATCATGGAGGGTGTGAGACAATGGAGTTGAAATTAGGGGAAATAGCTTTATATACTCTTTTATTATTCATTGTCTAATTTCTTTTGCCTTAATGGACACTGGAATTGAAAAGAAAATCCAATTCTCTGTCACTTTCTCAAAATAATAATGCATGTTACATTCTTTAGAATTTAAAAAAGTTACTTCATAAATACACAGAAAGTTAAACTCACAATCTATCATGAAGGGTGACTCTAATGGAATTAAAATTAGGGGCAAATAGTTTTATATACTCTTATAATTCATATATACTTTTGAATATATTCTATCCTTTCTCATCATCTAGCTAGATCTCCTTTCTAAATTTTTAGACATTACTTATGCATATGCCCAATTACATATATGGATGAATACATTATGGGCTAGAAATAGGCTTGAGGGAGAATATGTTGGCTTTTGTTTCTGAGTTTGGGTCACATCATTTAACATTATGCTTTTAACATTACATGCATTTTCCTGCGAGTTTCATGTTTATTTATAGTTGAACAATATTCCATGATGTATATTGCACTACATTTTTATTATCCATTCAGCTGTTGATGGACATCTATGCCCATTTCATTTCCTTGCTGTTGTGTGTAGAGCAATAATAAACAAAGAGGTACAACTATTTCTGGGGTAATTTAGGGGACTGTTGAGGTACATGCACATGGGTGGCATAGCTCTGTCACATAGAAGTTCTATTGTTTTTTTTTTTTGGAGTATTTCCAAGTTAACTTCCACACTACCTTTATTAATTTGCAATTCTACGAGTAGTAAACAAGGGTGGTCCTTTCCCTATATGCTCTGCTATATTTGTTGTCAAATTTCTTAAGACAGCCATTCTGATTAGTAAAATGGTATCACATAGTAATTTTAATTTGTTTGAATATTGAGTATACCTATTTATTTCATCATCCCCTTTACCCACTGTAAATTTTGCTTCCTTGGTGTTTAATTATTCCTATTATTTATAAATTCTGAATATTATCCCCATGTCTGAAGTATAGCTAATAAAGATTTTCCACCATTCTTGATCTTTTCTATCTATGGGTATGTAATTTTTTCTGCATATAAATTTTCAAATCCCATCTGCTGATTCTACTGCATTTTATATAAAAATTACAACCAAAACTTGCCAGTATACCACAGGAGTAATATCATTTCCACAAAAATTCTGTCTCTGAATATTTCAAGTCATACCTGAAATTCTAGAATATGAACTGATCAATAACCCAGTATAATTCCCTTATGCAAGACTATCAAAAATGAATTGACTTCCAATAGATTTCATATCTCTAGGTGAAACAGTCATTTGTTAGGGAACTTTTTCAAAAAGATCACCTGAGGATGAACATGTGACTCTCCTCAGGTCAAGCATAATTTCTCCTGCCCAGGATACATGGTCCACTTCAAGATGATACACCAAACTGACATTCAAAACTTCTTGCCAGGTGGATTTGTGCCTGGAAGTTCTATTCTTTGGCAGTTCTGTATCTGTGCTTTTAACCCTTATTGGGTCTTGAGTATCACCTTTCTGCACCAGTATTTATGCTGTCTTTTTGCTTAGAACACTAACACAATATTCTACAACCTCAACCACATTTGGCTGTTTTGTAACTAACATATTCTCATGTGAAATGTGTCAACTGTTAGTGATTTTAGCAATCACTATGGGAATGGATGAAGATGGCAGATTAGGATCACCCACACATAATAAATGAATTTTTAAAATAGAGAATATTGATTTTATTCTAAAGAGACAAAGGTTGAAAGAGTATTAGAATTCAGAAATGTGATAAGATATCGGAAAAGTATAGAGAAACAGAAGGCTAGCTAACTCAGCACAAAATGCTAAGCATCAGATTATTTTTGCCAAACCTTGACTCCCCAAAAGAATGGAGGTGTGGGTGGGGAAAAAAACATGTCTTCTCATTAATAAAAGCAGATGTTTCTGGTGAAAAGGAAATCAGCACTCTACCCACAGCATAAGCCCACAAATCTTTAAACTTCTGGATTTATTTGGAGACTAGAGTAAACTAATGATTCTTCCTTCATGACAGCCAATCAACCAAGAGGAAATTTGTTATTCTTAAATATCAGAGAGCTGTAGCTGAGCACTATGATATCATTTAACATCTTGCTACTTTAGGAGACGTATAACAAGGAATACCACAAGGCAATAAGCATCTGGAAATAATTTAAATAAAATTAAGTTTAAGCAAGAAAATTCTAGTGTTGTTGAGGCTCATATTTATTCATTAAATTAAAATACTCTAAGTCTGTACCTAATGTGAAAATTTCACTCAATGTTTGAGTGATAAATGCTCATCATCTATTTCAGATCCCACACAGTTTACAAAGAGATCTGTTTTACTGTACAGGCTCAATATGGATAGGGAAATTTTCATAAGGTCTTACCCTTAGTTGAAGAGCTACAGGCAACTGATGGTTACTGAGAGAGAAAGAATAACTCTTCTCTTGTGAAAAGCCCCGATAGATTTTCCAATGTGGTGTTCAGCATTATGTCATACTCACATGAACAACTGTGAGCACATGTGCAAGCATATAACAATAATTAAATGAGGCCATAAATTTGAGAGGAAATAGGTGGCATCATGAGAGGAGGGTATAAATGACATTATCGTAATATATAAGATTCTGAAATTTTTTAAAGAAAAAAAAGAAACTCCTCACCCATAGTCCTATGAGGATGTGTCAAGCTATTGAAAAAGAAAGAAGAAAAAGAAGAGAAGAGGAGGAGGAGGAAAGGAGGAAGTGGATGAAGAGAGGAGTGGGGGGAAGGGAGTTCAAAGGGAGGGAGAGAAAAGGGAAGGTCTGAGGGAAGGAAGATGGTTGCCTTGCTTTAGGTCCTATATGTAAACCCCACAACCACAAAGTACTTCAATAGTTAGTATTTCCAGCTTGATTAGCCTAAAAATAAACTTATTGTGTGACATGGACAAGATACCAATAATAATCTTTTATTGCGATTTAGTTTCTTCACGGAAATGTTTAACAAAAACACAATGAATTATCAGGATACAAAAATCTTAAAGTTCTTTGATAAATGTTTTTGAGCATTTACTTTAACATATTCTGAATGAAATTTGATGTATAACTCTGGTTATATCAGATCCAGTTGTTTTGTAATATACTAAATTGATAAACGTTTTCAATATTTTTACAGCCTGGTGGTCCTATGATGGTTGCCATAACATTGTATAAAAAATACTTAAAATTGTATTACTAAATTACCACACTGACTGTGCATTGTCAGTATTATTTCAGATAAAATGACCTATGTCTATGTAGCTACTAATAGACAAACTTACCTTATTAATTATCATTTTTGCATATGTTATTCATTAAATTTCCAATGGAGTCTCAAATATTCAAAATGTATTGTGAATGTATTTATTCCCCCTATTATCCTCTTCTATTCACTTTTGTTCCTCTTAATCCCTTATTAAACACTTTGAACATATATAAATCAATTTATTAACCATAACTCTCTGCAAAACTTAAAATTCCCTACCACAGACTGAGAGTTTACTACTACATAAATACATATCTGGAAGAAATTTTGTCAATATATGTAGTGGGTAATGATAGCGTATTCCTGACTTGGATCCACATCTTTCCCAGGCATAGGCTTTTGATTAGATTGATATTCTGCTTAGTTTAGTTTACCCTCCTACATGACTTCATTCTTGTTCATTGGTTTCTGTAAACACACTCAAATTTAAATTTACAAAATCTAAATTTGAAACAAGGCTATGCATACATTTGTCTTTCCAAACTTAGTTACTTCATTCAGTATAACATTTTCCATTTCCATCAACTTTTCTTCAAAATTGTTTCATTTTTATGGCTTCATGAAATTATATTATGCATATGTACTGCTTTTTAGTATCCATTCATTAGTTGATATACATCTGCTAATTATTTTACCTATTCTAAGTAGATCTATGAATTAGGATGTAGAGTCATTTAGGTGCATATCCAAAAGTGGCATAGGTGGATAAGGAAGTTTTACTTTTAGCTTTTCAAGGAACCAGACAGATTGATCAATGGAATAGAATTGAAAACCCAGAAATAAAGCCACACACTTACGGACACTTGATCTTTGACAAAGAAACAAAAAATATATGTTGGAAAAAAGAAAGCATCTTCAATAAATGGTGCTGGTCTAACTGGCAGTCTGTATGTAGAAAAATGAAAATAGATTCACATTTTTCACCTTGCACAAAGATCAAGCCCAAGTGGATCAAGAACCTCAACATAAAACCAGATACACTGAATCTAATAGAAGAGAAAGTGAGAAGGAGCCTCAAACTCATTGGAACAGAGGGCGTTTCCTAAACAGAACTATAATGGCTCAAGCTCTAAGATCAAGAATTGATAAATGGGATCTCATGAAATGGGAAAGCATCTGTAAGGCAAAAGACATAGTCAATAAGAGAAATCGGCCTACTGCTCTGCCATCTTGGCTCCCGGACAGATCAGATGGGCAGCTCCAGATACACAGAGATATCCCAAGTCTAACATTGGGACGTAGCCAGCCAGGCTTCTGCCTATGCCCAGGGTGTGGGCAGGTCTGCGGGCCGTCTGTGTGCCAGCCCTGTCCTGGGCCTTTTGCCCCTCAGAGTGATCAGAGCTTGGAGGGGGTCCCTTCGGTGTCCACTGTCTTCAATCCCTGGCAGACCAGACAGGCAACACTAGACACACTGAGACAAACCTAGTATAATATTGCTTGGGGCAAGGCACACCAAGGCTCCAACAGCTCCCATGAGTGGGGTAGCAAATCAGCAATCTGTGCCAGGGGAAACTCAGTCATCCAGTGGTGCTGAAATAGCTTTACATGTTCATAGGAGATTCAAGCACCAGCCAGTGACAACAGGACCAACTAATGCCAGAGATAACCAGATGGCAAAGGGGAAATGTAGGAAAGTTACTAACAGAAATCAAGGCAATTTGGCAGCATCTGAACCCAATTCTCCAACAACAGCAAGTCCTGATACCCGAACACACCAGAAAAACATGATTTGTATTTAAAATCACTTGTCATGATGCTATTAGAGACTTACAAGAAGGACATAAATAAATCTCTTAAAGAAATACAGGAGAACATGAGTAAGGTAGAAGCCCTTACAAAGGAAACACAAAAATCACTTAAAGAAATTCAGGAGAATGTGGATAAACAGATAGAAGCCAATGAAGAGGAAACTCAAAAATCATAAAGAAATGTATGAGAAATTGGGTCAACAGGCAGAGGTCATGAAAGCAGAAACACAAAAATCTCTTAAGGAATTACAGGAAAACACAAACAAACAAGTGAAGGAACTAGCAAATCCATCCAGGATCTAAAAACAGAGGTAGAAACAACTAAGAAATAACAAAGGGAGACAACTTTGGAGATAGAAAACCTTGGGAGTAGCTCAGAGGTCATAGGTGCGAATATCAACAACAGAATACAAGAGATAGAAGAAAGAATCTCAGGTGCCAAAGATAAGATAGAAAGCATTGACTCAACAGTCAAAGAAAATGCAAAATGCAAAAAACTTGTAACCCAAAACATCCAGGAAATCCAGGACACAATGAAAAGACAAAACCTAAGGAATATAGGTATAGATGAGAGTGAGGATTTACAACTTAAAGGGCCAGCAAATATCTTCAACAAAATTATGGAAGAAAACTTCCCTAACCTAAAGAGAGAGATGCCCATGAATATACAAGAAGCCTACAGAACTCCAAACAGACTGGACCAGAACAGAAAGACTTCCCGTCACATAATAATCAAAACCCCAAATGTACTAAAGAATATTGAAAGCAGTAAGAGAAAAAGGCCAAGTAACATATAAAGGAAGACCTATCAGAATTACACCACATTTCTCAACAAAGACCATGAAAGCTAGAAGATCCTGGGCAGATCTCATATAGAGTCTAAGGGAATACAAATGCCAGCCAAGATACTATACCCAGCAAAACTCTCAATCACCATAGATGGAGAAACCAAGATATTCTATGACAAATCCAAATTTATACAATATCTTTCCACAAACCCAGTCCTGCAAAGGATAATAGGTAGAAAACACCAATACAAGGAGGGAAACTATAACTGGAAAAAGCAAGATACTAACCTTTTATCGAACCCAAAAGAAGGTAACCACTCAGATATAAAAATAACATCAAAAACAGGAAGTAATAATCACTATTCCTTAATATCTCTTAACATTAATGGACTCAATTCCTTAATAAAAAGACATAGACTAACAGACTGGTTGCATAAATAGGACCCTATATTTTGTTGCATACTGGAATCACACGTCAGAGTCAAAGACAAACACTACCTCAGAGTAAAAGGCTGGAAAACAATTTTACAAGCAAATGGTCTCAGGAAACAAGTCAGAGTACCCATTCTAATATCAGATAAAATTGACTTTCAACCTAAAGTCACAAAAAGAGACATTGAAGGACACTTCTTACTGGTCAAAGGAAAAACCCACCAAGAAGAACTCTTCATTCTGAACATCTATGCTCCAAATGTAAGGGCACTCACATTTGCAAAAGAAATTTTACTAAAGCTCAAAGCACACATTGCATCTAAAACAATAATTGTGGGTAACTTCAACACTCCACTCTCCTCAATGGACTGATCAGGAAAACAGAAACTAAACAGGGACACAGTGAAACTAATTGAAGCTTTGGACCAATTGGATTTATGGATTTAACACACACACACACACACACACACACACACACACACACACACATATATATATATATATATATATATATATATAGAGAGAGAGAGAGAGAGAGAGAGAGAGAGAGAACACGAACATTCAATCCTAAAGCAAAAGAATATACCTTTTCTCAGTACTTCATGTTACCTTCTCCAAAATCGACCATAAACATGGTCACAAGACAGACCTCAACAGATATAAAGAGATCTAACTAATCCCATGCCTCCTATCAGATCACTATGGTGTAAGAGTGGTCTTCAATAGCAACAAACACAACAGAAACCCCACATACACATGGAAGCTGAACACTACTCAATGATACCTTGATCAAGGAAGAAATAAAGAAAGAAATCAAAGACGTTTTATAATTTAATGAAAATGAAGGCACAACATACCCAAATTTATGGAACACAATGGAAGCAGTGCTAAGAGGAAAACTCATAGCCCTGTGTGCCTCCAAAAAGAAACAGCAGAGAGCATATACTAGCAGCTTAACGGTACGCCTGAAAGTCCTGGAAAGAAAAGAAGCTAATTCACCCAGGAGGAGTAGAAGACAGGAAATCAAACTCAGGGCTGAAATCAATCAAGTAGAAACAAAGTGAACTATACAAAGAAACAACAAAACCAGGAGCTGGTTCTTTGATAAAATCAACAAGATAGATAAACCCTTAGCCAGACTAACCAATGGGCACAGAGACACTATCCAAATTAACAAAATTTGAAATTAAAAGGGAGATATAACAGAAACTGAGAAAATTTAAAAAAAATCAGATCCTACTACAAAAGGCTATACTCAACACAACTAGAAAATCTGGAGGAAATGGACAATTTCCTAGACAGATACCAAATAAAATTAAATCAGGATCAAATAGATCATCTAAACAGTCCCATAACCCCTAAAGAAATATAAGGGTTCATAGAAAGTCTTCCAACCAGAAAAAGCACAGGACCAGATGGTTTTAGTGCAGAATTCTATCAGACCTTCAAAGAAGACCTAACACTAATACTCTTCAAACTATTCCACAAAATAGAAAAAGAAGGTCAAAACTACCCAACTCATTCTATGAAGCAACAACTTCGCTGATACCAAAACCACACAAAGATCCAACAAAGAAAGAGAACTTCAGACCAATTTCCCTTATGGATATTGATGCAAAAATACTCAGTAAAATTCTTGCCAACTGAATCCAAGAACACATCAAAACTATAATTCCCCATGATCAAGTAGGCTTCATCCCAGGGATGCAGGGATGGTTCAATATACAGAAATTCATCAATGCAATCCACTACATAAATAAACTCAAAGAAAAAAAACCCACCTGGTTATTTCATTAGATGCTGAAAAAGCATTTGACAAAATTCAGCATCCTTTCATGCTAAAATTCTTGGAAAGAACAGGAATTTAATGTTCATACCTGTCAGTAGCGTCTGTCTCGCCAGCAAGAATGACACGAGACAATCAGGATCCTTCCATAGACATTTAGTGCAGGGTTGATTGCAGAGGCGAAAGACCCAGAAAGAAGGAATGGTGCTGCTTAAATAGGCCTAGGCTAGATGTGTTTCTACCTGATTGGTGCATGCCACAATGCCTCATTAGCATGCTCCGGGACTGAGCTGCGGCCCACCAAACCTCTACCCACATATGCGTAGTAGGGTGCGGAGTGGAGTAAACAACAGCACAGTGCTGACTCATCACAGGAAATGGGCACCATCTTGCAATGGTGAGAGTGGCTTCCTACATCTCCCCCTTATTTGTTTTATAAGAAACCAGACCTAGGGCTGCCGATCAACCATCAGGTTCTGTTAGACCATCAGGGTTCGAGGCAATCCATAAGTGAACTCATGACCAACACCCTCTCATGTGCAATGAGATAGTCTCTGTGAGGTGCAAGGGCTGTGGTAAACAGCATGTCACCCATACTGGTGCAATGTCCTTTCAAGGACTCGGGGTACAAGGGCTGCATGAGTAAAACTAATTCTTAAGCATGGACAGCCATACTTCAGGGGAAGCACCATTTTCCAATGCAGCAAGTGCCTGTGTAATCACCACCTTGTTGTGTTTTTGTTGCTCACGTAGCTTGCACAGCAACCATAGCATAAACACTCCTCCACAGCATATTAGGGCACCAAAAAGACAAACTCCTGCTCACTCCTTAAGGTGATTCGTGGCATTGGCAATCCAGGTTCCCAATCTGGCAGCAAAGGACACATGTACTCGGGTAGAATTCACATGAATGATGGCAATCCTCGATTCTTGTAGCAGATGATCAAATTCTCCAGACCAGTTCCCTGCAAGATGACTTAGACAAGCTCTTTGACAAATTAGCAGCATGGGTAAAATTCTGATAGGGCACCCAGGTAATACATAGCCTCGTGTATTGTCATTCACACCCTAACGGAGCAACCTGCCAAAGGGTATCAACTTTTTCCTGCACCAATCAATTCTTTGATTAAGGATCATTATGCCACCTTTTAGGTGGACATTAACATTGGCCTGAAACTTCCTAGGTGGGAATTGCAAGACAAAAGCAGTGTCTCACAAGTCTCCACTGAGGCATCTCTGAGCCTTTCATTTACTCAACTGTAAATTATTTTCTAATCTGAGCCTATTGGCCAAGGCCAGGCCCAATACTCACCTGTCCTGTAGGGCAGTAGCCTACATCTGGACCCCATTGTATAAGAGTTGAATAATAAAAGGAACCTGAAATTTGAAGGTTCCCAGAAAAATTCTACTAGCTGTTTTTAGTAGTCATATCTACAGATTTTTCAAACAGTTTAAAAGTAGCCTGTTTGATACCAAATAAATTCCCATTGAAATCTCTTTTTCAATCTTGAGGAGTTAAATTTTTGCTTCTAGCACTGTATCCAATCAAGCTTGTGAAAAAGTGGCAACAGGTCTATACTGGCCACAGCTGTTTTTAACTTACTCTTGAAATCATCTTAATTGCAAAACATGAGTGAGTTAAGAATCATAAGCCTTAGATCAGACTCCAAACTTCAGTCAATGGTACACTGGCAGTTGTTAACCATAATTCTTTCTCTTGCAATATTAGAGCATAACTACAACTTTGGAAAGTAAAACCCAATTTTAAACAATTTATTCTCTTTAAAAATCAATGGCAAATGCATTACTTTCACATTATGAAGTTCAATTTAGAAGTATCTTTAAAGGCCTGTTTTTTCTGGGTTGAGTAATGCCATGTGGTGTTAAGATAACTCCAACCATGAGTTTCCAGTTTTAAACTTTTTGTTACCAGTGTAATAATTTTTAATCATGCCCAATAACCTTTAAGCCAATACTCTATAGTCAAAACATGCAAAACATATTTATATCTTTAAGACAAATCAGAACCAAAAATGAAACTATATGAATCTTATAAATTTGAACCAAACAATTGTTTCCTAGCTGTAATTCAAGAGAAAAAGCACTTTGTACCCAAAAGGAGAAATAACCATCAGCCTACTTGTCCTAGAACTTAAGCAGCTGCTGGCCCTTTTCAAAAGCAGCTTTTCTCCAGCTGTGCTTGACTCCTCGCTAATTGCAGAGCAGCTTAAATCAGCCTCTGCTGTGTAAACTGACACTGGATCAAGAGATGCACTTCCAGCAAATAAAGTTTTTACCATTTTTTTCTACATAAAACATAGAACATCAGTCCCTCAGACAACAAAACAAAGACACACGTAGACAAATTGGTGCACCAAAGTCAAACAATACACAGAGAGGGAAGAACACTTATACCAGTACTAAGAATATCTCCATTGGGGTCCACAGAGGAAACAGGACATCTCCATGTTTCCCCTTGTCCCCAGGAGAGTTTTGAAATCCATTTTCCTTTTCTCATTTTTCCACTGTTCCTTTCTTCTTAACAAATCTTTTCAACTGCTTTTACTCCTTTTCAACTCTAATTTCTTTCCCTTTAACAGCTCCCTTAGAGCCACAAAAATTGAATACAAAGTAGAGTTACCCATACTTTCGCTTTTCCTTTCTAGCCTCTTTACCGAGGACTTTATCGCTCCTTCCCAGAGACTTGAATTGGTCCCCCTTACCTGGGACTTACCAGCCGGCTGCCCTGACTGCAAAGAGTTCTGAACTGCTTTATACAAACACAAGTCCTTCTCAGAGCAGTTTATTCAGGATTCTTTTCTTTGCGCTTACCCCTGTCATGTGGTTCTGGATCCTCCTCAGGAGAAACTTCCGAGGAGTCTTCGCAGGCCGTTGATGTAAAGGTTCCCGGGTTTCGGCACAAGTTGTTGGTAGCATCTATCTCACCAGCAAGAATGACACAAGACAATCAGGATCCTTCCACAGACGTTTAGTGCGAGGTTGATTGCAGAGGCGAAAGACCCAGAAAGAAGGAATGGTGCTGCTTAAATAGGCCTAGGCTAGACCTGTTTCTACCTGATTGGTGCACACCACGATGGCTCATTAGCATGCTCCGGGACTGAGCCGCGGCCCGCCAAACCTCTACCCACATACATGCTTAGTAGGGTGCGGAGTGCAGTAAACACCAGCACAGTGCTGACTCATCACAGAAAATGAGCGCCATCTTGCAATGGCAAGAGTGGCTTCCTACACATACCTAAACACAGTAAAAGCAATATACAGCAAACCAGTAGCCAACACCAAACTAAATGTAGAGAAACTTGAAGCGATCCAACTAAAATCGGGGAAAAGATAAGGCTACCCTTTCTCTCTATATCTTTTCATTAAAGTACTTGAAGTTCTACCTAGAGCAATTAGACAACATAAGGAGGTCAAAGGGATACAAATTGGATAGGAAGAAGTCAAACTATCACTATTTGCAGATGATATGATAGCATACTTAAGTGACCCAAAAAACTCCACCAGAGAACTCCTACAGCTGATAAACAACTTCAGCAAAGTGGCTGGTTATAAAATCAACTCAAGCAAATCAGTAGCCTTCCTATACTCAAAGGATAAGCAGGCTGAGGAAGAAGTTAGGGAAATGACACCCTTTACAATAGCCACAAACAACATAAAGTATCTTGGTGTGACTCTAACCAAACAAGTGAAAGATCTGTATGACAAAAACTTCAGGTCTCTGAAGAAGGAAATCAGAAAAGACCTCAGAAATAGAAAAATCTTCCATGCTCATGGATTGGCAGGATTAATATCATAAAAATGGCTATCTTGCCAAAAGCAATCTACAGATTCAATGCAATCCCCATTAAAATCCCAACTCAGTTCTTTATAGAATTAGAAAGAGCAATTCTCAAATTCATCTGGAATAACAAAAAACCCAGGATATCTAAACTATTCTCACCAGTAAAAGAACTTCTGGGGGAATTAGTATCATGGACCTCAAGCAGTACTACAAAGCAATAGTGTTAAAAACTGTATGGTATTGGTACAGTGACAGGCAGGTAGATCAATGGAATAGGATTGAGGACCCAGAAATGAACCCACACACATATGGTCACTTGAACTTGGACAAAGGAGCTGAAACCTTCCAGTGGAAAAAAAAAGATAGCCTTTTCAACAAATGGTGCTGGTTCAATTGGAGGTCAGCATGCAGAGGAATGCAAATCGATCCATTCTTATTTCCTTGTACTACGCTTAACTCCAAGTGGTTCAAGGACCTCCACACAAAACCAGACATACTGAAACTAACAGAAAAGAAATTGGGGAAGATCCTTGAGGACACAGGCACAGTGAAAAAGTTCCTGAACAGAACACCAATAACTTATGCTCTGAGATCAAGAATTGACAAATGGGACTTCATAAAATTACAAAGTTTCTGTAAGGCAAAGGACACTTGTCAATCAGACAAAATGGCAACCAAAAAATTGGGAAAAGATCTTCACCAACCCTATATCTGACAGAAGGCTAATATCCAATATATACAAAGAACTCAAGAAGTTAGACTCCAGAGAACCAAAAAGCCCTATTAAAAAATGGAGTACAGAGCTAAACAAAGAATTTTCACCTGAAGAACTTTGAATGGCTGAGAAGCACCTTAAGAAATGTTCAGCATCATTAGTCATTAGGGAAATAGAAATCAAACCAACCCTGAGATTTCACCTCACAACAGTCATAATGGCTAAGATTAAAAACTCAGGAGACAGCAGGTGTTGGTGAGGATGTGGAGAAAGAGGAAAACTCCACTGCTGGTGGGAATGCAAGTTGGTACAACCACTCTGGAAATCAGTCTGGTGGCTCCTCAGAAAACTGGACATGACACTTCCGGAGGACCCTGCTAGACCACTCCAGGGCATATACCCAGAAGATTCCGAGGCATGCAATAAGGAAACATGCTCCACTATGTTCATAGCAACCTTACTTATAATAGCCAGAAGCTGGAAAGAACCCAGATGTCCCTCCATGGAGGAATGGATACAGAAAATGTGGTATATTTACAAAATGGAATACTACTTAGCAATTAAAAACAATGAATTCATGAAATTCTTAGGTAAATGGTTGGAACTGGAAAATATCATCCTAAGTGAGGTAACTCATTCACAAAAGAACACACAAGGAACACACTCATTGATAAGTGGATATTAACCCAGAAGCTCTGAATCCCCAAGACACAACTCACTTTTCAAATCATTCCCAAGAAGAAAGAAGGAGAGGGCCCTTGTCCTGGAATGGCTTGATGCAGCATTGTAGGGGATTACCAGGACAGAGAAGTGGGAGGGGGTTTATTGGGGAACGGGTGGAGGGAAGAGGGCTTATGGAACTTATGTGGAGAGGAGAACCAGGAAAGGGAAAATCATTTGGAATGTAAAAAATAATATAAAAAATAGAAAGAGAGAGAGAGAAAGAGAAAGTGGCAACCTACAGATTGGAAAAATATATTCACTAACCCCACATCTGTTAGAGAGCTAATATCCAAAATATATAAAGAACTCAAGAAGCTAAAACCACCAAAAACCCAAACTACACAATGAAAAAAAATGGGATATAGAACTAAACTGTGAATCACAACATAGGAGTCTCAAATGGGTGAGAGGCACTTCAAGAAATGTTCAAAGTCCTTAGTGATCAGGAAAATGCAAATCAAAACGACCCTGAGGTTCTACCTTACACCAACTATAATGGCTAAGATCAAAACTGTGGTGACAGCACCTGTTGGCTATATGTGGAGAAAGAAGAACACTCCTCCCATTTTGGTAGGATTGCAAACTGGTACAACCACAATGGAAATCAATTTGGAGGTTCTTCCAAATTGATTCAGAAAATTGGAACTAGATCTACCTGAATACCCAGTAAAATCACTCTTGGGCATATACCCAAAAGATGCTCAACTGTGCCACAGAAGCATGTGTTGCATTATGTTCTTAGCTGCCTTATTTGTGATAGCCAAAAGCTGGAAACAACTCCTACTGAATTCTAAAGGGGTGGCACATGTCTATGTTCCCACTGACAAGGAATAAGGATTCTCATTTTCCATCACCTCTCCAATATTTGCTGTCATAATTTTCTAGTAATATTCATATGATTGAGTTGAGAAAGAAACATAAAAACTTTTAATTCACATTTATCTGGAAGCTAATGATGATACTTTCTGATATGTTTATTAGATATTTGTAATTCTTTTTGAGAATTCTTTTTAATTCCATGAACCAATTTTTGATTTGTTTGCTTTTTTGATGTTTAGTTTATTGAGATCTTTGAGTTTTCTAGAATTTTTTCCTCTATCAGATGTATAGCTGGCACATTTTTTCCCATTTTATAGGCTGCTTATTCACGTGCTTCAGTGTATACATTGTGGTTCAGAAATTTTATAACATCATAAAATTCCATTTGTCAATTTCCTTTTTTCCTGAGCAAGGTAAGTTCTATTTAGAAAGTTTTTACCTGTTTATGCATCTTGTAGTATATATAGTCTCTATTTTTCCTACAGTTTTAGAGTTTGGAATTTATGTTGAAATCCTTGATTCATTTGGAGTTGATTTTTGTGCAATGTGCAAGAAATATATACCTCCATTCTCCAACTGTAGACACCCAAATTTTGAAAATTAAGTAAGTTGTCTTTTACTTTTTCCCCTATTTTCTCTAGTTTTTAGAGTCTGTCTATTTTTATTAGATAATTTCTTTATTTACATTTCAAATGTTAGCCCCTTTCCTGGTTTCCCCTCCAGAAACCCCACATCCCTTCCACCCTCCTCAGATACTATGAGGGTGTTCCCCCACCCACCTACTCCAGCTTCCCCAGCCTGGCATTCCCCTACACTGTAGCATCTAGCCTTCAAAGGACCAAGGGCCTCTCCTCTCATTGATGTCCTTCATGGGCATCCTCTACTACATATGCAACTGGAGTCATGGGTAGCTCCATGTGCACTCTTTGGTTGGTGGTTTAGTGTATGGGAGCTCAGGGGTGTCTGGATGTTTGATATTGTTGCTCCTCCTATGGAGCTTCAAATCCCTCCAGCTCCTTCAGTCTTTTCCCTAATTCCTCCATTGGAGACCCCATGCTCAGTCCAATGGTTAGCTGGGAACATCTGCCTCAGTATTTGTCAGTTTCTGGCATAGCCTCTTAGGGAATAGCTATGTCTGGCTCTTGTCAGCAAGCACTTCTTTGCATCCATAATGGTGTCTGGTTTTGGTAACTGTTGGGAGTCTTTAGCTATGTAGGTTTATGTCTAGATCCTCTACTCTATTTCATTTATCTATGTGTCTGTATTTACATCAGTGTTATTATGTCTTTATTATCATGGTTCAGAAGTATAGCTTTAAATCAGGTATGGTAATCTCTCTAGCAGGACTATTATTACTTTGGATGGCTTTGACTATGTAAAGATTTAGAATTAAGATCTTACTATGACACCAGTAGGGTTGGCTAATATAGAGGCTTTCTCATACTATTTATAAACAAGTCAAAATTAAAATGCACCGAGATACAATTATAATGATTATATAAATGTGTGTTCATCATTATGAAGTAAACAGTATTTCTTAGAGACTGCATTCAATATCTGCATTTCTCTGTCATGTGCCTAAAGAGTTCTAAAAATGCTACTATAAATAAAATGTTTGATTTCTAAAACACAGTCAGTTCTTATTCTGTGAAATTATATTTCAATCATTAGTTAACTTAGAACTTTTGAAACATCATTTAAAACACACTTTTCTACTCAACTCTTTTTAAATGTTGAATATAAAATGATCCTACCCAAATGTTCATTTTTCCTTGGTATTTTACTTATTTAAGTTAATTTTATAGATACACTGGTTCATTGCCAGTGAGTTTTTTAATGTATGCAGCAATGAATAGTCACATAATTATACCTTCTATCTGGAGGTATAGGGACGCATATGATCTTCATCTCCTGGTGCTTTTGACTTTGGATAATGGCCCCCATCTTTGAATCTAGGCAATGCCTCTGACTCACTTCTGATGGAATCTGACAAAGGGGATAGGATGCCTAATTACATCAGGTTGAGCAGAGCTTGCTCTATGTCCATCTAGAAATTCTTCTTGAAGAGGAATTTCTTCGCCTAGAAGAGGAAGCAGCCAAGTAGTAAATCCATGTGATGACAACAGGTGGCAGGCTTGCAGAACTGTGGATGTTCTCAGCTAATATCACATAAATCCAAAGGCTCATGGTTATATGAGAGCAAAAATTCTACTAACAACCTATTTGTGTTTGGAAATAGATCTTTCCACCATCAAGCTCCCAGATGAGAACACAACCCAGTGATAGTCAATGATGATAGCATTTGAAACCCTAAGTAGCATGTAAGACATATCACTGCATAAAAATATAATAACAATAAAAAACAGCTTGACAAATCTGAGTTTTAGAAATTTGAATCTTGGAGCTGGAGAGATGGCTCAGTGGTTAAGAGCACTGTTCTTAACTCTCTTCTTAACTCTTAACTGCTCTTAATTGCTCTTCCAGAGGTCCTGAGTTTAATTTCCAGCAACCACATGGTGGCTCACAACTATTTGTAATGGGATCCAAAGTCCTCTTCTGATGTGTCTGAAGACAGCTACAGTGTACTACTCATATACATAAATAAATCTTTAACAAAAAGGAAATTTGAATCTTGCCATTACATATACACTATATATTATTTTTGGATTATCTTTTTAGTTGTGTTTTAAAATTATTAAATTTTTAATTTTCATAAATTTGATATCAAGATATTGAAAGGTTTGATACTTGAACTAAGCCATTCACTTTGCTGCATCCTATTAACCAGGCAAATACTATTTGATCAAAGGACAGAATGTGGAAAGCAAAAGAAATGGACACTTTACCACACATCATAAATGTAGACTTCTTGTGACAATCATGAAAAGACCTTGACTTAACATTATTACAATGGGACTGTCTTTCCACACATCTTTTTAACAAGACAATTTATCAAATCTTAGATATATTTGAGAAATAAATTTTCCTTTTAAAATATGTTCTTAAATTTTAATATTATAAAATTATATTATTTGCCTCTTTCCTTTTATCTCTTAAATCCCTCCCATAAATCCTTCTTTGATCTCTTTGAAAATTATGGCCCATTTTTTATTAGTTACTGTCAAATATATATATGTATTTCTAAATATAATAAACTCAATCTGAATGTGGTACTTGTATGTTTTCAAGGCTGACCACTTGTTTTGGATAATCCGTTGATCTGCTCTTCCCTGTGGAGAACTAATTTTCTCCCACTGTCAGCACTCCTTAGTTACCTGTAGTCTTGGCTTAGGGATGAGGCCTCCAATCTTTTCCCTTCCACTTTGGCATATATATTGTTGTAATAGCTCGACTAAAGTTTATGCAGTCATTTTAATGAGAATTAACTGGTGTAGCATCTCACAGAGCTAAGAGCCACTCTCACAGCAGCTTTCCTGATATTCTGGCTCTTACATAAATCTTTCTACCCTTTCTTCTGCAATGTTCTCAAGCCATAGGTGCATACATTGTTTTTTTACATGTGTCCATTGGGACTGAACTTGACAAGTCTTCATTTTATTTGACTGTAGAGATCTGTAATGATTTCTGTATGTTGCACAGTGAAATTTCCTCAGTGGGGGAGAGGAATTCACTTATCTGTGGGTATAAGCATGGTTGTTTGGAATATAGTTAGGTATTATACAATTTGAGAGGAGTTCCAGTGGTAGGCTCCTCTCCACTAACCATAATTTCACTCAGCCTAGGTAGTTGGCTAGGTTTCCAATAACAGGCAGAAAATTTTGGAGAGCTGTTGGTTACCACTAAGGTAGAAATGCCAGTACTGCACTCTTAGGATTATTGTGCTGTTATTCTCATGCTGGCTGTTGTGTTTGTTCATAGGCATCATAGTTGGGCAGGACTATTGGTTGCTTCCCACTTTGGGAAGCTTATTTAGTGCCTTTTGATAGCAAGAAATCTAGTCCTCAGGCAAGAGGTTTTCAAATCAGTTCCAGCTTCCGGGACTCTAGGCCTTGTGTCTGAAGTGTAGGGTAGTTTCAGCAATAGGGGCTTACCTTACACCTCTGGTACTCAAGAAGAGCAATAGCAATAGCCTATGATGTATTGGATCTTTCTTGGACAGCCCTAACCAACAATCAAAGGAGAGATTCTCATGCTTGGGGTTGGTTTGCAGTTGTTTGTGGTTAGGTGATTGTCTTTGCTATTTCTCTATTGCTGTGAAGAGATACCATGATTCAGTCAATTAATGCAAGAAAACATTGAATAGAGTTCTTGCTACACTTTCAGATGGTGAATCCATGACCATCATGCAATCAACATGGCAGCAGGCAGGGAAGCATAACTTTGGAGCAGTAGCTAAGAACTTACTACTCAGCTGTTAAAAACAATGAATTCATAAAAGTATTTGGCAAATGGGTGGAACTGGAAAATATACTGAGTGAGGTAACCCAATCGCAAAGGAACACACATAGTATGCACTCACTGAAAAGTGGATACTAGCCCAGGAGCCTGGATTACCCAAGACACAATTCTCATATCAAATGATGCCCACGAAGAAGGAAGAACAAAGTATGAATCTTTACAAGGAGGAACAAAATACCCACAGAATGAGTTACAAAGTGTGGAACAGAGTCTGAGGGGAAGACCATCCAGAGACTACCACAACTAGGAATCCATCCCATATACAGTTACAAAACCTAGACACTATTATCGATGTCCACAAGTGCTTGCTGATTGGGGCCATATAGCTGTCACCTGGGAGGCTCTCCTAGTGCATGACAAATATAGAGGGGGACACTCTCAGCCAGCTATTGAACTGAGCACAGGGTCCCCAATGAAGGAGGTAAAGAAAGGACCCAAGAGCTGAAGGGGTTGGCAGCATCATAGGAGGAACCACAATATAAGCTACCCAGTACTCCCAGAGCTCCCAGGGCCAAAATCATCAACCAAAGAGTACACATGGAGTTACCCATGGCTCCAGACACATAGGCAGCAGAAGATGGACATGTTAGACATCAAAGAGCGGAGAGTTATTTGGTCCTGTAAGGCTTGATGCCACAGTTTAGGGGAATACCAGGACAAGGAAGCAGTAGAGGGTTGATTGGGGAACAGGGGAAGGGGAGATGGGTTATGGGATTTTTGGGGTGTGTGTGACCAGAAAAGGGGGCATTTGAAATGTAAATAAAAATATATCTAATAATAATAATAATAATAAAAACTTACATCCGAATCCACAAGTTGGGTCGAAGGATAGGGGAGGGAATGGGAGGGGAGGGAGAGGGGTAGGGGTAGGGGAGAGAGGGAAAGAGGGAGAGAGGGAGAAAGGGAGAGGGAGGGAGAGGGAGGGAAAAAGGGAGAGGGAGCGAGAGAGAGACAGAGACAGAGACAGAGACAGAGACAGAGACAGAGAGAAAGAGAAGAAATTGTGTGAGCTTTTGAATCCCCAACACCCAACCCCAGTAACACATCCACTTCAACAAGGCCATGCCTCCTAAATGGGTTCAAACGGTTCCACCAACTGAAAACCAAGTATTCAAACATGTGAGACTATGGAAGTCATTCCCATATTTTCAGAAAAAACAAAAAAACAGTGGTCCCTGGTTCTTGGAGGAAGCATCGTTATTAGCACAAGGCAGAATTTTTCATTTAAACCCCAGAGAGAGAGAGAGAGAGAGAGAGAGAGAGAGAGAGAGGGAGGGAGGGAGGGAGGGAGGGAGGGAGGGAGGGAGGGAGGGAGAGGGAGGGAGGGAGGGAGGGAGGGAGGGAGAGAGAGAGAGAGACTTGCATACATTAGAGGGCTTTTTAAAAAGTCTAGTCAGTATTATGTTTCTGGGTGACTTTTTCAGATATCCTTATGGTTATGTTACCCTCTTCCCCACTCCCTTCTTCCTCCCTAATTAGAGCCACTTGCCCAATCTGATCATTTATATCCTGCTTTTCCTTTATTGAACCCACAACCACCTACCCTGGCAATAGTACTCATTTTCTGGTTCTGCAGTTGCTTCCAGTATATGTATTTCTAAAGATTTGGAGCTAGAAGACTTCAAAGAGACAGAGCATGTGATGTCTTTCTGGGTCTGGATTATCTCACACAATATGATCTTTTCTGGTTTCATACATTTACATGCAAGATACATTACTTAATATTTCTTATAATTGAATATTGTTCCATATAGTGTATATGAACCACATTTTCTTTTTTTGGGGGGGGGCAGGACATTGATAATGAATGTATTTATTCATCAGATCCATAATATAATCTTACACAATCCCTGTTTGAAGGAAATTTCACTCTTTTGGATACAGCAGCAATACTCATGACTAGGTGAACATAATGGAATATGATGTCATTGTGGGCATGTACCCCAAAACTCAAGTAGTATAGCTAGGTCATATACTACATTAGTTTTTGACTCCTTGATAATTCTCCTTAATGGTTTTCAGTGATTGCTCCAGTGTTCAATTTCACCAACAGAGAATGTGGGTTCTCCTTTCCCTCAAACCTCTCCAGCATTTATTATTGATTGTTTATTGATCTTTATATGTTAAATCTGGAATGGTAAACCCCACAAACTTTATGGTTTTGTTCAGTATTCTTTTGTCTATCTCGGTTCTTTTTTGTTTCCAAACGAATCTTAGGAGACTTTTTAGTATTCCCATGAAAGAAGATGGAGCTGTACTGGTTATATTTAACATTTGTAAAATAGTTGTTTTCATAATATTAAGTCTACCAACCCTTACATTTTGTATGTCTTTCCACTTGCTAGTCTTTCTCTCCTTCACAAATTTGAAATTCTCCTTATAGAGGTTCTACTTTGGTAGGTCTATTCTTATTTTCTTTGAAGCTTGTGTGAGTAGAAATGTGTCCACAATTTCATGTTTGTTGGTGGGGTATACAAAAGCTACTGATTTGTTCAAGCTAATTCTGTATCCTGTCAGATTGCTGAATTTATCTTTTCTGTAAGTTTTTGCACAGAATTTGGGGTATCATTGTTGGATAGTATCATGTCTTCTGCAAATAACATTTTTTCCATATTTGTACTTCTTTCATTTTCTTCCCATACCTTATTGCTTTAGCTAGTAATAACCCAGGATTGAAAAGGAGTAAGGATAGTCTTTGGTTTGGTTTCTAACTTTAGTGGGATTGCTTTAAATTTTTTCTTTTAGGATGATGTTGGTTGTAGGTTTTTCATAAATAACTTCTTTTGTTGGTGTTTTCTAGGACTCTTAACTTGAAAGTCTATTGGGTTTTGTCAAATTCTTTTTCTGTATGTGCTTATGATCATCTGATTTTTGTCTTGAGCTCATTTACATAGTTTACTATATTTACTGATTTGAATGATTTTTTTCATCCCTATATTGGAAAGAAATCCAACTTGGTCATAGTGTATCAACTTTTTGATGCATATCTGTATTCTGTTTACATGTATTTTGTTGAGCATTTTTTAGTCTAGTCCCCGGTATTAAAGGTGATAATGTCATTTTAGGAAGTTGAGTGCTCTTTCTGTTTTTTGTAAAGTTTACAAAGGATGGCTATGGATTTTCTTTGAAATTCTGGTAGAATTCTGCTGTGAATCCATCTGGCCTTGGATGTTTTTAGATGGAAGGCTATTTATTACTATTTCAATCTCATTTGAATATGTATAGGTTGTTGACTTTGTATAGGCTGTTGACTTTATCTCAGTTTCTAATTTTGGTGGTGTCACTGAATTTGGAAACTCATCTATCTCCTTTCCCCAGCTTAAAAGAAACAAGTTTTTAAATCTTTCCCTTATAATATCCTAGATTTTGGTGGTGTAGCAATTCCTTGTTCTTTTCTGAACTTTTAGTGTGTTCTCTCCTTCTTGTGGTTAATTGTGCCAAGGGTCTTGCCATCCTGTTTACCTTCTCAAAGAACTGGATCTTAAGTTCATTGATTTTTCTGTACTCTGTTTCAATTTCTCCAATATCTGCTGTTTTAGTATTTCTTGCCAACAACTATCTTTGGATTTGGGTTATTATTTTTCCAGGTTTTAGTTCCATCCTTAAATTATTTATGTATGTTCTTCTTTCTTCTGACTGGTAGTCAGATGCCTTTTCCATTAGGTTACATGGTCTCAATGTTCTTTCTTAATGTAGACACATGGAGCTATATATTTGCCTCATAAAGCTACTTTCAATGTGTCCCTGAGGTTCTGTTGTTTTCAACCACTTAGTTCTAAGAAACCTCTTCTTTCTTGATTTAGTTTTCTATATTCATAATTCAGTAATGAATTGTTTAATCTCCATGAGTCTATTTACTGAAGATTTATTTGCTATAAATTTGTTTAATTCTACTTTTGTCAGAGGAGATACAAGGAATTTCAGTATGGGTATTCTGTAGTGTTTGGGTAGAATAATTTGTACATATGTTCATTTGCTTTCACTTTGTGAAATGTTTATTTTTTTTCCACATGGCCTATCTATTAGAGAAAGTAGAGAATTTTAATCATATACTGCAATGGTTCGTATATGATTGGCCCAGGGAGTGACCCTATTAGGAGGTGTGGCCTTGTTGGAGTAGGTGTGCCACTGTGGGTGTGGGCTTAAGACCCTCACCCTGGCTGCCTGGAAGTCAGTCTTCTACTAGCAGCCTTCAGATGAAGATGTAGAACTCTCAGCTCCTCTTGCACCATATCTGCTTGGATGTTGCCATGTTTCTGCATTTATGATAATGGACTGAACCTCTGAGCCTGTAAGCCAGCCCCAGTTAAATGTTGCCTTTTATAAAACTTGCATTGGTCATGGTGTCTGTTCACAGCAATGAAACATGTACTATTGATTATATTAATCTCTCTTTAAATACAATCTTTTTTTTCTTTTTCTATTTTGTTTGTTTTTGTTTTTGAACTGGGTTTCCCAGAGTTTGGTATATATATATTTAGAGCTGTCTCAAGAAACTAGCCCATTGATTAGAATGAAGTATCTCTCCTTATCTTTTCTGATTAATTTTACTTTGAAGTTATTTTGTCAGAAAATTCTATTCCTTAATACAATTACTTTTATCCAGTCTTTCACTCTAAAGCAATGCCTCTAGGCAGATGCAGATTTTTACAATCAACCATTGGACTGAGCCTGAAGACCCCAATGGAAAAGTTAGGGGAATGACTGAAGAAGCTGAAGGGGACTGCAACCCTATAGGCAGAACATCAACTAACCAGTCCAGTCAGAGCTATCAAACTAAGCCACCAACCAAAAAGCATACATGGGTTGGTCAACTGCCACCACTACATATATAGTTGAGGACTGCCTAGTTTGGCTTCAGTGGGAGGGGTTGTGCTTGGTTCTGTAAAGGCCTGACGCCCCTATGTAGGGGGAATGTAAGAGGGGCGAGTGTGGGAGTGGGTGGAGGGCACCTTCTTAAAGGACAAGTGGAGGGGTTTGGGGTGGGAGGCTCATGGAGGGTAGACTAAGAAGGGGGACATTTGAAATGTAAATAAATGATAAAAAAAAAAAAAGATGTGTGCCATAATTGGCTGGCTCTCTCTACCTCTCTCTAATATTTGATATTTTCTTGAAAGATTTGACAATTTTCTTAAAAGACGTAAATTTTGTAAAATAAAGCAAATCCAAACTAATAAAACCCTTACAAATTTTGGATCACTACAAAATCCTGTCTTAAGTTTTGTATTTGGGGGAACATTAGAGCAATAATAGTGTGATTCTTTTTGGTAAATTCCTTCATACTTATTTTTCTTGACTATAAAGTGGGTCTAAGGTATCAATCTCCCAGAATATGATAAAAAAAACTCCAACAAAGTGGCTGGATATAAAATTAACTCAAAGAAATCAGTAGTGTTCCTCTACTCAAAGGATAAACAGGCTGAGAAAGAAATTAGGGAAATGACACCCTTCACAATAGTCAATAAAATACCTTGGTATGACTCTAACCAAGCAAGTGAAAGATCTGTAATGACAAGAACTTCAAGTTTCTGAGGAAAGAAATCAGAGGATCTCCAAAGATGTAAAGATCTCCCATGCTCATGGATTGGCAGGATTAATATAGTAAAAATGGCCATCTTGCTGAAAACAATCTACAGATTCAATGCAATCTCCATCAAAATTCCAACTCAATTCATAGAGTTAGAAAGCTATTTGCAAATTCATTTGGCATAACTAATGGACTCATGAAATTCTTAAGGCACATGGATGGAACTAAAAAATATAACCAAGTGAAGTAACCCAGTCACAAAAAGAACACATCCAATATACAACTCACAGAACACATGTAGCTCAAGAATAAAACCAAAGTGTGGATGCTTTGGTCCTTAGAAGGGGGAACAAAATACTCATGGGAGCAAATAACAGAGACAAAGTGTGGAGTAGAGACTGAAGGAAAGGCCATCCAGAGACTGCACCACCTGGGGCTCCATCCCATATACAGTCACCAAACCCAGACACTATTGTGGATGCCAACAAGTATTTGCTGTCAGGAGCCTGATATAGCCATCTCCTGAAAGGCTCTGCCAGTACCTGACAAATAGAGGTGGATGCGCTCAGCCAACCATTGGAGTGAGCAGTGTCCCCAATGGAGGAGTTAGAGAAAGGACCCAAGCAGCTGAGGGGTTTGCACTCCCACAGGAGAAACAAGAGTATGAATCAACCAGTACCCCAAGATCTCCCAGGGACTAAACAACCAACCAGAGTACACATGAAGGGACCCATGGCTCTAGCCACATATATAGCAGTGGGAGGAGAGGTCCTTGGTCCTGTGAAGGCTCAATGCCCCAGTATAGGGGAATACCAGGACCAGGAAGCAGGAGTGGGTAGGTTGGTGAGCAGGGGGAGAGGGGAGGGAATAGTAGGTTTCCAGAGTGGAACCTAGGAAAGGGGATAACTTTTGAAACGTAAATTTTTAAAATATCTTAAAAAAAAAAAAAAAAAAAAAGCCAATGCTCTTAACCCGTATCTCCAGCACCACCACCCTGTCAATAAGTCCAAAGGCTCTAGATGAAAACAGGGAAGTAAAGGACATATAGGGCTTCTCAGAGATAAACTGGAAGGATGAAGACTTCTTGAATGCTTTGTGATTTTTATACAATTCACAGTTGAGTAGGTTTGATACTAGTTTTACTATGGTTTCAGTTCTTCCTGTAAGAGGTCTCTCATTAGGGCTTAATCTTTGGTGTGGCAAAGTTAAAGAGACAGAATCTTTCATGAGATGTAAGGTGGGCCAGCTACTTGGTTCTCCAGAAATACATCCTCAGAAAGGACAGAATATTTCTCATAAAACTAATAAGTTCCCAAAAAGTAATTGCAATAAGAGAACAAAATTACTCCTTCGACATCCATCCTTTGTCCTCTTGTCTCACTATGCAATCTGTCCGTCTAACCATGTATTCCAACAATGGTGATGTGCCAGGAGACATCAAGGAGAAGCTAAAAACTAGCAGGTGATCTTCCTGAGATGGTTCTGCCACTGACTGTAAGGTTATTACAGATTTGCTTCTCTAGGCAATGCTAAGATTTTATCTGAGGAAAGATTCCTAATATTAATATGCTTTTCCTATTATTAAATATATAGATCACTAGGTATTAGCTCACCCTTTTGAGATTTCTACATAACTAAAGAGATATACTGTCTTGTAGTGATGCTATATAGACAAATAGAGGATTTAATTCTTAATGATTCTATAAGAATTCCTAATTCTCTATTAGTAATTATTAAAATTTTATTATAGGATTGTTAAGTCTTTTCTGATACTAAAAACTGCAATGATAATTCTTTGCCTATATGTGTCACAAATTAATTGCTTCTGAGATAGCAAACAGGCATCTTTAACTTAGAGCACATTCTAATAAGTTGAAAAACAATTAATAAAAGGTCATAAAATGATTTACTATAGGTGCAAGGACAGAAGATAAAATATTGACTGGGTTTATCTATACAAAACTTCAATGGTAACTTAGTTATGGACTTTAATTCTCCATAAACCTAAGGAACTAGTGAAAAATGTTTAGCCAGATAATTACTCCTAATGGATATGCATGTAAACATTCTGTTTACAGTTATATTCTCAAACTTATTGTTTGAATTTATGTGTAAACTTGTGATGAACTCTTCATGTGATCATGTATTCTGAAAGATGTGTTCATGCTGAGGACACAGAGAGAGAGAATTTTTTAAAAGGAACTTAAGAACAGACCCTTTTAGAGAGAAGAACCTTTTAGAGAAGAGCTTCTTAGAAAACTGTTAGAGACATAAAGACATTGGGAATAATGGCACTGGGAGTAATGACATTGAGAGTAAGGGCAATATTGTGACATCAGAGCAGGACTAAAGAGCAAGATTAGAAGAGAGCAGAGAACTTTTACAGAAACTTTATGGAGAACTGAAGAACTTAGAAATAACGACTAAAATCACTTTTCAAAGAGTGCCTTTTTTCTTCTTGGGACTTCAACTTGCAGGCTGGAGTTAATCTTGGAGTTGCTGCTGAGACAGAACAATAGCCACTTTAATGGCCTACTGCTTTGTTACTAAATGCCAGAGACTGCAGTTTCTGGTCTCAAAGGAACTAGACAGCCAGGTCAGGTACTGAAGCAAGATGACTTAAGATTTAAGACAGGTAAATATTTTATTATTAAACAGCAACCCTAAATATCTCACAAGACCAAGTCTTGCCCCAGCTGACACTCATCTCATCCCACTCTGCTACCTCAAGAGAAAAGAATAGCTGGATCTGGCTTCTGCCAGTGAAACCCCACCAGAACCCAGTGTAAGTCAAAGCCAATCTTGGCGCTTAAGAGATATGAGTTAAAGAAATTTCACAATTTCAGGTATTTTCTCATACCTATGGAGAAGAGGCCAGTAAGTTAAAAAACTGAAATCTCTTATTTACATCATACTAGTTTATGTTTACAATATTTACTAACATGTAGTACTAACACTATAAATAATGTTATCACTGGGAAATGAGGCACAGAATAAAATAATTTTCCTCATGTTACACCCACTGTAAGACCTGTTTCAAACAAACAAAAATCACAACCCAAAACCCAACAAAATTATATTACTTAAGACTGAATTTCCTATTACCATGGTAGAATGTGGAAAACAAATTAAGCTTATTTTAAAAGCTATTATTTCCTGAATATCTGATATTTACATAATTAAATAATAACTTACTTATTTGGCCACTAGTTTTGGCATAATTCTTGAATTTATCTCTCCATTATTCTACATGAACAATTAAACAGTCTAGTATGTACCATACAGTATTGCCAAATTTTATGTATTCTATTGCTACCTGTGTGTCTCCTGTATTTTTAACTTCTACTTCTGAGAACACTAACACATCTTTAGCTGTACCATTAATCTATATATAATTATACCATTTTAAACAGTCTCAAACTGTTTGATTTTGGAGAGAGGGTTTAATCTGTGTGGCTCTGGGCTATCCTGGAACTCGATCTATAGACTCGATCTATAGAACTCAGAGAGCCACCTGCCTATGCCTCGCTGTGATTAAAGATATGTGCCACGAATGCCTGGCCTGTCTCAACCATTTTCACCTTATTTCATAGATTCAAGTCCCTTGCTATTTTCTCAACGTCTGTTGTATTCATTCAGGAAAGTTTCACCTTTGACTAGATTCAAACCATGAACCTTATTCAATAACAGCACTTAGAACACTCACAGCACTATTCTGAGAAGTGCCTTAAATATTGGAGGGAATATCTATAGAAAGATTGCGCACTGTGAGCTGTTCTTAGGAGTTATATATTGCCATGTGCCTTTAAAGAGTTTGTCTCTTTAAACTTCCTGCCTGCTGTGATGTAGCAATTCTGGGCTACCATGCCCTTCCACTATATACTATTGTCTCACCATAGCCCCAGAAATAATGGGGTCAGCATCTATAACCCTAATATTAATGACTTGTCATTAAACATCTTCCTTCTTTTATCAGACCTACTGCCAAACCAGTCTTCTTGAAATTCTTAAAAGAAAAAGAAATCTGTCAATATACAGACCTATTACGGAGACCCATTTCCCCTACTCCACACTCCACTTTTAAGAGTTGTCTTCTGAATGACTGGGATAATACAATACAATGTACTCACAACTTCAAAACAAAACAATTACATCTTTAGATAGCCAAACATACCCAGAGTATACTTATTATTTACTTGAGAAATAGAATTGTTCTTATTTTTGTAGTAAACTCTTTTTTATCACTTTACTGAACACTGACTCTAACCCATTTTATCTAGATAACTGGTTTCATTCAGATCCAGACCATGTGGACGCCTAAACCTTAGTCTTAACAACTTAGTGACTCAAGAGGAACTACGATTTTGCTCCACTCTTCTTTTGTCTACATCATATTTCAAATTTTCCCTTCTTGTTCTTCCTTTCTGGTTCTTTACCTATTTGGCCAGCTAAGCATTTATCAGCATGTTCTAGGGATCACTTCTATTTCTAACTCCTATATTGAGTCTTTTACTCCGCTCATTTTGCAATGTCACAAGGGAAAAAGTGGAGGGGAGAGTGCTTATGGGACTTATGGGGAGGGGGGAACCGAGAAAGGGGAAGGCATTTGGAATGTAAACAAATATAGAAAATAAAAAAAAATGTTTAATGTACCTATATGTGTACACAAGAAAAATGTATAAATGGTACTATAAAATTATTAATAAAAGTTCGTATTTATTTTTAAGTTACACTTCCTTAGATATACAAACCAAGTAATGAAAAATTATGGACACTGTTGAGAAAAAAAATAATTTATTATATATGTGATAAGTCATTACAATGTATCTCCAAACACTAATTTGAAGATATGTAATTTTTAATGCTTTCAAAGTTGTTACGCACAGTTCCATAGTCCAGATGGTCAATTTCTTCTCTCAATGTTCCACAGTACTTGAAAGATACAGAATTCAGAAGGAACCTAAAACACCACAAAGTCCCATTAAAAATAATCATAATAATTCAGTTAATTAACTTTTAAAAGCCCAAATATTTATTTGCAGAAAATTAGTGAATCATGTCAGTAGAAGATATATGTAAAGAAAGGCTACTTAAAATACTAAAAACTAAAATATTTCAATTGAGAATATAAAGAGAGTGCAATTTCAATTTGGTAAGCTACTCTTAGGGTGATAATGACAGAATTATGAGGAGTTTTAAAGCACTTATAATAGCAACAATTCCTACAAAATCTTGAAGATTTTTATTTTCCTAAAAAAAAAAAAAATTGTCAGCAGTCCTTTCTAAGGGAAACTTTCAAATTATAAGACATTATTCCAGTGATTCTGATTTATTCATTAGCTCTGAGAGAAAATCTAGACTCTAGAAACATTTGTACATAGACTATCTTCCTTGGTGGTTCTCTCTATATTAATATACTAGAATCAATCTCTAAGACAGAAACCAAACATCAATGGGTAATACAATATGTATTTTAAAATTCTCAGAATTTGAATGTGCAAAATTTGAGACTGGCTGTTCCGGGAGATTCTAGAAAACATACAGCCCGGAATCATTGTTCTTATTTCTGGAAGATAATTTACTAACTATATAATTAGATAAACATGTCTTATCTGTTATTCTTTTCATTCGTATTTAAATTTATTTTGGAGTTTTCTTGTTTCAAAAAGGCAAAAAGTAAAGGATCCTTCTACTTGTCAAAGGCATTCAATCAATCTTTCTGTATCTTAAGGTTTTCTATAGAAATCTTGTTAGTTTTCAATATATTTACTATTAAAAGAAATAAATCTTTTCCCAGTCAAATTTTACAACATGCTATACAGAACAATTGTGCTGCATAGCTTTAATTATCAACTTGACACAACATTGGATTGCCTGGGAAAAGTCTTAATAAAGCAATATCTAGACCATGTTGGTCTTGACTGTTCACTGATGTGAGATCCAACCAATTGTGCGTAGCACAATTTCTTAGGAAAGGGGACCATGAATAGTGTACAACAGGAAAAAGCTAGCTCACACTAGGCAAACTACCAGTTTATTCTCTCTCTGCTCCTGACTGGATATTATGCTTTAGATTCATGCCTTGACCTCCCCACAGCAATGAACTGTAAATTCTAAGCCAAATAAAACTCTTCTTCACTAAGTCACTTTTTGGTCAGGGGATTTGTCACAGCAACAAAAATGAAACTAGAGTAACACCTAAATGGGATATAACACAAAGCAGGAAGCACGTTCCTGAATTAGGCTAAAGAAATTCACATATACAAGAAATATTACCATATTCTGTGGTCAAGCAATTGTATATACCAAGTGACCTGATTCACTAACTTTCCCTGATAAAAACTCATTTGATTTATATAATAGCATAGAAAATTAACCGGGGAATCTAAAATACATGTAAAATATTTGTCCAGGAAACAAAACTAACTTGAGAAATGTTTCATTTGAATAAAGTATAAAAAGTACTTAATCTGGATAAATGATAGAAGGTAGACAAAGAACTTCTAGAAAACAAAATGAAACAAACAAAACCACTGCCCCAAAAGGATACAACAAGAAAGGATACACTTGTATGACAGTATTACAGCAGTATTTACGCAGGAATGCTTCTAAAGAAGAACAGCAGAATGTAATTTATTTTTTCTCTAATCTTTGGTAACAGATTTATAAACAACTAAGTAAAATACAGACTGAAATTCATTCTTTTTTCTGTAGAGCATTTTTGAAACATCTGACTCTCTTGACAGTAAACTTACATATTCCAAGAAATTCACAAAGATTAAAGGGTAAGCAAATATTTCTATTCTGTTACTTTTTCTCAGCTAAACAGCAATTTTGACTAATGTTCTTCCAGGCTCTAAGAATAAAATAACTAAAAGTAAAATATCTGTAACTATCCCCAACCCCCCAAGAAATCCAGAAATAACTCTTCCCAATGATTTTTCAAAGTAACAACTTAATTTAAAATCAATTCCACTACTTGAAACCATTCATTCACTTAGGCATTAAAAATACCTGTTCCAAACAATTTATAAATCAAAATCCTATTTTTGTGAAGAATATTAATAATATATGGGGTGAAATAAATAGCACTGTAGAATTTTAATAACTGTTTGCTTCAGTTCTGAAACTGTGGTCCGGCTGGGCGGTGGTGGCACACACCTGTAATCCCAGCACTTGGGAGGCAGAGGCAGGCAGATTTCTGAGTTCGAAGCCAGCCTGGTCTACAGAGTGAGTTCCAGGATAGCCAGGGCTACACAGAGAAACCTTGTCTCAAAAAAAAAAAAAAAAAAAAAAAAAAAAACCAAAAAAACAAACAAACAAAAAAAGAAAATGTGGTCCTTGGACCAAACACATCACTGCCACCTATGAACTCAATGATTGTGTTCAGGTGTCAGGATACCCTAATATCTCTGGCATGTAGATACGGTTCCTTGCAATACTTGCAATTACTGCATGCTAAGAAATCCCTTACTGATAGGATAATGATTGTGGTCAGGTGCCAGGATACCCTAATATCTCTGGCATGTAGATACAGTTCCTTGCAATACTTGCAATTACTGCATGCTAAGAAATCCCTTCCTGATAGGATAAATGGGGTTACTGGTCACCCACCTCAGACTTACTGACTCAGAAATGCTTGAAGGGAAGAGACAGCAAACTCTCCAAGTGATTACAACACAGGTTAGATATTCAAAACATCAAGCAAAAAACATAAAATAACAACCAATACTTTCTCTTTATAAAATCTTCTAAAATTGTTACATACAAGCTTATTTTAATCTAGTTATAATTTTGAAGTTAATGAGAATGAACAGCATACACAGAAATACTCTTAAAAACTCATATCTGTATTAGTAATCTGTAAGACTTTTATATTTCCTTACATTTACTGGAAGGAGATGTCTTATCACTTAAATGTTAAAAGGATGCACACTTACCTTTGTTTGAATCACTTCCGTTTTCCTTCTTTAGAATCTTGTTTTGGTCTAGCAGATCGAGCAAACTGCTAATATGTTAACATTAAGGTTTCCAAAATGAACATAAAAGTGATTTTTTTTTTGATAATCAAGATCTAATATATAATATATAATACAATACTAATATCTAATATAGAAGCCTTAAAATTATTTTCCATAACTCTTGCATGATCTTCCCAATTTGACAAAAATAGAAAACAGCTGACTTTACTTATAATGTCATTTTTGTCATCCATACTTTCCACTGATTTCAAATCTGAAACCTAAATTTACTACTACAAGATGCATTGATCTATCTTGGTCACTGATATACCAAAGTAGAAATGTAAATTAAACTACAGTGGAATCCCTTTCAGTGACTCCAAGTATATTTCTAGATCGTATGCCTTGAATTTAACATGAGGAAGTAATTTAGAGCTGCATAAATGTGTAAACTTAGCTGACTTGACTTTACATTGCTAAAGTTACATTATTTTCAAATAATTAAGGTTGTCATCTGACTGAGCTAAGGCATGATTAACTGTTAAGTAACAACTCAAGCTTAAATAACAATTGTTGATATTATTGATAACTTGATATTAGTTATTTATATCCTACTGCTAAAAAGCATATGGTTTTAGGATGGATTGGTTTAAAGGATACAACCACCATGGGTTTTCCAAAAAGAACATAGCCATTAGCTTCTTTCAATGCTTTAGCCGCTGCCTTTTCATTTGGAAGTCCAACAAAAGCTTGTCCTTTCATGCGTCCTTCTTTCATTAAGCGAATATCAAACCTAGATGTAATAAATAAATAAATATTTAACTTTATCAAAATAAAGCATCAACTTTAAAATCATGTATCAAAAGTAGTAACAATACAAAATTTTGCTATTTCAAAGTAACACCAGAACTATTCAATATGAGAATTAGATAACTGAAAATTCTATTTTGTACTGGTCTTAACAAGTAACAATTATGTTATGCTTAAATTTTTAAAATTATACTATTAGCAAGGATATAAGCAAAATCTTACTTTCTGGTTGTACTATGATCCAGGGTTCTACTATCAGTAAATCAAGCTAAAATTGTTTTTGCTTGTTTGCTTAAGGCTTTTTGTTTTTGTTTTTCAAGATAGGTTTTCTCTGTGTAGCCCTGGCTGTCCTCAGTCTGTCTCTGCAGATCAGACCTGCCTCTGCCTCTCCACGGCTGGAATTCAAGGCATGTGCCAGTACCGCCCAGCATATTTTTTAACTAATTATACCTTGCAATGAGTTCAATACTATGCACTCAAGTAATTTAAAAATAAATACATAAATAGAAACCAAGTAATTGATTTACATTATTGGCTTTATATTATTATAAACATTTACAAACTTTTAGAGTATATAGGGGACTTATCAGATATTCAAACCTAACATCTTATTGACGATACCTAGTAACGGAATGCCTCTTCCAAACACAGGGCCTAAGTCACATGTTATTCCTAGTTTTATCCTCCCAATTATTATTTATTCATTCTATAGTATATTCATGAACATTTTTGAGAAAAAACTTAAGAGCTATTTATAAAAATATTATAATTTATGATTTAATATTATATAAATCAAAAAATATAAAACAAATACTATCAATTGATGAGGTTAAGTAACAACTCAACTGGAAAAGTGCTTGCTTTGATTGAAAGAGGACCCATGATCAATCCCTTAAACACTCATTGAAAAAAACAAAACAAAAAGCTGGGCATAGTTGACATGTGCTCATAATTACAAAACCAGAGGGCCAGAAACACATGGCCACTGACTTACTGGCCAGCCTGACTCACCAACTTGCCAATTATTAGGTCAATAAAAACCTTTGTCTCAAAATAAACAAGCAAACAAATGCAAAAAAAAAAAAAAAAGCATATGAAGAACACAGAGCGGTATATTGACCCACCCATGTGTTTTACACACAGAGATACACACACACACACACACACACACACACACACACACACTTAAAAATGAAGTTAATTTTTTAAATATAGCTATTGGTCTCATAGATTAAAAATCATTTGTGGCTCTATAATCTTTTCCAAATGGAAATTTTCTTTCATCTCAAATTGTAATTGGGGTAATATAACCTTTACAGTATACACCTGCTTTTGTAGTTGTACATGCGAACAAAACTATGTCCAAAAAGACATAAGCCAGGTAAGATTGATTTTACCTAAAATTAAGATAAAATTAAATGGCTAAAGCCATTTTTAGAAATGCAAATCCATGAGGCTTGACACAACTAGAAAACCTATTTTTGGAGATGCGTCAAGGAACCAAGCTCTCCAAGTAGTTCTCAGGCAATGTGAAAAGTAATGTTTTAGTGTCAAGGGCTTTGAGACAAAACTTTGCATTTGTAAATAAGGCTTTAGAAGAATATTGCCATTAACATTTCTTAATATACACTTTTTATCAGTTTTCGGGTTTTTTTTGTTGTTGTTGTTGTTTTTGTTTTTGTTTTTTAGAGGCAGTGTTTCTCTGTGTAGTCCTGGAACTCACTCTGGTACACCAGGCTGACCTCGACCTCAAAAATTCTCCTGCCTCTGCCTCCCAATTGCTGGGATTAAAGGCGTGCGCTACCACTGCCTGGTTTTATATCAGTTTTCATAGTAGGAAAAATTGAACTAACAAATATGATCTAATTTAAAATATTAAAAATTTCATTTGCTCATTTATATAGAAATTTGTCTATCCCTGTTCTAGATTTCTATAAGAATTTTTATGTGAAAGAACAGATGATTCATCATGTTTTAGCATTAAAGAGAAAAATCAAGCATAACAAAAATGGTAAATTTGTAATGATAAAATAAAATATGAGATTAGAACTACCACTTACATGATTCGCTGTGTTTCTGAGGAAAAGTCAACGTATCTTCCAAAGATAAATTTAAGGTCCTAGAATGAGAAATTTTTTAAAAAAAGGAAAAGACAAATTAGAAACCCAGCAGGAAAAGTAAATAACAAAATCAAGTGCATACGCCACCTTACCTTTTCCTGAACGTGTCTAGCTAAATTCTTTACATAAATTCTGCAGTTTGGTTCACCAGGTTCATAACTTCTGAAAACTGAAAGGGTTTCCATTTCTTTTTAAGAACAAAACAAGACAAAAATATAAAATTAAAATCTTTTTTTGGTGATTTTTTAAGTAAAATTATATCATTCCACTGTAACTGCTAAAAAGGCAAAAATAAACTTTATAAAAATGTTAACAGCAGACAATAGTAGCAATATTTCTCAATTACACAGAACTAAAATTTATCCCAAAGCCATATTAAAAATTCTTTGAGGAGTCAGTTTATCTTAAATATGTGATAAACACATAATGACTCTGCTAGATCAGGACAGGAGTTGGGTGGGGAGCATGGCTGGATGGCCCTGAGAATGAATGAAAATCTGCAACTGATAGACGGGGTGAGGCATCTCCAGGAAGAGATGGAGACCCAGGATAAGGGAGAGGCCCAAAAATCAATAAGACTCACAGCACTGGAGATATATATATACTGGCAGGTATACCTATGGCCAGGTAGGAATCCCAGTGAAGTGGTAGAGATACCAACCTACCCACAAAACTTTTGACTAAAAACTTATCCTGTCTACAAGAAGTGCAGGAATTAGGATGGAGCACAGACTGGGAATTCCCAACCAATAACTGGCTCAACTTGAGACCCATCCCATGGACAAGAACCAATCCCTGACACTATTAATGATACTCTGTTATGCTTGCAACAGGAGCCTAACATGGCTGTCCTCTGAGAGGTCCCACTCAGCAGCTGACTCAGACATATGCAAGCACCCACAGCCAAACAGTGGTTGGAGCTTAGGGACTCTTGTGCAAGAACAAGAGGAAGGATTGCAGTCTCTAAGGAAATAGGAACTCCACAGAGGACTGAGAGAATCAAATAACCTGGACCCCTGGGGATCTCAGGGACTGAACCACCAACCAAAGAACATACACAGGCTGGCTCCACGCACACACATATTTAGAAGATGTGCAGTTTGTTCATGTGGGTCTCAAACAACTAGAGTGGGAGCTATCCCAAATGCTGTGTCCTGTATATGGGGTACGTTCTAGCTGGGCTGCCTTGTCTGGCCTCAGGAGAGGAAATACCTAGCCTCCCAGAGAATTATTAGAATGGGAGGAGACCCACAGGGCTCCCACCCACTCAGAGAAGTGGAGGGGGAAGGAGGGAGTGAACGGGAAGGGGAAGTGAGTTGGATGTAAAATGAATGAATGAATGAATGAATGAATGAATGAATGAATAGAAAAAAATTATTTCCCAAATCATTAGCCACTTTCATATTCAAATGTAAGAATGGTGTATTCAAAATCAATAGCCAGGAATTTCAGACAGAGGTCTCCTCATATTTACTGCCAGTAATCCACTTTGAGAAACTAGATTTTATATGTGAAGATGTTAATTGGAGGCTGATTCCCCGTTATTGTGGAGAAAGAGATTTGTAACACAACAATGACAAATCACTCATTTTTTAAAAAATACTAAAATAAAAAAAAAATCATTTAAAGCTGTGTTGGTTTGAACATGAATGGTCCCAAGGCCCATATGCCCATATGTTTGAATACTCAGTCCCAAGTTGGTAGCACTGCTTGGAAGGATTAGAAGGTATGGCCTTGGAGGAGGAGCAGCTTCATTGAGAGCAGCCTTTGAGGTTTCAAAAGACAAGCTATTCCTAGTGTGCTCTCCCTTCCTACAGCTTATGGATCAAGCTGTGAGCTCTTAGTTACTCCTACCATGATGCCTTTGCTCTGTCACCACAGAATCTAATGCTGTGAAAATATGAGCCCAATTAAGGGACTCTTTCATTTGTTGCCTAGGTCCTGGTATTTTTATATAGAAAATGATTAAAGTTTAATATATAATTTTTTCTTTAAGAATAATGTTGGGATATAATATCCTAAATTCAGATTTCTAATCACCGAATTTTAATAGTCATCTTGTATCTATTTTAGATTGTATGTTAATGAGTTGTCAACGTAAGTAACTCAAGACTTGTGGCACTTACTGGTTAACCTATACTGACTGTGCTGCATGGTAAGAACTTCCCCAGTATAAGATGAGTTTTTAAGAAAGGTCAACAAAGTAACAGGAGATACTAACATGTCTATCTTAATGGAAATGACCAATAAAAATTTCTTACTTCAAAAAGCATGAAAAATGGAAATAAGACCAAAAATGTAAAATGAGTTATGTGTTGGTTTATGTCACATTACCTTCTCGAGAAACACGACCCTTTTCCAACTCTCTTCTAGAAATAAATTGTGAGGGCATTTCATCAGAGTCTTCTGCAATCTCTTCTGTGATGTTCAAATTAGGTTTGGGGAAGATTTTGCCAAATCCTGTATTTGAGTCATCAAGTCCAGTGTCTGGTGAATCTAAGAGTTCAACATTAACATCAGTCATTAAAAAAGAAAAACAAAACAAACAAATGAAAATAACTCTTGCTTCAAAACATATTTTAGATTTTTTTCCCTGTTTTATATTTACTAAAGTACCATTTGGTCATTTTCAGTGTTTCTTGGAGTTTCAGAACAGAAACAGGACAACTTTCCTATACATAGCCGAAGAACAGTGTCTTATGATTTTGCAGGCCAAGGCTTTGACTATTCATTTCTGTTATTGCAGCATGAAGACAGCTACAGAAAAAAGCTAAGGAGCCAAATGCTTGCTTTGTAGTGCTATCTAGAGGGTAAAGAGGAAAGAAAATGAACTAAGCTTTAGAATATTGGATTTGATATATCAATGGGAATCTGATGAAAATGTTCAATATTAGATATGAGTATGCATACTGGTATATAGCAATCGATTGTTTAACCTACCTACTCTGAAATACTAACAACTACAAGTTAAAATAAATGTGCAATTATTTAAATTATAAAATTAGAAGTACTCAAAATCAAAGTCATTCAAGATAATCTACAATAATTGAGAATTGCACAATACTTTATCACAATACTGATAAATAAGCTTACCCCCTTCAACATAAATTAAGACTTGTGGTGACTCAGTGGTTAAGAGCATTGACTGCTCTTCAGGAGGTCCTGAGTTTAAATCCCAGCAACCACATGGTGGCTCACAACCATCTGTAATGAGATCTGATGCCCTCTTCTGGTTTGTCTGAAGACAGCTACAGTGTACTTATATATAATAAATAAATAAATCTTTAAAAAAAAAAAAGAATATTAAGCTGAAATGAACAAAGATTGTATTTACCTTGATACTGCGCTCCAAGAAAAATAAGTAATTAGGTTCATCCTTCATGGACAATTATTTCATTCTTAAGAAATTAGCTAGCTAACTATTTTTTATGTTAGCTTTTTACTTTAAATAGTAACATACTAATTTTAAAACTATGAGGAAATCCTCTAAATAAACCTCAAAAGCAAACTCTGGGATGATAGACTACCTTTCATTAACATAAAATATTTTATTCAAATAACTATAAAACTGTATCACATAGATGTTTAAATTTATCAATTATAATAAAAATATATTAATGTAAGGTGACTAGCCATGAAATGATAAAATAACAAAAAAATGTAGAAAAAGTAAAAATAAAGCTAACACAAAGGGCAAAAAAGAGAAAGAAACAGGTAATTAAAAAGATACTGCATACACAATCCTTATTAGAACTCTTTATTTACAAAGTAATCAGACAAGTAATATGAACTATATTCTAGTATTGACACTAACAAAGTAGAAGGGACTGAGGCTGTGCGGAGATGGCTCAATGGTTAGAGTACTTGTCCCAGAACCATGAAGACTAGAGCTTGGGAGCAGCAACCAGATAACAAAACAAACAGTCATGCCTCGCAAATACCCAGATTGCAAAAGGCAGCACAGCAGAGGATCTTGTTCATTCCAGTAAAGCAAAAAATGAGAACCTGTTCAAAGTGACAGAAGAGGGCACCAGATGCCTCTTTCTGGCCTCAGTGTACAACCACACACATTGAGCATATACTTATACAGACCAATGTACACACCCACAAATAGCATATAAATCTGTATTATAAGAAAAACTTACAAGTCTAAGAGCTACAATTAATGATATGAATATACTATGGACTATAACTCAGCAATAAAGGGTTTATATGGTTTTGTAAACCAGTACGCTCCTCTCACTAGCCTATAAATGCTGAAGGTTGTTACTATAACTTGTTATGAAACAAACTCTAGCAAGGAAAAAAATTGCTTTTATATATACAATATGAAGTATTTTAAATTTGGAATGCTTCCTACGTGCCCTTAAATCAAGTCTTGATCTCTGGCATGGCATATTGTGAGGTGGGTTAAAACTTTAACAGAAGGGTATGGTGGGACATCTTCTCCTGTAATCCTGAAGGGGGTATTTGGATACTAGCCTCTTGATACTTTACACTGCTTTTGCTTCCTGTTTTCTCTGACCCATGTGTTTTTCATAGACCCTAAAGTAAAAGGGCTGACCCAAATATATCCTTTTCAAAGCTATATAAGTTCTTCTGTTACAAACATAAATCTTAGACCATAAAGGCTAAAATAACATTAACAAAGACAATTACAAATTAGTCACATTTGAAGAAGCAAGAATAAAGGAATATGGAAAATTAACTTTTTAAAATTTTACTTAATGTATTTTGTGATTAAATTTCTAATAGCATGTATTAATCCTTAATCTCATATTTGAAGGATGTCATTGTGGGGCTAGACAGATGGCTCAGTAGTTAAAAGCATATACAGCTCTTGCAGAGGTCCAGGACTCTCTTCCCAATATGCTACACAGGTGGCTCACAAGCCTTGAACTCCATACCAGGGTTCTCACACCCTATTAATACTGGCCTCAGCAGGCAACTGCACTGAGCAGGCAGGCATCTTCACTCAAGTGTACATCTACCTCCAAAAACACTCACACATGTAATAATAATAATAATAAAAGATCTTTTAAAATCAAGAATACCACTGTTACTAACAATTTAAGAGTTTTAATAAGCATTGCAATGTTTTATTCCTTTGAGTTTTACTAAACTGTGTGTGCTCATCCATGCATGCGTGCATGTGTGTGTATAAGACTGTGTGTATATCTTAACAGTCAGACAATGAATAGTTGTGAATATAATAAATACTATTATTATCAGCATTTAAATCAGCAAAATCCCTCAATTTCACATAGATGTGACCACTAGCAAAAAATAAGAATTCAGGAATGTTGGTTTATATCTTTGATTTTTAGCACTGGGGAAATGAGGACTGCTTGTGTTTAATAGAGTTTTGGGACAGAGAATTCTATCTCAAAATATCAGGGAAAAAAAAAAAAAAAAAGCAACAATGGCAATCTTTCCATTTAACCTGAGTTTTATTTAGTAACAGCTGAAAATCAATCCATGATATTAAGACTCACCCAACCATATAATTTAATTTTTGAAAAATTATTTTTCTTTTTTATTTTAAAACTTTAGGGTCTCATTTAACCTACGCTGTCTTCCAACTATTGGCCAAAAATGACCCTAAACTTCCATGTTTCCTGCCTTCACTTACCAAGCACTGAATTGCAAGTTCGCATTAGCATGCTCACTTTATGAAATTCTGGGGACACCCAGAGCGCCATGCATGTTCTCTCCTGCATTCTCAGTCTGTAACTGCATACTTTAAATAAAGCTGACAAACACTAATATAAAATATATTAGCATAAAAAAGTTGTTAGCATATAAAATAACTAAAACGTTCTTCTTACCAGAATTTTTTTCTTCATTATTTGGTTGTACCTCCAAATCTTTGTTAAATGGTGCAGGCATGTTGGTCGATATATTGAATTCAATTTTTTTATTACCTACAGGTTGTGGTTGGTCAAATACATCCGAAGGTAACAGCACAGGATGCAAACTGGTATTTACAAACAATCACAATGTAAGTTTATCATTTAAAATAAAATTTTAAGAACATTCCATATTTTCTTTCATTCAAAAGGCTACTGCTAATAATACATTCACTATATTTTAGGCATTACACATACTGACTAGACATAGTAAGCCGGTAAAGCTCAATAGTTTAGTAATGGTACTATTAAACATCTAGTTTATAGATGAGGAAAGTACAGGCTAAAGAATGAATGTTCACTATTTAAATAAAGTCATTTTGTAAATGAAAAAGTTAGGACTTATCTACTGATTTTAAGCGCATACAGCAGGAATGCACTTGTTCAGTCCGTATAAAACAGTATTTTTTATTTGTTTGACATTTATTTTGTATATGTGGTGGAGTAATGTTTAGTTCAGAAGACAAAACTGGTAGACAGGTCTTTCCTTCCATCATGTGGATATTTAGGATCAAAATCAAGACATCATCATTGGCTGCGGAAAACTTTACCAAAAAAACTGTCTTACTAGCACATTTAATTCAGGTATAAACTTGCTATATGTTGTAGAGAATGACTTTGAACTTCTAGTCATTTTGTATTCCTCTCCCAAGTGTTATGATTACAGGTATATACCACATCATCTGCAGTGTTTTAATAGTTTATATTATACACTGTGACATCAGTGCTATAGCAAGCAACTTAGCAGTTATTAATTACATGTAATTATTGAATTCTGTAAAGAAAAATGTCCAAACAGCCAGGGCTACACAGAGAAACCCTGTTTCAGAAAAAAAAAAAAAATGTCCGAGTGCTCAGTAACATTTTCATACAAATAATATGATGAAATGATATTTTGAGCTTAATGGATGAAATAATTATCATGATTGTCTTGAGTTGCTCATTTTTATTATGTAATGTGGCTACTAGAAAACATTTCTTACAATCTTTCTGCTGTTTAGTACAGCTAAGGGATTAAAAGCATAGGATTGTAATGTCAAGACAGACAAGACAGAAAGAGGTTAGGGCATCATAATTTATACATCAGATTCTATTAAAATGTACCTTTTAACAATTTAACAGAAAAGTTAAATGACATTAATATTGCAATTATGAGTAAGAAATAGTAAATATGCCTAATCAGAGAAAAGATGTTAATGAAAAATGAAGACTGAGTGTTATCAAACCTGGTTAAACAAAGATAATTGAGAACTTACCAGTTTGGCAAATGGTAACACAGTAGTCAACAAAGTAAACTGACAAACTGACACAGTAGAAGAATCTGAATTAGGCAAAGCAACACATACAGAAATCTCTCATTTCATAAGTATAAATAAAATTACCTATGTGAAGATGATGAAGGTATATTCAACATATCCTTTATTTTTTGCTTTTTTCTCACGTGGCGTGGCTTTACTGTTCTGGGTCTTTTGGGCTGAAGATTTGCTAGTTCCAGTAGTCTGTTCATTCTATGTTAAGAAAAGGGAGAGTCAACAAGAGTTGACATTCTAGACTAGGTCTTTTATCACTAATACAAAATAGAGATTTGTACTAATTAGGAGAACTTTTAAGGGCAACAATAAACATTATCAAATTGATGAAAATTCACTTTCTAAATTAACCAACACCATTCAAATTTTATTTTTAAAACATCTACCTAATTATATTATCAATTAAAAAAAACTTCATTATGAATTATTAGCTAGCCAAATAAAATGATATACAACTGAAAAGATACAAATATGTTATTTTTGGTTTTTATTTTAATTACTAAACAAAGTATTTCTTTGAAAAGAACATTTATTCTTACATATTTTATGTTAGTATAGTACAAATTTTTCTGTAAATACTTACTGCTAGTAAATCATTATATGAACAAAGTGGTTACTTGAGGAAAACAAATTCTAAATAATGAAGTTGTTTTCAATTAGCAAGCGACTGGTCTCCCATGCACAACTTTCCTCCATTATGATTCTGAACAGTAAATGTTTATAATAAATCTTGTTTAGGTATTTGGGTATCTTTCACAGAGGAGCAATTAAAAACAACTAGCAATTAAAAATAACTGTCTTACGACTTCATTTGTGAAACTTGAAAGTAAAATAAATATACAAACTCAAAAAAAAATAATAATAGAGCAGGGCGTGGCTAAAAGCACTAGGTTTTTTGTTTTTGGTTTTTTTTTTTTTTTTGCCAAGAGGTGAAAGAATAAGCATAAGCTTCACAGCATGAGGCTCCACAACAGCCAAGTTTCATAAAACTTGTAGCCTACACTTATAATCCAGCACTCAGGGAACAGGGAAGGAAGAATCCAAATGTGGCCTGATTTATTGAGCAAAATCAAAACAGCTAGGGTTATAGAGTAGACCATTTCTAGATGTCCCCAAACCAACACACTAACAAAAATGTTATTAAAAATCCAATATATCACTTCTCAGCCTTTTGGCTAAGATCAAGAGTAAAAATCCAACATTTAAATATTCAAATTGTGTACCTATATTAAAATTATTCACCTAATCTATACTAACTTTCTAAAACAAGAACAGGCACATAAAAGAAATTAATAAATATTTTACCACTAAATATATTTTTTGAAGATTTTGCTTTATACCCAAGTTATAAAAACATTCATCAGAAATTTTAAAACTCAAGATAAATTTTGGCCCGAATTTCATAAATGGAAACCTACAAAAATAAAGATGAGTTTAGGATAGAATAAAATTGCCTTTCTAATTAAGATCACTAGTTTTACTTTTAAAAGTATTTCTAAATAGGGCTACAAGTTTACTAAAATAAGTAAATAAAACTTTCTAAGAGAATAACAAAGTGCAATGTTTTATACTATTCTTTAGTTTACAATATGGAAGAATGTTTTTTTTTTTTTTTGGAAGAATGTTTTTATTACAAATAAATTCTACCCTTTCCTACTTGATAATCTGAGTCCCACCTGCATGTTGATTTTTCATGGATACTATGTAGTGAATCACTACTCAGAGGGCACAGTTAAATAAAATTATCGCATTGGATTCTGACTCATACTAATACTTCCTTTTATCTGTGACTTTTGTGTACAGTTAACTATATTCACATCATCATGCAGTGGGGATTGGTCTAAGGACCAAATAAAGCTAGCTACCTGCTCTTGTATATACATAAAGGATTTTTTGGAACACAGATCTATTCAGAAATTATAAATGTGGCTGATTTCTAGTCATGAGAACAGAACTGAGTCACTGTTGTTAAATGTGACCCATACCATACCTGATTCACAAAGTAAAAACCATTTATTCTTTGGACTTTCAAGAAAAAAGTTTGGCCAATTATTGTACTAAGATAGGTTTACATAACATGCCAGAAAGTTGTTAAGAATTTATAATTATTTTAAAGAATCTTTGAACATACAGACTCTCAAGGTAATCCAATGAAAGTTTTATTGGTAGTTACTAACATAAGTGATTGTGCAAAGTACCCTATAAAAATTTTCAAGCAAAAATTCTGAAGAGAATACAATAAAGGGCAATCAGCAGTTCAAAATATGAATCCAATTAATATGCTTATTATCTATGAGGCCATTTTCTATGAAATCATAACAAATACTGATTAGTGAATAAGATGCTAAATCCATACAAGTATGAGTTTTGTTCCTGCAAGTCTCTCCTTATAACATATTATCAAATGATAATATATATCTGTGTTTTACGTGAGAAATAACTTATTTAACAAATGTTAATGATTTAACTCATATTCAATACTACTACAACTCTGGCCTAATTTTCTCTTAGGTACAGTTTTCTTGAGCTTAACATCACTAGACTGCACTTAAAGATTATAACTGAAAACCATTTGACTGTATTAATTAGTAATGAAACCAAAGTAAAAATCATGAAACATGAGTAGACCATTAATAAAAAATGATACATGTAACTGATAAGAAAGTTAAAACAAGAAGTTGGGAAATAACTGCTCTAACTTGGATATGAATTATTTCTCAGTAGCCCATGTTTGAAAAGTTTGACTTTAAGGACGGTAGAACCTGGTGAGCACCTTGGGTTACTTAGAAGAGATTGTGGGACCATAATTTCTTCATTTCTCTTTTCTTTTAATAGTTGTAACATGAGTAGTATGTGTTGTCTTATTATTTGTCACATGAACTGTCAACAGACCTAACGACATAGGGACATAGCTGGTACCCTCCCCCATTATAAATAAAAACACTTTTTTAATTATAAGTTAATTCCCAGGTACTTCAGTATAACAACTGGCTACTTTATCTTCTCATTTGTGAATCTATGTATCAAATGTCTGAAATTTTTCAAAACAGTGTTTATACTCACATCTACAAAACACTTTATAAATACAACAGGTACTTGTAAAAAAAAAATCAATGATTTGAAAAAACTAAATTTTTCTATTAAAGAAAAAAATAGGTAATTTTGGAGGTACAAAAACTTTTATCAAGCGAAATAATACAGAACCATAAGCAATGAGGCTCAAGTGTACTATAATACAAAGATTACCAATGTAAAAATTGCTTTATCCAAAAAGTTTTCTAATGATCCTTATTTTCTATATCCATTGAGCTATTGTATATGCTTAAGATCATAGAGAGGTTTAAAATTCATTTAAATTTTGAATAATTATATGTGAAATAAAGAACAAGCTTTTCCCACACCCTTTTTCAGTACATTGTATCACAAACCTCTGTCGGTCCTCCTCATCACTGCTTTCATATTCGGATTCTTTACTAGATAAATCCTCATCCTCATCTGGTAAGGGAGGCTCCTCAGGCGGTTGAGGGGATGTAGGTGGAAGGGGTGCTTGCAATGGCATATAGTCCTCATACTATTGAAAAGAACAAAACCAACACTAAGGAAACCAATGACATTCAAAGAATAGACAAACTATTATGTATAAATTCTTGATTCTCATCAACAGAATTTCATTTCACATAAATATTTAATCCTCATTTCTCTCTTATAAACTCAGTGTACCTTCAGGGAACATCTGGGATGACAGAATGCTAGATTAGTGTTGTTTTCAATTTCCCCTGGCTGCATTTCAACATGTAAATTAACCCATGCAATAAGAGCCTAAAATACCTAAATGTAATCCTCCCCCTTTATCTGATCTGCACATAGATGGGCACATAATGAAGATAAATTGGATCTTAAGAAAGAAGTATCCCACCTTCCCTATTCTTTGAAATGGAATAGCTACGACAAGGTCTAACTTATTGTATTAATACTATCTAATATTACCTTAATAAATTACCTATCAACAAGTCCATGATAGTCTTACAATAAAAAATTAGGAAGCTAGTAGTTCATATAATAGAATTGTATCCATCACCAAAGAAAACTCTTTTATTTGTATTATAAAAGCCAAAAGAATTTTTGCACTAATATTATGTATAAATAAAAACAGTGCCACACTGAAATAATTTCAAGAGCAGATCGCCTACTATGCAAATTATTGACAGACTTTTTGTAACCTTATTCTTACCAAATGAAACTAGCTGCATCTGAGTGAAAACCACAGCAATGAAATATAGAATGATATAATTTTCACCAAGGATAGAGAAATAGAAGAAATTTGGGCTTTATTAAGAAAGCACTTAGCTGGGCGGTGGTGGCGCACACCTTTAATCCCAGCACTTGGGAGGCAGAGGCAGGCGGATTTCTGAGTTCGAGGCCAGCCTAGTCTACAGAGTGAGTTCCAGGACAGGCAAGGCTACACACAGAAATCCTGTCTCGAAAAAACCAAAAAAAAGAAAGCACTTCCTGCATATCTCTTTTCCACTTTTACTTCTCAGCTTTACTTTAGTAAACGCAAACTGTTACAAAACTTTGTAAAACATAGTTTTACAGGGAAAAAAATAGTTTTAAGGAAACAAATGGCTCCTGAAAACTCTAAGAACTTCTTACCATAGGAGGTCGTGCAGTAATCGGTCCAAATGGTGTGGGCAAATTCATTTTATTCATAAGATGAAGTACCTTAAGGTGTAAAATATTTAAAAGTCAGATGGAATTAATATTACGACTAACATCAGTGATTTACCAAAGTCCCTCTCTGGCTTTTAGAGTTCTTAAACCAACTTTAATCCTACATTGTCATTTCAACAAAGACTGATTTTAATTCCTGTTACTACAGTATAATGTCTTTGCAATGTCAAACATATTGAAAATGCTCTTATGTAATTGACTGTCCTCTTTACTGTGAATCTATGAAACAAAGATTAAAGAAAATACATACCACTTAATTTTATACTTCGGAGAAGTAACATTCTTTTAAGTTTTTCAAACATTTGCCAAAAGGACACATCTTATCTTTTCTCTAAGGATTTCTGAAAGTCAATGCTATGCTCAAGTAAGTTATATTAAATTACATTTAGACCCCTGATAGTATCTATTTACACTGTGTTTATGAAGCCATTATTTGACATAACAGTTCATTTCATTTAAAACATTACATAGACTATTATTGCCCATCTGGAATTATGTGGTTCAAATATTATATGTATATACAAGTATCAATGGAACCAAACAATAAACCTCATACTAACAGTGAAAACTGATTCTGCATACCTGTACATAGAATTTAGGGACACTTGCCAGAGCATTTACTATATTTGCAAGAATTGTGCTTGAAGGTGGTGGATACATATATTTGAGGCATGAATTCAGAGGAAAAGTCAGCCTACAAAAAAAAAAAAAATTAAATATATGTTCATTATATTTTAGTAATTCTATATCCATAACTCATTTTAGATAATCTATTAACACAGAAAATTCACAATATAACATAATATTACTTAATATTCCTATTACCTCAAGGAATACAAAAGCATTTACAGGGTTCACTTACACTCCTCAACACTTTAATAGATATATATCTTTATTAAAATTCAATGAAGAAAAAAACAAAACATCATACCTCAGAACACGTATTCAACACATTAAATTATACATGACATATTGAAAAAGCTGACTCTCAAAACTACCTAATTTACATTAAGTATATATACAATATACAAACATACACACAGAGAAAAGACAAAGACAGACAGACAGACAGACAGACAGACACACACACACACACACACACACACACACACACACTGCAATAAAGGCAGAATAAAACAATAACAAAATGCAAACCAATGATTTGGTACATTGGTACAGAAACAGACAAGTAGATCAATGGAATAGAATTGAAGATCCAGAAATGAACCCTCACATATATGGTCACTTGAAAATTGACAAAGGAGCTAAAACCATCCAGTGGAAAAAGGACAGCATTTTCAAAAAAATGGTGCTGGGTCAACTGGCAGTCAACATGCAGAAGGATGCAAATTGATCCATTCTTATCTCCTTATACAAGCTCAAGTCCAAGTTGATCAAAGACCTCCACATAAAACCAGAAACACTGAATATAACAGAAGAGAAATTGGGGAAGAATGTAGAACACATGGGCACAGGGGAAAATCTCCTAAATAGAACACCAATAGCTTATGCTCTAAGATGAAGAATTGACAAATGGGACCTCCTAAAATTGCAAAGCTTCTGTAAGAGGAAGGACACTGTCAATAGGACAAAACAGCAACCAACAAATTGGGAAAAGATCTTTACCAATCCTACATCTGATAGAGGGCTAATATCCAATATATATATATAAAGAACGCAAGAAGTTAAGACTCCAGAGAACCCAATAATCATATTTAAAAATGGGGTACAGAGCTAAACAAAGAATTCTCAACTGAGGAATACTGGATGGCTGAGAAACACCTAAAGAAGTGTTCAACATCCTTAATCATCAGGCAGATGCAAATCAAAACAACCTTGAGATTCCACTTCACACTAGTCAAAATGGCCAAGATCAAAAACTTGGGGAACAGCAAATGCTGGAGAGGATGTGGAGAAAGAGGAACACTCCTCCATTGCTGGTGGGATTACAAGCTGGTAAACCACTTTGGAAATCCGTTTGGCAGTTCCTCAGAAAATTGGACATAGTACTACCGGAAGACCCAGCTATACCACTCCTGGTCATATACCCAGAAGATGCTCCAACATGTAGTAAGGACACATGCTCCACTATGTTCACAGCAGCCTTATTTATAATAGCAGAAGTTGAAAATAACCCAGATGTCCCTCAACAGAGGAATGGATACAGAAAATGTGGTACATTTACACAATGGAGTACTACTTAGCTATTAAAAACAATGAATTCATGAAATTCTTAGGCAAATAGATGGAGCTAGAAAATATCCTGGGTAAAGTAACCCAATCACAAAAGACAAAACAAAGCAAAAACAACAAAAAACATCATCATCATCAACAACAACAACAAAAAATACATGGTATGCAATCCCTGATAAGTGGATATTAGCCCAAAAGCTCGGAATACCCAAGATACAACTCACTGACCACATGACGCTCCAGAAGAAGGAAGACCAAAGTGTGGATACTTTTATCCTTACTGGAAAGTGGATCAAAACACCCATGGCTCATAGCCAACCAATAGAATGAGAAAAGGGCACCCAATAGAGCAGCTAGAGAGAGGACCCAAGGAGCTGAAGAGGTCTGCAGCCCTGCAGGAGGAACAATAATATGGACCAACCAGCAACCCCAGAGTTCCCAGGAACTAAACCACCAACCAAAGGATACACATGGAGGGACTCAAAGCTCCAGCTGCATATGTAGCAGAACATGGACATTTTAGACATCAATGAGAGGCCACTGGTTCTGTGAAGGCTCAATTCCCCAGAATAAGAGAATACAAGTCAGGAAATTGGGAGGAGAGGGTAAGGAGGGAGAGGTGGTATGGGATAGGACGTTTTTTGGTGAGGTAACCTGGAAAGGGGTTAACATTTGAAATGTAAATAAAGCAAATATCTAATAAAAAAAATCGTACTTTAAAACATGTATTCAACACATTAAATTATACATGATATATTAAAAAAGATGAGTCTCAAAACTATGTAATTTACATTATGTATATAAAATATACATACACACATACACAGAGAGAGACAGAAAAACAGACAGACACACACACACACACACACACACACACACACAGCAACAAAGGCAGAATTAAAAATATAACAAAACACAAACCCATGATTTGGTGCAATTCCATTTTCTACTGTTAAAATGTCAGGCTCTTTCTTCTCTTTATCATTTTCCAAAGTGTCATCCAACCTAGAGCATACAAAAATCACAGATCTTATCATTCAAAAAGTGAAATACTGTATAGAGAAAATAAAAATCTTTTCAAACATGACATTATGAAGACAATTTTATTAGAAAAACAGAAAACTTTAAAGAACTCACACAAGCATGGCTGAGAAGGAGGAGTACAATTAAACTACTTAGTCCTCACTTTTATGAACATGGTATGATAATTCCAAGTGATCAGGAGAAACTAAATATTCATACAGTATAAGGGTTTTGGTACTTAACATTTTATGCATCTCCCCACAACATTGCAGACTTGCAGGGTTTTACCTCTTTCACCCTCATCTCTTAAATTTCTGATTCTAATAAGATTGGATCTTACATTAAAAGGGCCAGCATTCTGTAATTAAGCCAAGTCACTGAACGATGAACATAGTTTGGCTATTTGAGGTCAACTAGTATAAAACAAACTCTGCAAAGGCTAAAGAACTATAAAAATTCATATCTTGGAACTAAAATACTATTCTTTTTTTCATTTTTTTCCTTTATCAAAAATTATTTTGTTTCTCATACAATATATCCTCATTATAGTTTTCCCTCCCTCTACTCCCAATTCCTCACCACCTCCCCTTCCCCCTGGATCCTTCTGTCTCTCATACTTAAGGAACAGGCTTCTAAGAAATAACAACCAAACATGACAAAATAAAAGATAAAAGCAAAAACTTTTATATTTAAATTAGAGAAAATAACCCAAGGGGAGGAAGAAAGTTTCAGGAAGAGTCAGAGACCCACTTGTTCTCAGTCAGGAGAGTTCCATACAAATACCAAGCCAATATAATAATGCCAATAATAGCTACAATTATACACAGAAGACCTGGTGCAGACCCATGCAGGCCTGTGTCTGCTGCTTCAGTTTCTGTGAGCTTACATGCACCTTCTTTAGTCAATTCAGAGGGCCCTGTTTTCCTGGTATCCTCTATCTATCTTCCCTAGATATCTATCTTACTCATTTTTTCCCTATCTTCCCCTTGGCTCTTTTTATTTATTTGTTTGTTTGTTTTTCAATTTGTCAATAATGAATTCATACTGAAACTTCCACCATGGTTTAACTAAGTACCAAAATAAGCCAAGTCTGAATTAATTGAAGCAAAAGAAATTTCTCCAGGGATGAATCTCCTGACAGGCTAACCAATCCTTAGAGATCCGCCCGAAACACATATGAATGAATATATATAGATATAGATAGATATGTAGATATAGAGATATATAGATGTAGATGAAAATATATACTTTTTTTATTAGATATATTCTTTATTTACATTTCAAATGTTGTCCCCTTTCCTGGTTTCCCCCACAAAAATTCCCTAACCCACTCCCCTCCCCCTGCTCACCAATCCACCCAAGAAATGTTCAACATCCTTATTCATCAGGGAAATGCAAATAAAAACAACCCTGAGATTTCACCTCACACGAGTCAGAATGGCTCAGATCAAAAACTCAGGAGACAGCACATGCTGGTGAGGATGTGCAGAAAGAAGAACACTCCTCCATTGCTGGTGGGACTGCAAGCTGGTACTACCATTCTGGAAATCAGTTTGGCGGTTCATCAGAAAACTGGGCGTAATACTACTGGAGGACCCTGCTATACCACTCCTGGGCATATAAGATGCTCCAACAATGTAATAAGGACACATGCTCCACTATGCTCATAGCAGCCATATTCATGATAGCCAGAAGCTGGAAAGAACCCAAATGTCCTTTAACAGAGGAATGGGTACAGAAAATGTGGTATATTTACATAATAGAATACTACTTAGCTATCAAAAACAACAAATTCATGAAATTCTTAGGCAAATGGAAGGAACTAGAAAATATCATCCTGAGTGAGGTAACCCAATCACAAATGAACACACATGGTAAGCACTCATTGATAAGTGGATATTAGCCCAGAAGTTTGGAATACCCAAGATACAGTTCACAGACCACATGAAGCTCAAAAGGAGGAAGAACAAAGTATGGATACCCTGGTCCTTCTTAGAAGGGGGAACAAAATACCCACAGGAGGAGATAGAGACAAAGTATTGAGCAGAGTCTGAGGGAAAGACCATCCAGAGACTGCCCCACCTAGGGATCCATCCCATATACAGTTATAAAAGCCAGACACTATTGTGGATGCCAACAAGAGCTTGCTGATATACCTGTCGCCTGGGAGGCTCTGCCAGTGCTTGACAAATACAGAGGGAGACACTCTTAGCCAACCACTGAACTGAGCACCCAAGGGGCTGAAGGGGTCTGCAGAGACATAGGAGAAACAATATGAATCTTCCCCTTGGCCCTTAAACTCTTACTGTCTCCTCTTCCTTGAAATTTCATGAGCTCTGAGGGGAGGGATTTGATGGGACTAGGGACAGGAGGGGACTCGAGTACAGGAATCAGGCTATGATCGGGGGAAATAGAATGGAGGGAGAAAGCTGGGGGAGAAACAGCCAGAACTGGAGGCACTTGAGAGGTGGTGTGAAAACCTAGTAAAATGGTACCTTCCTGGAATGTATGAAGATGATCCTAATGAAGTTCCTAGTAATGGGTGACATGGAATCTCAACCTGCCATCTCATCACCAGTCAAGGCTTCCAGTGACAGGACTAGGTTACATTCAATTGAGTTGTTGGCCATGGGACTCTCATGGCAATTTAATTCCCAAACATCCCAGGCTGTTGCTAAGACAAAGGCTTACTCTTCACAATCCGACAGTGGGTCCCATTGTCAAGGACAACACCCACAAAACTCACTGAACAAGGACGGAAAAGTTAAGAGGGCACCTATACCTGACACTGCTTGGGTAACCAAGAACCAGAGACTAGATAGCCCAGAGACCTAGGGTAAAACCAAATATTACTGATCTAAAAAATAATATCAATAAAACTAATCTTAGTAGTATTCTGCTATTCTCATACAACATATTCAGTCATCATCAGAGAGCTTCCTCCTGCAGCAGATGTGAACCGTACCCACAGCCAAACGTTATACAGAGTCTAAATGTGAGGACACCAACAAAGAAGCTGTAATTTTCTACTTGTTATTATCTCTGATAGTGTTATTATTTACTAGAGATTGAAATCTGAAATGCTGTGTAATCTGAAACTGAGGCAAAATTCTTTTGGTAACCTCAAGTAACAGATCATAAACATGCACACATTAAAAGTGTTTTATAAATTATCTTCAGGAAATGTGTAAAAGGCAAATATGAAAAATGAATTTCATGTTTAGGCTTAGGATAACACTTCAAAGACAATGACTCGTGTATTGGTGACTATTCCAAATGCAGTACTCTGCACCTCATTCATTGCGGACAGCGGAGAGCTGGCCTGCAGTGGAGAGCTGGCCTGCAGTGGAGAGCTGGCCTGCAGTGGAGAGCTGGCCTGCAGTTGCCCTTCTTCCACTACAAGCAGAATGTCCTCTACCCCACTTCCTTGGCACTTCGTTTGTTAATCTATCAAGCCTGTCTTCAGCACAACTAGAAGCAAAAATACTACTTTACTTTAATTTACTAGAGAAACATTTTATTATACTTTCAACATGTCTTTATCAACAATGCAATAATTATAAAAATCATTCTCTCTCTCTCTCTCTCTTTCTCTCTCTCTCTCTCTCACACACACACACACACACACACACACACACACTTATTTCAAAAATGGTAGGAAAACCTGAATGTCTACATACCTTTTCTTTTTCTCTGTATTTGAGGTGGGACATGGGGAATGAACTCGATCTTGCTCTTTTGCAAATTCAACAACTAAAGTATGCCCTAGAAGTTTCAGCTGATGGAGTCTTGTCAATGCCTTTAGGTATGATATAAAATATAATATAAAAAACAAAACATTTGCTACTCAGTTTAAAAGATAATAATTTACTCATTTTTACTAAATTTCCTTAGTTACGTCTTATCTTAGACTATTTTATCATTATTACTAATCAAAGTACTCTAGTGAAAAGAAATCTACCTTACTCCAATCCTCTGTTAACTTTGTTTCTATCTGACAAGCAAAAATAATGAAGTGTTCTGGTTACCAATAAATTCCAACCACAAAAATCTCAAGGTGACCTTTACTGACACCAGATAATTATATAATCACAATCTTAGCCTAAATTGCACTAATCTCTAAGAGAAAATTTTTATGTTTTCCCTGATATGTAGCCTCACAGTTTCTTCTTCCATTCTCTTAGAATATTACCTTGCTTTCTACCAGGAGACACATGAGGAGACTAAATGTTAACTGTGTACTCCCAAACATTAGCATTTGTATCTTTATGTTCTACTTTGCAGCTGTTACCACAAATTTAGTTTGTAAGTTTATTTAAATACAGAAGTTAAAACTTATTTACTAAATCCCATCTTTTATCATCAATCTTCTTTACCTACCCTCTATCAGTGGTTCTCAACCTTCCTAATGCTAAAACCCTTTAATACAATTCCTCAAGTCATAATGACCCCAAACATAAAATTAACTTGCTGCTACTTCAGAATCACAATTCTGCAGACCTTGTGAATCATAATATGAATATCTGATACCCAGGTTATCTGATATTGGATGCTCAAAGGGTATGCGACCCACAGATTGAGAAGCACTGCTCTAAACATATAAAGGAAAGTGCTGTGTTTTATAGCTTCATTCAAGTAGAGGAACCATATTCCCTAATAATCATATAAAGTCATTCAGTCAATTATACTCCAAACTATGGATGTGAATAAGTTTACTATCTCTTATCAGAAATGGCTGGGATCTGAATTTAGGTTTTTTTCATGTTTATATATTTGCAATCACAATCAAGTACCATAACAATAATTATCTAAGTCTAAACATTAGCATTCACCTGTGTCATACATGACACACTTAGACTGAAACATTTCTATATTTAATGTGTGCAATTTGACTGTGATGTTAATTGAGATACAGTGTAATATTTTTAAAGTGATGGTATTCCTCACTCATGAAGATCTAAGTTATTTCTACTTTTTTCTTGTTTTAAGAAAAGTCTCTGAGCAGGGTATGATAACACATTTAGTCCCAAAACTCAGAAGGCAGCAGTAGAGGCTGTGGCAAGGTAGATCTCTGTGAGTTCAATGAGAAGCCTGGTCTACAGTGAGCTCCAGACCAGTCAGGACAAAATTATGAGACTCAGGTTCAAAAACAAGCCCTGATTAACCCTGATTAGTAGACTATGCTCACTTATCAGTATGTCTCATCACAAATCTCTAATTCATTTTTTACATCAAGATAACATGTTTTTCATTTTTGCAATTCCCTTTTCTTCCATACTTTTTTGGCTATTCTTCCTTTGGCCCACCATAGCCATTTACATACTACGAGTAACTTTCTTAACTTCTCTCAGTTCCAGAAAACATCTTATAATGTTTACTGTTTCCACAGAAGGACACCTCAAAGTTAACAGAGGAATTCATTACGTGCCTGTGCAAAGACCCTCATAGTCCTTTGTCATGGAAGCTAAACAGCCCAAAACTCTCAACTAGGAATGGAAAGATAGCTCAGCTGGTAAAGGTGCTTGCTGCCAAAACTGAAACAAATCCCGTGGAAGGAGAAACCAATCACTGTCCTCTGACCTCTGCGTGTGTGCAAGTGGCAAAAAGAAATTTTTGAAAATAGAAAAATAATTAGGATTCTGAAGTACTCATTGCTCTGAAATCTTGTATTACTAAGACCTACAAACTATACTCCTATAGTACTGGGATTGGATGTAGGACTTTGGGCATTCTATGCAATACTCCACTAAATTACTTCTGTGAAATTAAGACTCAAACTTTTTCTCTCCAAAGCATACATGTACTTCTCTCCCTTTGCTTTCTTACTGCCCTTTTCAGATATATATTGCCTCTGCCTCTAAAACAATTTGTAATTTTTCTCTACATCAAATCCCACATATATAAACTCTATCAGACATTTTTCATCAGTTTAAGCATGGTTTTAGCCTCCTCAATAGTATCACGTTCTTTTAGGATACCTACTAAATCAAATTCAATAGTTCTCTTCCACTTAAATATAGTCTCAGTTTTTTAGTTCTGCCACTGCCGTTAGCTTCTAACTGACTTATTACATATTCTATTGTTGGCCACTTCTTTTGTTCCTTAAACCTGAAAGAACAATTTCTTCTTGTTTTCTTCTCAAAATTTAATCATTTCAGACCTACTTCAAAGGGAACAGCCTTTACAAATGATTCCTTGAGTTTATCCCTTTTAATACTTACAAATTTTTGAACCATAAACACTAGATATGTTTAATATTCTTTAGAATTTCTTTTAAAATTATACTTGAAGTCACCCTTGTCTTACTTAATAATCTATGGTTCTCAAGTCTCAGTATCTAAGCACTGGACAGGCTCTGATATCTGTCAAGCCAATTGTGACCTTCTGGGAAAACTCTGGGAACACAAATGATTTTGCATTTAAAAATGACAGTTTATTTATTACTACTTCCCACTTTTGTCCTAAGATTGGATTAAAAAAAAAAAATCTCTGAACGCTTTAATAATAAAGAAAAGGACATACCTTTATTGCTGCTTTTTCATTAGGGAAAGTAGCAAATGCTGTATGTTTCTGAAATAAAATTAAGGCACATGTTATTCCCAATGATTCAACTGTCTAATTAAAAAGTAGCATTGTAAAAACATGTAATATAGCCGGGCGGTGGTGGCGCACGCCTGTTATCCCAGCACTTGGGAGGCAGAAGCAGGCGGATTTCTAAGTTGGAGGCCAGCCTGGTCTACAGAGTGAGTTCCAGAACAGCCAGGGCTATACAGAGAAACCCTATCTCGAAAAAAACAAAAAACTCCAACCCCACCCCCCAAAAATGTAATATATTAATAAAAGTATAGGAAAGGATGGAAATTTTAGACTATTTAACTGACTACTAGTTTCAGTCTCGTTCTCTTTGAGGACTTGAAAGCTCTTCATCCTTGCCTTTGACCATAAATCAACAAGGACAAGCACAATATATTTTATAATAACAGAGTTAAACAGATCCCTACTTTAAAAATCTCTACTCCCGGGGGCTGGAGAGATGGGTCAGTACTAACAGTCAGTAGAGCTCTTCCCAAGGACCTCATGGGGTCCCACTATCCATGGCCCCCGACTCCATAGCCACCTGTCACTCCAGCTCCAGAAGATCCCTCCAGCCTCCAAAGGCATCTGCACTCCTGCACCCCCCAAAAATACAAGTATACATAATTAAAAGTAAAATAAAGCTAAAAGCATCTCCTCTTTCCAAAAAAGACCAATTTTAAAACATTTATACATATGGAATACACTTTTTCATCTCACTCAAAAATCTTTAATTTTCATTCTATACAAGATAAAATTTAAAAGCATTTACTAACAGTGAAATCACCCCTCAAATTGCAATCTCTTTTTGCTTTATTTTTATAATTTGTTTCAGTAATAAGTCTAATTTCTCATTTAAATTCTATTTTTAAAACCATCATAAATCGGTGAATGATTATAAGTTTGAGCTGCTTATTAGAAGTCTAAATTTGTCTAATCTAAACCAAGGTGATCTTAGTATATTTATATTGAGTCAAAAATATTTTTATTTGCATTTGTTTGGATATACAACGCAGCAATTGCTCCAACTCAGTCTTTCTTCTAATTCAATAAGGCTTAACTTTGACTATACAATTAAATTGGATCTTTAAACCCACTGGGTCTGGCTCCATCACGGACCATCGGACCATCTTGTGTAAACAGTTAACTTTGTGACCAGAAAAACATTCTCGAAAAAAACCAAAAACAAAACAAAAGGCAAAATGACAAAAACTGAGCATTCCACAAGGACTCTCACCTCTACAAATACCGTTCCCTGAAAGATTACTTCGGAAAATGCTTATGAAAATAACATTGCTTCGGAAAATACTCAAATTTTAGCTATCATGTATATATCCTGCTCTACAACCCAGGATTTTAAAAAAAACCAGACAGAAAAACATAAAACCAAAAAACTTGCATACGACTGTGAGAATCTAACAGAAACAGCATCGTCAAGTCTAGGCTAGTTTTGAATTCGACCGGGTGGGTGAGCTAAGGTGGAAAAGTCTACACTGTCCGCTCTTGCCATTCACTGCTCGCCTCTCGGGTAGGCAAGTTGCGCACGCGCAGACCCCGGGCCTCCTCCGGGCTCTCTCGGTCCTAGCGGACCGCCCCGCCCCCCCCAGCTCCCCCCCCCCCCCCAGCCGCACACGCTTACCAGGCGCCCCTTATCTGACAGGACGCGCACCGACTGCGCCCCGAAGTACTTAAGTAAGTCCTCCTTCTCCTCCGCGGTCAGCTCGGCCGGCAGGTGCCGGACAAGGAGGGTGCGGTCGCCCCGGGGCGGAGAGAGCGAAACGGAGCCTGGACCTCCACGCGACAGCGGCAGCGGCGGCTCGGGCACCGCCATCTTTCACGCAGAACCAGTCGGAGACAGACCTTCCGCACAAGCTTCCGGCCAAACTCCCGCAGTCAACAAGGCTGAGCCGAAGTCATTTTCCGCTTCGCGCTAAGGATTCTGGGAGCAGGGAAATCCCGCGAGAGTTGATCTCCTCGCGAGAATACCTTCGCCCCACCCACACCCACCCCCGGGAGCACAGCTCTTCTCACGGCGGACTGTTGCCAGGGAGAGCGCCCAGGATCTGTGTTTTAAGTCTAATGAGAGGTTGTGATAAAATAAAAACTGAAAGAGACGCCAGTGTTAGAAGGCCAGAAATCTAATCGAGGAACGTCAGTCATGTGAAAGAAAAAGACGGCAGCCCCGGGGATCAAGTACTGAAGAAAGGGCTGGGATCCATGGAATTTTTTTTTTTTTTTTTTTTTTTTTTTGAGACAGGGTTTCTCTGTGTAGCCCTGGCTGTCCTGGAACTCACTCTGTAGACCAGGCTGGCATCGAACTCAGAAATCCGCCTGCCTCTGCCTCCCAAGCGCTGGGATTACAGGCGTGCGCCACCACGCCCGGCGGGATCCTTGGAATCTTAATCCAGATTTTCAGATAGTGAATCTGGCTGGTGAATGGAGAGCTCTCCGGAAATGTAAAGTGAGTTCCTAGCATTTAGGAGGGAGTGGTGAAACCGGGGTATCCAGCCTAAGATTAAACAGTGTAGGCAAGAGAACGTGCCGTGGCCAGTTGGCTGAAAGTTCTCGCCACGGTTTGTTAAACAGAATTGGCTACTTCCATGAATAAATACCTAAAGTGTGTAAGCATGCTTATACATGTATGTCAGTTCTCCTCTCACCACCTCGTGACACAGGACAAAAGTCACGTTGGTAATCAAAGGTGAGAGCCGATCCCTTGCGCCTAAATTGGAGTCTACAGTCTTGTGATCGAGATTAGCTCACGGTGGTCAGAAATAATATCCCTTACAGATTAACCAAAATGCGTGTGCGCAATCCGTAGGACTAGGGTGTCTCTTCTCTCCTAATTTGCTTGATGGATATGAGCCAATTAGTACACACTACATCAAAGTTCCGCTTAGAGCAAGCATTCGATGGGGAGAAAAATTACCAAAATATTGAGTGACAAGGGACAGACCTTGTGAACCTCAGAGATTTGTTAGGAACCTTGATCATATGAACAGAAACCGACAGACTCGAGAGTGTGTGGAAGGAATGGTTAGATTTTACATTTAAAAATCTCTTTGATTTCACTAGGAGAAATAAAGCAGAAACCGGACACGGTGGAACACCCCTTTCATCTCAGCCCTCAGGAGACAGAGGCAGAGGCAGATGGCACTTAGTGATTTTGAGGCCAGCTTGGTCACACTGAGTTCCAGGACATTTGTGTAAAGACACAAATCAAAGGAAGAAAGAAAAGAAAGTGGGGGAGCATTCAGGAAATCTAGTTCCATTTCACAAGAAATTATTAGTTTCCAAGTATCAGTCTATAAAACATTTAATATGCACCCCCCCACAGTACAATATTATATTTATGGGAGCAAATATCGATCATAAGCTCTTAAGTACATTAATTTTGTGTCTTGGTCAATAAGTTTATTGCCTTTATTTTGTAACAAAATTAATAGAAAATTGCTTTAGATTTCAGCAGCTCGTTTCTGAGCTCTAAGGAAGTGGGCCTTTTGAGCAACCCAATACTTCTGCATGCCGTGCTTCTGATGTACTTCTGCATTGAGCTCCTTGCTTTCAAAATGAAAACCAGGGAATTGTTTGGTACTATGGGGGATAGACAAGCCTCCATTCACAGCGCCCTTCAGGGCACCAATGACCTTATTGGCAGTTGTAATTTGGGCAAATTTTGTATTTGCATCCAAATAGCAAGTATAAGCACCAGGCACGGATAGTTGTATCAGTGTTTTCCACACTGAATTCATCTCTGGTCACCTCCACCTGGCCTTCACACACCTTGTCCATTCCAAACCTATTGGAAAGCCTGTGGCCCAACAGCAGGCCAGTATAGTAGGCTACAGCATAATTAGACCTACTTTCACCTGTATTTTGCCAGTTCATATACCTACACTGTGCAGCCTATCATATCCCCTTTTTGCAGGTATACACAATCTAGTAGTTATGAACTACTATCTTATATTTGAGAGTCTTATACTTATTTTTGTCATTGATCATTAATCGAGCATATTAATTATTATCTTAGGGTTGTACTGCTGTGAACAGACACCATGAATAATGCAAATTTTATAAAAGACAACATTTAATTGGGGCTGGCTTACAGGCTCAGAGGTTCAGTCCATTGTCATCAAGGCAGAAACATGGCAGCATCCAGGCAGATATGGTGCAGGAGGAGCTGAGAGTTTTACATCTTCATCTGAAGGCTGCTAGTGGAAGACTGACTACCAGGAAGCCAGGGGGAGGGTCTTAAGCCCACACCCACATTGACACACCTACTCCAACAAGGCCACACCTCCTAATAGGTCACTTCCTGGGCCAATCATATACAAATCATCACATTCCACTCCCTGGCCCCCATAGACTTGTTCAAACATGAGTCTATGGGGGCCATACTTAAGAATAGCATAATGCAAAATACATTTAGTCCAACTTCAAAAGTCCCTTTAGTCTATAGCAGTCTCCACACTGTTAAAAGTCCAAAGTTCAAGGTCTCTTTTGAGATTCATCCAATCACTTAACTGTAATCCCCCAAGAAAGACAGGAAACCAGCTGGGCAAAGTCCAAACTCTGCATCTCCATGTCTGATGGCAAAGCAGTCTTCAGATATCCAGCTCATTCTTTTTCATCTTTGTTGACTTCAACAAGGTTCTATCTCCTGGGCTTGTTCTACTCCCTGTTAGCAGCTTTCCTTGGCAGGCATCCTGTGGCTCTGGCATCTTTAACATCTTGGGTACCCCAAGTCAATTTCAGCTTCACAGCTTCTTGTTCCAATGTCTGAGATCACATGATCTTCTCTGCATCTCCAAAGAGCTGGTATCACTTCTCCAGCTCTACCCTCTGTAGCACTCTAAGTTCAGATTGATCCACTCCACTGCCACTGCTGTTCTTGGTGGTCATCCCATGGTACTAGCATCTCCAATATGCTAGGGTCTTCCACTGCAACTATGCTTCACCAAAGCTTCTCATGGGCTCTCTTCATTGTACCAAGCCTCAACTCCTTTACATGAACCCTTCAGTCCAGGGCTGTCAATTACAACTGAGGGTACACTTTCACCAATGGCCTTCAATGGCCTCTCACAGTATCAAGCCTCAGCTGTTCTTCATGATGCCTTCGTGCCTTCAAAACCAGTACCACCTGGATGATTCTTACACGTTACCAAGTACAGCTGCAGCATGAGGAACACTTGGCTATCTCTGGAATACAGCTTCTTTGTGCTCTCAGAAAACACTTCCCATATTTTGCCTCAGTGATGTTTGTCTTTTCTTAATCACCACTAATTTCTTACCTTCAGCTAACCAGCATCAAATGTCCCAGTAGTCTCCTTCTCGTCTTGAATATAAAGCCAGAGACACATGGCTGAAGCTGCTGAGTTCTGCTGCTTACAGGAGCTGGAACATTGCCAACCCCCCCCACCCCCTTGTTCTATTACATTATCACTAACTTCCTTTTTCCCAGCTCCTTCACTGCCTAAGTTGGCTGTCCTGACTCTTGCTCCCTAGACTGACTTTGAACTCAAGAGATCTGCTTGCCTGTCTCCTAAACACTGGGATTAAAGGTGTGGTCCACTAAGCCTGGATTAAAGTTTTTCTTCACCTAGAATTTGCTCTGTTCTAGGCTGGCCTTGAACTCAGAGATCTGCTTATCTTTGCCTCCTGGGATTAAAAGCTTCTATGACCATGCTGGACCTAAAGTTAACTGAGTGAATCTTGCCCCCAAGGTCACCACTCCTTTAATTCAATTTAATATCCTTGAATTCAGCTCCATTTCACTTCCTGGAGTCCCTTTAATACTCAAACTATATATTTTGTACTTTTCCTTTCTCAGCTTGCTATGTTTGTTCAAAATTCTCTTCATCAGACTTAACCAGAGAACAAAGTCTTTGTTGGGCTTCTTTGAGACTCCCTTTGCAGATGCAATTAATACAAATCTCTTTACTTTAGTCCTGGGCAGTCTCTTCAGACAATGGCAAAAAGCAGCTGTGTTCTTCACCAAAACATCACTAAAGCAGTCTCTCAGCCACATATTAAAGTTCTTCACTGAAACCTCCTGGGCCGTCAGGCCTACACAGTGCAAATGACCCTCAGCACCACTGTCTTCCATATTCCTACTAGTCTGGCCCATTAAGCCCCACTTAAAGCATTCCATGGCTTTCCAAATCCAAAGTCCCCAAATCCACATTCTTCCGAACAAAAGCATGGTCAGGCCTATCACAGCAATACCCTACTCCTGGTACCAACTTCTGTCTTAGTTAGGATTTTACTGCTGTGAACAGACACCATGACCAATGCAAATTTTATAAAAGACAACATTTAATTGGGGCTGGCTTACAGGCTCAGAGGTTCAGTCCATTGTCATCAAGGCAGAAACATGGCAACATCCAGGCAGATATGGTGCAGGAGGAGTGAGAGTTCTACATCTTCATCTGAAGGCTGCTAGTGGAAGACTGACTTCCTGGAAGCCAGGGGGAGGGTTTTAAGCCCACACCCACAGTGACACACCTACTCCAACAATGCCACACCTCCAAGGTCACTTCCTGGGCCAATCATATACAAACCATCACAATTATTTTTACCTTTGTGTAGCTTTCTAAATCTTACTTGGTATCTCTTAAAGTAGGCTTTATTCTTGATAACACTTGCAAACCCCATTCTGTGGAACAGAAATCCAAAACCACACATCTGCAGACCTGGAAGGGCTGTGGGGGTGGGGCAAGTCTCATATACCCATCTGAATTTTTTTACCTAACTAAAATGTACATGTGCTTTTTGATCTAGACTGTCTTTTCAACTAATAGAAAAAAAATGAGTTCTGTGTTTAAGTAGCTGGAGGTTTGCATTGGTCAGGCCTAATGGAACTATCTCAAAAAGTAACTCTCAGAAAGTACTCAGTTTTATACTGATCTAGTTTAGTTCCCTTCCGTGCCCTGTCACTTAGCTTTCATATTCATTTTGATTTCTGATTTAAATTTTAAGGAATCTGCTAGGGCTGAAAAGATAGCTCAGTCCATAAAATACTGAGTTTGAACCCAGAATTCACATTTAAAGGCTGAGGATTGCTGTAATTATACTGTAATTTTAAAATATAAGGCTAAGGGCCATGATCTGTTCTGGTAATCTCAGTGCTGTGGAAACCCAAAGACCTATGGAGCTTGTTGACTAATATATTAATCAGGGTCTTTCTAATAACTTATAGAGGGAAGGAGGGAGGGAGGGAGAGAGGAGAGAGAGAGAGAGAGAGAGAGAGAGAGAGAGAGAGAGAGAGAGAGAGAGAGAGAGAGAGGTGACTTATTAGCATGACTTACAGGCTGTGGTCCAGCTAGTCTAACAATTGCTGGCTATGAATGCAAAGTCTAAGAATCCAGTAGTTCCTCAGCCACAAGTCCATTGTCTCGGCTAGTCTTCAGTATACACTGGAATCCCAAAGGAATAGGCTCTAATGCCAGGGAAGGGATGCACTTGGTAGCAAGGTGAGAGCAGGCAGGCGAAGCGCAAAAGCTTCCTTCTTCAATGTACTTATATAAGATTCAAGCGGAAGGTGTTGCTGGCCCAGATGAGATCTGGATTAAAGGTGTGTCTTTCTACCTCAGAGATCCAGATTACAAGTGGATCCTCCCATTTCAAAATAATCAAAAGTCCCTCACCAATGTGCCATTCACTTTTAGTGTTTTGGTAAATCCAGATGTATGCAAACTTACAATCAAGAATAGACACTACAAGTTATCAGTTTGGCACACAATCATCTAATGCCATAACTAACTTCCAAATGAAAACAGTAACCAGGTCATAATAATGCCTAAACAGGATATAACCATCCCATATACAATCTCAAATTCCTTATATATTTAACCAGGTCATAATTATGTCCAATATAACTATTCCTCATACAACTGCAAACATTTTAAATTGCAAATAGGTGGTAATTGAGGATTTTTTTTTTTTAGTTATCTCAAACTTAAATGATAACCACGGATACTCTCTTAATTGATGCTATATGATTAAGAAATTGAAAAAAAAAACAAATATCTATACAAACACATTATTAACAAAACACTCATACCAATTATAATTCTTGTGTCCCTGCTTTTATTTATAACTACCTTCCTCTACTACCTATATTCCCTCTGCCCTCTGCAAGCACCTCAGCAGGTCTTGGCACATTTCATAGAGTGACCCATATCTTTATTCCTGAAGGGTCTATGCCCTTTGTCAGCCTGTCTGGATTAGGTAGTTGTAGTTTTCAATAGACATTAATCACAGGACAGGGTGGCACCAAGAGACACCATCAAGGGTCTCCAGCACTCCAGACATAAGCTTTCTTACCTCCTTTGTGAGGAAGCAATCCAATTTCACCATGGTACTCTGTATCAACCACCCCTCCTTACACTGCTGTTCTTTTCTTAGTCTGTTGGTTTAGGGGCATCAGAAGCTCCAAGTGTCCCTATCTCAAAAAACAAAAACAACAACAACAACAAAAAAAAATAAAGGATTTATTCATTTTATCTTTAAAGGCTTCTATCATCTTCATAAGATTATATTTAAGGTCATTTTCTTGTGTCATGTTCAGGTACGGTAAGATATCCAGGGCTTGTTGTAGTAGGATAGCTGGTTTCTGGTGATATTCTGGGTTTTGTTGGTTGTATTATTTTCATATCTTTTTTTAAATCTTTAATCTTTTTCTTTTACAGTCCAGTCATTATTTCCCTTCTGCTCTGCCCTCAGACAGTTTCTCATCCCATTCCTCTTCCTCTGTCTCCAAGAGGCTGTTTCCTCATCCCCAAACACCCCCCACCCCTCACCAGGCCTCCATATTCCCTGGGGCCTCACGTCTCTCCAGGGTGAGGTGCATCTTCTCTAATTGAGGCCAGACCAGGCAGTCCTCTGCTGTGTACGTGTGTGGGCCTCAGGCCAGCTCGTGTATGCTACTTGGTAGGTGGCTCTGTGTCTGCCAGATCTCTGAGGGTCAGGTTTGTTGAGACTGATGGTCTTCCTCTGGGGTCACACTCCTCCTCAACTTCTTCCGGCCTTTCCCTAATTCAACCACAGGGGTCCCCAACTTCAGACCACTGGTTGGGTGTAAGCACTTGCTTTTGTCACAGTCAGATGTTTGTTGTGCTTCTCAGAGGGCAGCCATGCAAGGTGTCCTCAAGTGCACCATAGTATCAATAGTAGTGTCAGGCTTTGGAGCCTCCTTGAGGGGAGTCCCAATTTTTGTTCCTGCAGTTCTTTTAGACAGGAACACTTCTGGGTCAGAGGTTTTGACTGTGGAATAGTGTGATGGTTTGTATTTGCTTGAGCCAGGGAGTGGCATTATTTGGAGATGTGGCCTTGTCTGAGTAAGAATGCCCCCCCTCAGGTGTGTCACTGTGGGCATGGGCTTTAATACCCTAGTACTAGCTGCCTGGAAGCCAGTCTTCCACTAGCCACTTTCATGTGAAGATGTAGAACTCACAGCTCGGACTACACTGTGCCTGCCATACTCTCACCATGATAATGGACTGAACCTCTGAACCTATAACCCAACCTCAATTAAATGTTGTCCTAAATGAGACTTGCCTTGATCTTGGTGTGTGTTCACAGCAGTAAAACCTGAACTAAGACAGAAATTAGTACCAGGGACTGAGGTATTGCTGTGATAGCCCTGACCATACTTTTGTTTGGAGAAATGTGGATTTGGGGACTTTGGACTTGGAATGCAGTGGAATGCTTTAAATGAGGGCTTAATGGGTGTCTTAGTCAGGTTTTCTATTCCTGCACAAACATCATGACAAAGAAGCAAGTTGGGGAGGAAAGGGTTAATTGAGCTTATACTTCCATGCTGCTGTTCATCACCAAAGGAAGTCAGGACTGGAGCTCAAGCAGGTCAGGAAGCAGGAGCTGATGCAGAGGCCATGTAGGGATGCTTCTTACTGGCTTGCTCCCCCCTGGCTTGCTCAGCCTGCTTTCTTATAGAACCCAAGAATACCAGCCCAGAGATGGCACCACCCACAAGGGGCCCTCCTCCCTTGATCACTAATTGAGATAATGCCCCACAGCTGGATCTTATGGAGGCACTTCCCCAACTAAAGCTCCTTTCTCTGTGATAACTCCAGCCTGTGTCAAGTTGACACACAAAACCAGCCAGTACAATTGACCCCTTGTCAATTTGACACACCAACATATCACTATTATATTTAAATATGGCCCCCATAGACTCATGTTTGAACAAGCCAATGGGGGCCAGGGAGTGGAATGTGATGGTTTGTATATGATTGGCCCAGGAAGTAACCCTATTTGGAGGTGTGGCCTTGTTGGAGTAGGTGTACCAATGTGGGTGTGAACTTAAGAACCCCACCCTGGCTGCCTGGAAGTCAGTCTTCCACTAGCAGCCTTCAGATGAAGATGTAGGAATTCTCAGCTCCTCCTGCACCATATCTGCCTGGATGCTGCCATGTTTCTGCCTTGATGACAATGGACTGACCCTCTGAGCCTGTAAGCCAGCCCCAATTAAATTTTGTCTTTTATAAAACTTGCATTGGTCATGGTGTCTGTTCACAGCAGTGAAACCCTAACAAGACAATGGGCCATCCTAGTAGGTATATGGAAGATTTTGTTGCTGTGAGTAATTTGAACTGTGCAGACCTGGCCAAAGAGGTTGCAGAAGAATTTCAGTATGTGGCATAGAGACTGTTTGGTGGTATATTGGTAAACGTGGCTTTTTTGTGTGTGTGTGTGTGTCTGAAAAGCCTTCCTGAGGCTAAGGTAAAGAGATTTATATTAATTGCATTGGCAAAGGAAGTCTCAAAAAAAAGTCCCAGCAGAGAAGTTGCTCCCTGGTTAAGTCTTATGAAGACCATTTTGAACAGGCAGAGCAAGTTTAGAAAGAAAAATACAAAAAATATGGTTCAAGTATTAAAGGTGCATTAGGAAATGAAATGGAACTGACTAGGAGATAGTAGATTAAGGGAGTGCTACCTTGTGGCTAGATCCTACCCAGGTGAGATTAGATCTAGCCAGGTGGTACACACCTTTAATCACAAGAGATAAAGCCAAGCAGATCTCTGAGTTCAAAGCCAGCCTGGGACAGAGCAATTCTAGGTGAAGAAAATTTTAAATCCAGGCATGGTGGTATACACTTTTTATCCCAGGAGATAAGCATTCAGATCTCTGAGTTCAAGGTCAATCTACAGATCAAGATCCAAGACAGCCAAGCCTAAGCAGTGAATGAGTTGGAAAACAGAAAGCCAATGATAATGTAATAGTACAAGTGGACCATGTCCCTGGTCCAGCAAACAGCAGAACTTGCTAGCTTTGACCATGTAGGTAGACCCTCTGAACCTAAAAGCTATTCCCAATTAAATATTCTTTATAAGACTCACCTTGGTCACGGTGTCTGTTCACAACAGTAAAACCCTAACTAAGACAGATGGCAACCTCATCCTTTCACTTGATGCCCTGTATTTATTTCTACTGGGGGGGGGGAAATTCTACAAGTTCTCTCTCACTACTGTTGAGCATTTCATCTAAGATCCCTCTCTTTGAGTCTTGAGATTCTCTCACCTTCTAGGTCTCTGGTACATTCTACAGGATCCCCTCACCTTTCACCTCCCACGGTGTCTAATTATCTCTCGATATCAACAGACTCAGTTCCCAATAGAAAGACATAAGATAGCAGACTGAATATGCAAGCAGATTCCAGCATTTCGCTGCAAACAAGAAACACATCTCAATGACAAAGACAGACACTACCTTAGAGATAAAGGCTGGAAAAAATTCTTCCAAGCAAATGGTCCCAAGAAACTAGCAGGTGTTGCAATCCAAATATCCAATAAAATAGACTTTCAACTAGAAGTTAGCAAGCAAGATAAGGACACTTCATATTCATCAAAGGAAAAATCCACCAAGAGAAAGTCTCAATTCTGTTGTGTTTGTTTGTTTGTTTGTTTGTTTGTTTGAGACAGGGTTTCTTTGTGTAGCCTTGGCTGTTCTGGAACTCACTCTGCAGATCAGGCTGGCCTCGAACTCATCAATATGCCTGCCTCTGCCTCCCATGTGCTGGGATTAAAGGCGTGCGCCACTACTGCCCTGCTGAAAGTCTCATTTCTGAACATCTATGCTCCAAATGCAAATGCACACACATTGATAAAATAAACTTTACTAAAGTTCAAAGCACACATTGAAACCAACACAATAATTGTGGGAGACTTCAACACCCCACTCTCACTAATGGTCATTGAAAGAGAAACTAAACAGAAACACATTGAAACTACAGAGGTTATAAACCAAATGGATTTAACAGATATCTACAGAACATTTCATGATAAAACAAAAGAATATACCTTCTTCTAAGAACCTCATGGTAACTTCTCCAAAACTGACCACATGTAATTGGTCATAAAACAAGTTACAAGAAGATTGAAATAATCTCATTCATCCTATCAGATCACCATGAACCAAATAACAATGAAAACAACAGAAAAACTATATGCCCATGGAAACTGAACAACTCTCTACTCAATGATAACTTGGTCAGGAAAGAAATAAAGAAATTAAAGACTTATTAGAATTAATGAAAATGAAGGCACAAAATACCCAAACTTGTGGGACACAGTGAAGAGGAAAATTCATAGCAGTAAGTGTGCTTGTAATGAAATAGGAGAGAGAGATCTTACACTAGCAAGTTAACAGCATACCTGAAAGCCCTAGAACAAATACATTCAAGATAACTAGACTGTAAGAGATAAACAAACTCAGGGCTAAAATCAACCAAATAGAAGCAAAGAGAATGATACAAAGAATCAACAAAACCAAAAGCTGGTTCTTTGAAAAAAATCAACTAGAGATAAACCCTTAGCCAAACCAACCAGAGGACACAGAGGCAGTATCCAAATTAACAAAATCAGAAAAGAAAATGGAGGCATAATAGAAACTGAGGAAATTAAAAAAAATCATCAGATCCTATGACAAAAACTATACGCATCAAAACTGGAAAATCTACATGAAATGGATGATTTTCAAGACAGATACCATGTACTAAAGTTAAATCAAAAGCAGGTAAACTATCTAAACAGGCCCATATTCCCTAAGGAAGTAGAAGCAGTCATTAAAAACCTACCAACTTGTGCCCATGTCCTCCAGGGTCTTCCCCAGTTTCTTTTCTATTAGTTTCAGTGTGTCTGGTTTTATGTGGAGGTCCTTGATCCACTTGGAGTTGATCTTAGTACAAGGTGATAAGAGTGGGTCAATTTGCATTCTTCTGCATCTTGACCTCCTGTTGAACCAGCACCATTTGTTGAAAAGGCTATCTTTTTTTTCCACTGGATGGTTGTAGCTCCTTTATCAAAGATCAAGTGACCATAACTCTGTGGGTTCATTTATGGGTCTTCAATTCTTTTCCATTGATCTACTTGGCTGTCGCTGTACCAATACCATACAGTTTTTAACAAAATTGCTCTGTAGTTCTGCTTGAGGTCAGGGATATTGATTCCCCCAGAAGTCCTTTTATTGTTGAGAATAGTTTTAGCTATCATGGGTTTTTTGTTACTCCAGATGAATTTGAGAATTGCTCTTTCTAGATCTATGAAGAATTGATTTGGGGTTTTGATGGGGATTGCTGAACAGAACACCAATACCTTATGCTCCAAGATCAAGAATTGACAAATGGGACCTCATAAAATTATAAAGTTTCTGTAAGGCAAAGGACACTGTCAGAAGGACAAAACGACAACCAACAAATTGGGAAAAGATCTTCACCAACCCCACATCCAACAAAGGGCTAATATCCAATATATACAAGGAACTCAAGAAGTTAGATCCCCCCAATCGGGGCCTGCCATTGCTCGGGCGGAAACCGCCAGGCTCGGGCAAGGAGCAAGAGTCGGGGCTGGTCGCCAGAACACCTACACTGCGCGGCTGAGAGCTGTGTGCCCCACGGTTCTCCCAGGCCCCTACACTGAAGGTCTCCAGCTTGCTCCTGAGTCACCGGCAAAGAGGGGCAGGTAACCAGGCCTAATCTGGGCCTGCCACTGCTCAGGCGGGAAACCGACAGGTGTAGGCCAGGAGCCAGAGTCGGGGTTCTCCCGCAGTTCTTCCAGGCCCCTAAAAAGACCATCTCCCCAGAGCCAGAGAACCTCGGTAGGAGATCTGTGCACCTACAGCCCAGCGGCTGGTTGCTGACTGCTGGAGACCAGTTTACCAGGCTTGCAGTGAGACTGCCATCTTGCCTCGGGACACCACGGGCTGCTGGCAGCTGCGGTCAGCGAGGCTGTCATCTTGCCTCAGGTCACTGCTGACCACTGGCAGCTGGGGTCAGGAGCACAGACACCCTCTACTACAGCAGCGCCAAAGGCCAGGTTCGTAGGAACTTCAAACTCCAACCAGTAACAATAAGACCAACTAACTCCAGAGATAAACAGATGGCAAAAGGCAAACATAGGAATGTTACTAACAGAAATCAAGGCAATATGGCACCATCTGAACCCAATTCGCCAACCACAGCAAGTCCTGGATACCCCAACACACCAGAAAAACAAGAGTTGGATATAAAAGCATTGGTCATGATGCTGCTAGAGGAACACAAAAAAGACATAAACAATTCTCTTAAAGAAATGCAGGGGAACATCAATAGGGTAGAAACTCTTACAATGCAAACACAAAAATCACTTAAAGAACTCCAGGAGAATATGGATCAACAGACAGAAGCCAATAAAGGAGAAACGAGAAAATCACTTATAGAAATGCAGAACTTGAACCAACAGGCAGAAGTCATGAAAGAGGAAACACAAAAATCTCTTAAAGAACTGCAAGAAAACACAAACAAACAAATGAAGGAATTGAGCAAAACCATCCAAGAGCTGAACACAGAGATAGAAACAACTAAGAAATCACAAAAGGAGGCAACTTTGGAGATAGAAAATCTTGGGAAGAAATCAGGGGTCGTAGATGCAAATATCAACAACAGAATACAAGAGATAGAGGTAAGAATCTCAGATGCTGAAGATACCATAATAACCATTCACTCGACAGTCAAAGAAAACACAAAATGCAAAAGGCTTGTAACCCAAAACATCCAGGAAATCCAGGACACAATGAGAAGACCAAACCTAAGGATTATAGGGATAGATGAGAGTGAAGATCTACAAATTAAAGGGCCAGCAAATATCTTCAACAAAATTATGGAAGAAAACTTCCCCAACCTAAAGAGAGAGATGCCCATGAATATACAAGAAGCCTACAGAACTCCAAATAGACTGGGCCAGAACAGAAATACCTCCTGTCACATAATAATCAAAACACCAAATGTACTAAACAAAGAAAGAATATTAAAGGCAGTAAGAGAAAAAGGCCAAGTAACATATAAAGGAAGACCTATCAGAAACACACCAGACTTCTCTCCAGAAACCATGAAAGTTAGAAGATCCTGGGCAGACCTCATGCAGACCCTAAGAGAACACAAATGTCAGCCAAGACTACTATACCCAGCAAAACTCTCAATCAACATAGATGGAGAAATCAAAATATTCCATGACAGGACCAAATTTACACAATATCTTTCCACTAACCCAGCTCTACAAAGGATAATAGGAAGAAAACTCCAATACAAGGAGGGAAACTGCACCCAAGAAAAAGCAAGATAGTAACCTTCTTCCATCAAACTCAAAGGAAGATAACTACTCAAAAACAAAAATAACATCAAAAATGACAGGAAGAAATAATCATTATTCCTTAATATCTCTTAACATCAATGGACTCAATTCACCAATAAAAAGACATAGACTAAGAGACTGGATACTGAAACAAGACCCTACATTTTGCTCCATACCGGAAACACACCTCAGAGTCAAAGACAAACACTCCCTTAGAGTAAAAGGCTGGAAGACAATTTTGCCAGCAAATGGTCGCAGGAAGCAAGCTGGAATAGCCAATCTAATATCAGATAAAAATTGACTTTCAACCCAAAGACATCAAAAGAGACACAGAAGGTCACTTCTTGCTAGTCAAAGGAAGAATCCACGAAGAAGAACTCACAATTCAAAACATATACACTCCAAATGCAAGAGCACCCTCATTCATAAAAGAAACTTTACTAAAGCTCAAAGCACACATCATACGTAACACAATAATTGTGGGGGACCTCAACACTCCACTATCCTCAATGGACCGATCAGGAAAACAGAAACTAAACAGGGACATGGGGAAACTCATTGAAATGTTGGACCACTTGGATTTAACACACACATATATAGAACATTTCATCCTAAAGCAAAAGACTATACCTTTTTCTCAGCAACTCATGGTACCTTCTCCAAAATCGACCATATAATTGGTCACAAGACAAACCTCAACAAATATAAAAAGATCAAACTAATCCCATGCCTCCTATCGGATCACCATGGAGTAAGAGTGTTCTTCAATAGCAACAAAAACAACAGAAAATCCTCATACACGTGGAGGCTGAACAATATTCTACTCAATGATACCTTCATCAAGGAAGAAATAAGAAAGAAATTAAAGATTTTTTAGAATTTAATGAAAATGAAGGCACAACATACCCAAATCTATGGGACACTATGAAAGCAGTGCTAAGAGGAAAACTCATAGGCCTGAGTGTCTCCAAAAAGAAACAGGAGAGAGCATATACTAGCAACTTAATGGTGCACTTGAAAGCTCTAGAACAAAAAGAAGCTATTTCACCCAGGAGGAGTAGAAGACAGGAAATCATCAAACTCAGGGCTGAAATCAATAAAGTTGAAACAAAGGGAACCATACAAAGAATCAACAAAACCAGGAGCTGGTTTTTTGAGAAAATCAACAAGATAGATAAACCCCTAGCCAGACTTACTAAAGGGCACAGAGACAGTATTCAAATTAACAAAATTAGAAATGAAAAGGGAGATATAACAACAGAAACTCAGGAAATTAAAAAAAAAATCATCAGATCCTATTTCAAAAGCCTATACTCAACACAACTGGAGAATCTGGAGGAAATGGAAAATTTTCTAGATAGATACCAAATTCCAAAATTAAACCAGGATCAAATAGATTGTCTAAACAGACCCATAACCCCCAAAGAAATAGAAGGGGTCATAGAAAGTCTTCCAACCAAAAAAAGCACAGGACCAGATGGTTTTAGTGCAGAATTCTATCAGACCTTCAAAGAAGTCCTAATACTGATACTGTTCAAACTATTCCACAAAATAGAAACAGAAGGAACACTACCCAGCTCATTCTATGAAGCCACAATTACCCTGATACCAAAACCACACAAAGATCCAACTAAGAAAGAGAACTACAGGCCAATTTCTCTTATGAATATCGATGCAAAAATACTAAATAAAATACTTCCCAACCGAATCCAAGAACACATCAAAACAATCATTCACCATGATCAAGTTGGTTTCATCTCACGGATGCAGGGATGGTTCAATATAAGGAAATCCATCAACGTAATCCACTACATAAACAAACTCAAAGAAAAAAACCACATGATCATCTCATTGGATGCTGAAAAAGCATTTGACAAAATTCAGCATCCTTTCATGCTAAAAGTCTTGGAAAGAACAGGAATTCAAAGCCCATATCTAAACATAGTAAAAGCAATTTACAGCAGACCAGTAGCCAACATTAAGGTAAACGGAGAGAAACTTGAAGCAATCCCACTAAAACCAGGGACTAGACAAGGCTGCCCCCTCTCACCATATCTCTTCAATATGGTACTTGAAGCACTAGCTAGAGCAATTCGACAACATAAGGAAGTCAAAGGGATACACTATCACTATTCGCAGATGATATGATAGTATACTTAAGCGACCCAAAAAAATCCACCAGAGAACTCCTAAAGCTGATAAACAACTTCAGCAAAGTGGCTGGTTATAAAATCAACTCATGCAAATCAGTAGCCTTCCTATACTAAAGGATAAGCAGGCCAAGAAAGAAATTAGGGAATTGACACCCTTCACAATAACCACAAACAATATAAAGTATCTTGGTGTGACTCTAACCAAACAAGTGAAAGATTTATATGACATAAACTTCAGGTCTCTGAAGAAGGAAATTGAAGAAGACATCAGAAAATGGAAAAATCTTCTATGCTCGTGGGTTGGCAGGATTAATATAGTTAAAATGGCAATCTTGCCAAAAGCAATATACAGATTCAATGCAATCCCCATCAAAATCCCAACTCAGTTCTTTATAGAGTTAGAAAGAGCAATTCTCAAATTCATCTGGAATAACAAAAAACCCAGGATAGCTAAAACTATCATCAACAGTAAACGAACTTCTGGAGGAATCAATATCCCAGACTTCAAGCAATACTACAGAGCAGTAGTGTTAAAAACTGCATGGTATTGGTACAGTGACAAGGAGGCGGATCAATGGAATAGGATCGAAGATCCAGAATTGAACCCACACATCTATGGCCAATTGATCTTTGACAAAGGAGCTGAAAACATCCAGTGGAAAAAAGATAGCCTTTTAAACAAATGGTGCTGGCTCAACTGAAGGACAACATGCAGAAGAATGAGAATTGATCCACTTTTATTTCCTTGCACTAAGCTCAACTCCAAGTGGATCAAGGACCTCCACATATAACCAGACATACTAAAACTAATAGAAAAGAAACTGGGAAAGACCCTTGAGGACATTGGCTCAGGGGTAAAGTTCCTGAACAGAACACCAATTGCTTATGCTCTAAGAGCAAGATAGACAAATGGGACCTCATAAAATTACAAAGTTTCTGTAAGGCAAAAGACACTGTCAAAAGGACAAATCGACAACCAACAAATTGGGAAAAGATCTTCACCAACCCCACATCTGACAGAGGGCTAATATCCAATGTATACAAATAACTCAAGAATTTAGACCCCAGAAAACCAAAAAATCCTATTCAAAAGTGGGGTACAGAGCTAAACAAAGACTTTTCTCCTGAAGAAATTCGGATGGTTGAGAAACACCTTAAAAAATGTTCAACATCATTAGTCATTAGAGAAATGCAAAGCAACACAACCCTGAGATTTCACCTCATACCAGTCAGAATGGCTAAGATCAAAAACTCAGAAGACGTCAGGTGTTGGACAGGATGTGGAGAAAGAAGAACACTCCTACACTGCTGGTGGGACTGCAAGCTGGTACAACCAATCTGGAAATTAGTCTGGTGGTTCCTCAGAAAACTGGACATGATACTTCCGGAGGACCCAGCCATACCACTCCTGGGAATATGCCCAGAAGATTCCCCAGCATGTAATAAGGATACATGCTCTACTATGTTCATAGCAGCCTTATTTATAATAGCCAGAAGGTAGAAAGAACCCAGATGTTCCTCAACGAAAGAATGGATACAAAAAATGTGGTATATATACACAATGGAGTACTATTCAGCCGTTAGAAACAATGAATTCATGAAATTCTTAGAGAAATTGATGGAGCTGGAGAACATCATACTAAGTGAGGTAACCCAGTCTCAAAAGAATACCCATGGTATGCAGTCACTCATAAGTGAATATTAGCCTAGAATCTTGGAACACCAAAGACACAATTCACGTAGCAAATGATGTCTGACAAGAAGAAAGGAGTGGACACTGGTGCTGTAAAGGATCAAAGCATCAGTGTAGGGGAATACAAGAACAGGGAAGAGGAAAGGGGTGGAAAAGGGCGCAGGGGGAGGGAAAAGGACATGTGGGACCTTTGTGGGGTGGGGAACCAGAAAAAGGGAAATGAATTGTAAATATAGAATATATCCAATAAATAAAAAAAAATGTGTGGAACAAAAAAAAAAAAAGAAGTTAGACCCCAAAGAACCAAAGAACCCTATTAAAAATGGGGTACAGAGTTAAACAAAGAATTTTCACTTGAAGAAATTCGGATGGCAGAGAAGCACCTTAAGAGATGTTCAACATCATTAGTCATCCGGGAAATGCAAATCAAAACAACTTTGAGATTCCACCTCACACCAGTCAGAATGGCTAAGATTAAAAACTCAAGAGACAACAGCTGTTGGTGAGGATGTGGAGAAAGAGGGACACTCCTCCACTGTTGGTGGGATTGCAATATGGTAAAACCGCTCTGGAAATCAGTCTGGTGGTTTTTTAGAAAATTGGGCATGACAATTCCAGAGGACCCTGTCATACCACTCCTGGGCTTATACCCAGAGGATTCCCCTGCATGCAATAAAGACACATGCTCCACTATGTTCATAGCAGTCTTATTTATAATAGCCATAAGCTGGAAGGAGCCCAGATGTCCCTCAAAGGAGGAATGGATACAGAAAATGTGGTATATTTATACAATGGAATACTACTCAGCAATTAAAAATAATGAATTCATGCAATTTTTAGGCAAATGGTTCGATATGGAAAATATCCTAAGTGAATTAACCCAATCACAAAAAAAATACACATGAATTGCAATCACTGATAAGTGGATATTAATGAGCCCAGAAGCTGTGAATGCTCAAGGCGCAATTAGCAAATCAAAAGATTCCCAAGAAAAAGGAAGGAGAGGACTCTGGTCCTGAAAAGACTGGATCCAGTTTTGCAAGAGAGTGCCAGAACAGAGAAATGGTGTGTGTGTGGGTGATTGGGGAATGGGGGGGGGAAGAGGACTTATGGGACATATGGTGAGGGGGGAACTGGGAAAGGAGAAAGCCTTTGGAATGTAAACAAAGAATATAGAAAATCAAAAAAAGTTAAAAAAACATTTTCAGCTAACAACCCCCCCCCAAAACAAACAACAACAAAAACACAAACACCTCCCAACCAAAAAAAAAAAAAAAAAAAAAAAAAAAAAAAAAAAGGTCCAGGGATGGTACCAGACCTTTAGAGAAGAGCTAATACTATCTCTACTACTAATACATTCATGAAACTGTTCCATAAAATAGAGACAGAAGGAACACTAATTCATTCTATGATGCCACAATTACTCTGATACCTAAACCACACAGAGACACAGCAAGGAACTAGTACTTCAGGCCAATTTGTCTTACGAATATCAATGCAAAAATACTCAATAAAGTTTTAGCAAAGTGAATCCAAGAACACATCAAAATGATCATTCACCATGATCAAGTAGGCTTCATCCCATGGTAGCAAGCTTGGTTCAATATAGAAACATCCACTACAGTAGTCCACTAAATAAACAAATTCAAAGGGAAAAAAATCACATAATCATCTGCTTAGATGCAGAAAAAGCATTTGACAAAATAAAATAGCCCTTCATGTTAAGAGTGTTGGAGAGATCAGGAATTCAAGGCCCGTACTTAAACATCATAGAAGCAATATACAGCAAACCAACAGCCAGTATCAAATTAAATGGAGAGATATCTGAAGCAATCCCACTAAAACCTGGGAGACGACGAGGATCGCCACTCTTCATATCTATTCAATGTAGTACATGAAGTTCTAGTCAGAGCAATAAGACAACAAAGGGAGATCAAGGGGATACAGATTGTCAAAGAAGAAGTCAAAGTTGATTGTGTTCTTAAGTGGCCTTTACCCATCGGTTTGTCCCTAATGTTGGCAAGTCTGGTAGTCCTGATGGGAGCAGGTCCCTGGGGCTTCAGGTAGCATTTGTTTTCCTTAAAGTCAGCAAGCCTTTGGGATTGCAGGTACAGCTTATTGCCCCTGCACCAGGCTTTCAGGGATGCAGGCAGAGCTGCTAGACCTGATGGCTTCAGGCTGCTGGTTGTCCTGGGGTATTAGTGGTGGGGAGGCCTCCAGGAATGTGGGTACAATTGGAGGTCCCTGATGGTTGCAGGTCTCTGTTTGTTCTGGGGAGCAGCAGGCTTCCAGGGATGCAGGTGTTCTTGTGGAATGGGGAATGGAGTGCTGAAGGGGAAGGGTGGAGCTTGCTGCTAGGTTTGCCAAGACAGGCAGGGGAATGGGGTAAGGCTCTCAGCTGGTGGTCTCTGATGGCTGCAGGTCTCTGGGTGGTTAGAGGTGTTTACTGGAAGATGGAGCACAGAGGGCATGGGGCAAATCTCAAGGCTGCTGAGGACTGTTTGGATGGTCTTAGATCATTTCTGTATCTTTTTTGCCTCCTCAAAATTTGTTTCCTTCCTGAGATTTTCTTCTATCATCCAGATTTTTCTTCAGTGTTAATATTCTCATCCACTTTGTTGATTTTTTAATGTATGTGGATGACTTTCCTCTTCAGGTCCAAGTTTGAATTCTGCTTGGTTTGTATTCTTTCAGTCATTAATCATTTTCCTAGTTTTTTTTTTTAATCCATATTCTGTGTTTGCACTTCATTAACACTAGATGGCAATCTTGTCTAGGCAGCAAAAATACCTGCTTTAGACCTTCATAAATTAAGCATGGCTTCCATTAGGGATAAATGTTGAATATGTGGGTTTTTTTTGACTGTTAAAAACACAGAAAGGGGACAGTTTAATCATACAATGCAATTGCTTATGACTTATTCCTTTTCATTCCACTTTGTCCTGTATCTTCCAGACAAGCTCATCTTTTGCATAATGATATTTTTTATCTTCTTTAACCTCTTGTTGTTATATTAATGGATATCTATTACAAAACGAAAATATTTTGAAAGAACATTTAGTATTTCTGGATCCTGTCAAACTAAGAATCTTTATTAGTTGTCCAAAATCCATTTTGTTCTGCCTGGCACATAAAATACCCTGTTATAGTTCATGTCTAATCTCATATAAAATATAATATTTAAAATCAATCCAACTACCAACTACAGAGAATTAAATATGGTTTGGCAAACTAAATTTATCAAATGCATTATAATTCTGGACATATAAAAATAAACAGTAAGCCGGACGTGGTGGTGCACGCCTGTAATCCCAGCACTTGGGAGGCAGAGGCAGGCAGATTTCTGAGTTCGAGGCCAGCTTGGTCTACAGAGTGAGTTCCAGGACAGCCAGGACTACACAGAAAGATCCTGTCTCGAAAAACCAAATAAATAAATAAATAAATAAATAAATAAATAAACAGTAATACTGTAAGACAGAAATAATGGCTTAAATCACAGTAATATTTAAATTTATTATATTCCCATTTATTTTTTGAATTTTTTGAATAATACAGACTTAAAAATTAACTTTTAACATACTTTTTATGACTGGATATGATATATTATGAGCTACAATAAGTTGTTTTCCTTCTGTCTTAATCCATTCTAGAGGTTGTAGAAAAATACCATGTTCTAAGTATTTTATAAATGAGAGGCATTTAATTTTCACAGTTCTTGAGTCTGAGAAATCTAATATCAAGGCAACAGTTACCCCTAGTGTCTCATAAAGTATTTTCTACTTTTGTATATGCATGGTGTCTTCTCACTATGGGGGCAGAAAGGCAGAGAAGAGTTCTGGGACCTGGTACTAGTAAACTTTTGATTCAGTTACCACTGAATAGGGTGTTTTAATGACATCAACTTGTGACTTAAAATTTCATCATGTTAATTAGTGGGTAGCAGAAACACTGAAACTACAGTGTCTTTCCTTAGACAACAGTATACTTATTGCTTAATTCTATACAGAATCTTTAAATGCAGGGGATGTAAAATTTTTAATTATTTCTATTGATTGTTTCTTCACTTTTTCCTAGAAATAGCTAGAATGTTCTCCTTATCAGTGTTGACGAAGAATACAAACATAGGGACAAACTTTCTCAAGTTAAGATTAGATTGGAGGAAAACACTCATTGGCAGGGATTTCTTAAGAAAGCTTATAGTATGGATTTGAAATGTTCCACTCACTTCTACTTCTTTATTACTCTGTCATATCCTATTTCTATATTGCCTTTCATATTTCCTGGATTCACAAAGTTGTCTCATATCTAACATGAGGCTTTGTGAGATGAGCTATTATAGTGAGAAGGAATCATCTAAGTACACTTTCCAGCTACAGTTCTATCCCACAAATATGCAATACTTAGTTATCCTAAATATTGAGGGTTTAAAAAAACTACTAATTGAAAATATGCTTTACTAGTCTCCCAAAGGCAATTTGTGTCCTCTGTTGAAACTCTACTCCCCAACAAAATGAAAGAAATACATATTAAACTTTACCAATATTGACAGTGTTTTTAACAATGTAATATAATCCCTTCTATCCTGTTACCTGTATTGTTTAGATATATTGGTAAAAGTTGAATATTACCATTCATATTGTTTTTAAACTTTTAACAATGTTTATTGAACATCCTTTTTTATGATTTTTGATACACTATTTGCTACTCAGTAGAATGAGCATTTGGGGGTTTTTTTTTGTTTGTTTTTTGGGTTTTTTTGTTTTTTCGCATTTGTAACATTTTTGGAAAACTAGAAGAACATTCTTAGAATTCTTCCCTCTAGACATGCTATAGCCGCTGTTCTCTTGAACTCCCAGCAACCGTGATTAGCTAAACAAGACAATAGACAAGATCAGGCCCATCAACATTCTGTCAAGGACTGGGAGAGGGCTCTGAATCCTGCCCCTCTCCAGGCTATAGGAAACTAGGAAATAGAGAGGAGCTCACAGTTCTCTGCTCCTCCACGAGCATGTACAGGCAATTAACAGTTGCTGGGAGGCAGAGTCATTTCTTCTTACATGGTGTACCCACAGAAGTTGTCCGTCACCCTGTCAGTAACACTAATTCAATTCATGGGTTCACTGTGATGGTTTGTATATGCTTAGCCCAGGGGAGGGCACGATTAGAGGGTGTGACCCTGTTTGAGTAGGTGTGGCCTTATTGAAATAGGTGTGTCACTGTGGGTGTGGGCTTTAAGACACTCATCCTAGCTGCCAAGAAGACAATATTCTGCTAGGAGCCTTTAGATGAAGACATAAAACTCTCAGCTCCATCTTGCACCTTGCCTGCCTGGATGCTGTCATGTTCCTGCCTTGAGGATAATGGACTGAACCTCTGAAGCTGTAAGCCAGCCCCAATTAAATGTTGCCCTTTATAAGACATACCTTGGTCATGGTGTCTGTTCACAGCAATAAAAATGAAGACATCCAACAATACTTAAATGGAATGCTTGTTTTCTTTTCCTCCCTCCTTCCCTCCCTCCCTCCCTCCTTCCCTTCCTTCTTTGCTTCCTTCCTTCCTTTCTCTCTCTTTCTTCCTACCTTACTCCCTCCTCCCTTCCTTCTTTCCTTCCTTCCTTTCTTCCTTTTTTTCTTCCTCTCTCCTTTCCCTCCTCCCTTCCTTCCCTCCTTCCTTTCCTTTTTTCTTTTTCTTTTCTTGTCTTTCTTTCTCATCCATTAATTTATTAATTTATTAATTTCACATTCCAGTTATAGCATCCCAATCCTCCTCTCCTCCCAGTCCCACCTTCACAAATTCCTTCCCCCATTACTTCCTTCCCTTCTTGGAGAAGGGAAGCCTCTCTTAGATATCAAGCTACAGCAGAATTAAGCACACCCTCACTCACCTGGAAGTCCAGCTAGGGGAAGGGGATCTAATGGCAGGCAAGAGTCAGAGACAGCATCCTCTCCATTTGTTACAGGACCATCATGAAGACCAAGCTGCACATCTGCTACAAATGTGTATTCAGCCTAGTCCAGTCCCTCCATGCTCTTTGGTTGGTAGTTCAGTCTAGGTGAGCCCCCATGGGCCCAGGTTATTTGACTCTGTAGGTCGTCTTGTTGTGTCCTTGACTATTCCAACTAGCTCAGTCTTATCCTCAACTTCCACAAGTCTCCTGAGCCCTGCCTGACTGTCTGTGGGTCTGTGCATCTGTTTCCATCAGCTACTAGATGAGAATTCTCAGGTGACAGTTATGCTAGACTCCTGTCTGCAAACAAAGTCGAGTGCCATTAAGAGTCTCAGGGATTGGCTCTCTCCCTGGGATCGTTCTTTTGTGTGTGTGTGTGTGTTGGGGGTGGTGGTATTTGAGATTGGTTTTCTCCGTATAGCCCTGGCTGTCCTGTAACTTGCTATGTAGACCAGGCTGGTCTCAAACTCAGAAATCTGCCTCTTGGGTGCTGAGATTTAAGATGTGTATCAGCATAGCAGGGCAGGGAATAAAAGACAAGGACAGGGGATAGAGGGAGAAGGAGGAGATGAACAAGAGGTAGGGGGCAGAGATATTTGTTCGGAAGGGACAAAACTGCCTCTGTGTAGAGGACTAGATGTGGCACATAGAAAAATGAAAGTTTATAAGGGAGAAAAAGGAAAAGAAACCCCATGTTACAATGTGTTTATTTTTAATTGGGCATGTTAATTAGGTGAACAAAGCAAGCTTTTGATTCAGTACTTTGAGAGCTGGACCTTGGTACTCAGCCTCAGGAGGAAGAAGTGGCCAAATAATGAGATAGACCTTTGCGGATAGCTTTAGAAATGTAACCTAATGGTTTTTAAATAAGGTACAGGGAATGCGAGAGGAGGGCAAGGCCTGCTAGAGCCATGCCTGCCATGGTCAAGCTGGCCAGATTCCCTACGGACTTTCCCCAAGAAAAGAACACACGACAGCACTTTGTCAGTTTTCAACACAGATAAGCTAGATATCGTTAACCTGATTTAAGCATCGCACTGTGCATACATACCAAAAACCGCAATGCTTCACTAATATTTTCTTTGATTTTATGTAATTAGTTTAAGACCTGTCCCAGGGGTTCACTGAAAATGTAGGCACCTCTAGTCAACACTTGGCATATTTCAGAAAGCCATGTACTGTACTGGCAGGGTCAGGGCCAGGTCACTGCTCTGCCACAAGAGGGCAGTGGTCCAGCCTTCCCCACATGTCAGGTCTCATGCACTCACAGAGGAGGTGTTGGTATCAAGATAAAAACCTTCATAGATTCTATTGTGCATATTTTCTTTTTTAGGAATAAAGGACAATCCTCCCATTTTTGAGCCAATTCTACAAAATTGCATGTAACTTTGTGGATATTTTTAAAAAATACAGTTTTGTAAATATTTAATATTCTGCTAATAAGATTTTGAATTGTAAATGTCAAGTATTCTGCTATGTGGTTTTTATGTTTTATTATACTTTGTTGATAAGGAAAAAATTGTGCATTTTAGACTATTTTTATGAGTAAATTTAATGTACAGAAAATAAAAATTAAAAAAAAGAATACATTTGGGGAAAAAGTTAAAGAAGACCCTTGTCAATAAAAATAAATAAAAGAATTATTCTAAATTTATACAAAATAGTTATACTAGTGTTTCAATTCACTAATTTTAGAAGCTTAAGCTAAATATATTGCCATACATTATTCTAATTCCTTTCAAATGTACTTGATATATATGAACAGGCCACAGTATGTTCATAGAACATGTAGTGCAATGGTACATTTTTTTAATTAGATATTTGCTTTATTTACATTTCAAATGGTATTCCCTTTCCATGTTACCCTTCCGAAAACCCCCTATCCCATTCTCCCTCCCCCTGCTTATCTTCCCTCCCCCAATTTCCTGACTTGTATTCCCCTATTCTGGGGAATCAAGCTTTCACAGGACCAATGGCCTCTCCTCTCACTGATGTCTGAAATGGTCATCTTTTGCTACATATGTAGCTGGAGCTGTGGGACTCTTCATGTGTACTTTTTGGTTGGTGGTTTAGTCCCTGGGAACTCAGGGGGTACTGGTTGGTACATATTATTGTTCCTCCTGCAGGGTTGCAAACCTCTTCAGTTCCTTTTGTCCTCTCTCTAGCTCTCCATTGGGTGCTCTTTTCTCATTCTATTGGTTGGCTGTGAGCCATGGGTGTTTTGATCCACTTTCCAATAAGGATCAAAGTATCCCTACTTTGGTCTTCCTTCTTCTTGAGCTTCCTGTGGTATGTGAATTGTATTTTGGGTATTTCCAGCTTTTGTGCAAGTACACACCATGTGTGTATTCTTTTGCAATTGGGTTACCTCACTCACGATGATATTTTCTAGCACCATCCAACAATGGTATATTTTTAAGTAATTGTGAATTAAACTAAGAAAAAGCATTATTATAAAACCATACATTAAGTTCAATTTAAGATTCCTTTTGAAAAAATTTATGAATATTTTTCAAATAGTTAAAAGAAGAACTACCAATGATGCAGCAAGTCTACCATAAGATATGTAATCCCAGGAAATGAGATAGATATACTAAGAGAATATCTGTATCCTCATGTTTGTTGCAGTAATATTTACAATGACTAAAACTGGAGGCAAGTACTGATTATTGATGAAAAGATCAAGAGAATATGCTACAAATATCTACAGAATATGAATAAGCCATTAAAGGAATGATATCCTATTGCTTGCAAAAATATCAATGAAACAAGAAATAATTAGAATTAAGCCAGCCACAGAATGACAAGTACCTTATGTTTATGACAAGACTTTTCCTGAGGAGATACAATGAACACATCCACTTGACATGATCTATGCAAGCAGTTGTTGACAATCATACTTATTAAACCCATTAAAAGTATATACATCTTCTTATCCACCAACTAAGAGGAGGATCATGTCTCTAAGTCTCTTGGGCATCGGATCTCAGGTGCACAGCATTTTTTAAAAGACAAAAATCACAATTACATCAGTGTTTGGGGAGGAGAGGGATCAATGGAACATCTGATTTTTGTCAGAAATTAGTGGCATTTTTCAACCACAAGACAATTATTTCTGATTTAAACCTCTTAGTTATTTTAGTGTTGGGGCTTAGTTTGCACAAACCACTTATTCTGGCTACTACATCTGGACCATGGCCAGGGTCACCGACAGTCCCAAAAGCATTGCCAAGGCACATGTGGCCACTGAGGGAAAGAAAGGCTAGAAAGCATCTAGGCAGACAAAAAGTAAGTCAGGACATTATTATTATTATTATTATTATTATTATTATTATTATTATTGGCATTTCATACTCTCTCTAGATAGGGAGCCCATGACAGATGTAGAACAGACTTAAAGACAACTGCATCATTAAACCCCACCCCAGCAGGGCTGACACCTCATGAAAGCTGCGAACCTAGAGCACACTTCACAGCCATCCAGAGATTCCACAAGCTGGAGAGTGTCCTTTCCAAGTCACACTAGTCTAAACCTCTTTGATGGACCTTAGCTGGCTGGTTTTTCCTTCTTGTAGGTCTAGTCTCAAAGTCTGCTTTGCATTTTGGCTTGTCAGAGAGTTTGCAGCACACACACACACACACACACACACACACACACACACACACTACCTTGTTGGTCAATAAGGCTTCTCTGCCAAGGTAAGAAAGATGCCGGGGTGGGAGGCCCAGATACCAATCAGACCATTTGAATACCTCTGAACCTGAAAGCCCAACTTGGTGAACCAATGAGTTTTAATGGGGTTACTTTCAGGAGCCTGGGTGAGGGTTACTTACAGTAGTAGGGGTGAGGGTTATTTTAGGAGTAGGGGTGAGGGTTATTTTAGGAGTAGGGGTGAGGGTTACTTACAGGAGCAGAAATGACTGACAACTAGCTGCATCTCCACAAGCCAAACTGCAAAGACCAGCTACCTGGAAGAGGTTCAGAGCAGCTGAGTCACTTGGGAGAGACACTTCTAGCCTGTTGCACTGTCAGGCTGTGCAGTATGATCCGGGTTCTCAGCTTTTGTGGGCTGCCATCTATACTGGGGTAGATCTGGGTGAGTTTGTATTGCTTTCACACCATGTGCTGAGGCGTTCCTGTATGTACTGCCATTGGCAGGAGAAGTGGACCCAGGATGGATAAGAATGAAAACTTGGTATAGCCAGACTTGGTCAGACTGGATCAAGACTTCAAGACTCTGATCCTGTGTTTTAATTTTTCCACACATTTAAACATAGTAGAACTTTGGGGAGAAAGTCTCCATATGACAATTTGTTTAACAAAGCTTCAGGGCTGGCTACATCTAAATTCCCTTGCAAAGTAGTAAAGCACCCGTGGCCTTTTCAATAAAAATGAACTCTATTGACTGACCAACAGAACTTAGGGCTAGGGCCTAGAGAGAAAGGATAGGTAATAGGCCTAAGTTCTTATCACTGAGAGACAAAGGCCCGTATTAGGGCCTAAACAATGCCCAGAATATTGGGGTGGGGTGGGAGAGATTAACGGGGCAGCTGGTTCTTAACAGAAGAGCAGAGGATCACCAGGTTATGACACCACTCCAGCATTCTAGTGCTCAGGCATCATTCACTTCCTTCCGCTGAGGAAAACAGACCCATGTGATTGACAACCCTGGTTTCCCAATGCTTTTTCTAAGTTGTTCTTCCTACAGACATCCATTGTTACAACAGAACTAGATGGGAGGAGACAATGAGAAAATGAAAATAATCAAACATTCATGTGCAGGGAATGTGGTTCAGGTCTTTGGATTTAAAGACAAGTCCCTAGAGAAGCTGGTGCCATGGAATTTCCAGAAAACTTCCTTTGCCTCCCCACATGGACACCAAAAGCCCCAATCCAAATGCCTGAAATCTACAGTTGTGAGATGCTATAAATGATCAAAGTAGTCGGACAGAGAATGTGTCATCCTCTTAGCTCTTGGTAGTGTAGCCTCCTTAGCTTTTAGTGGATCACTAAAAGCCACTGAAGTACTGGAAGTGCTTTAAAGCAAAGGGGTAAAAAGTACTCAACAGATACTCTGTAAAAACCAGTCGTAGGCCTTCATGGCTAGGAAATTTCTAAACAGTAAAATGACTTCAGGATATATCTCTTCAACATTAAATGGAGCAGAATTTAAAAAAAAAAAGATTTATAAGTAGATATAGTGATAACAGAAAATTACAAAGCAGAGAACACACACATACAAAAGAATCAAGACAGTGCTGTAGGTTCAACAGTATTCCATGAAGCTAGAAGATCTGTTAACTTTGATAACTAGCAAAATATCACTCATGTTTGTTTATAAATCTCTTATTTATTATATGACCACACTGTTTTGAATCCTTTTCCTTCTATGTACTGGAGACTCCTACAGACAGCCTTTAAGCATTCTGCATTTCTTTGCCAATCTTGTAACTGAGTATCTTGTTCCAGTCGATTTTGGTGCCAGTAACTAGAAGATGCCAGCACAATGTCTTGAATGTGGGGTGTGACATGGTTTGGTAATTTTCACTATTTGCTGTCTGATACTCATTTTTGCACTCTCTGTGATTTTAATAAACTCCTTGGCAGTTTGGACTTCATTAGAAAGTAACTGAGTCCTGAACATTCATGGAGGTTTTAATCTTGCATCATATTTTAACTCCAGGTTTTTTGCTGCTGTGAAAGGGTAATAACACACCCTCCTCAATTTGCATATCCAAGTCAAAGATAGTTTTTCCTGTTATTTTTGTTGTTAGAGGTAGAATTATGTTTGTGTGGCTATCTTCTTTTGAGTTTGTTGAAAGATTACTTTTTTTTTTTTTGCTTTTTCTAGTTTCCCTCTTTCTGTTGTTTCCCATCTATTATCCTTTGTAGAGTTGTATTTGTGGATAGATATTGTATAAATTTAGTTTTGTCATGGAATATTTTGTTTTCTCCATCAATGGAGAAAATGGTCTCAAGGAGTTATTTGAAGTTTTACTCTGTATGATTTCAAAAGTTTTCTTTCCTTTAGATTTTTTTTGAACAAGGTCACAATATATGTGTCCCAGGTTGACTAATACTCATACTCCTCTGTAAGCTTTGCAGTGCTAAGAATACAAGCAGGCACTACCATGCTTAACTTTAAAAATGCAGTCACAAAATACATTTTATATGTAAACTATAATGTAGTATATTTTGTATATGGGTAAAATGTAATGCGTATGGGTGACCCTGTGTAACCCATAAATGTTTAAATGTTTTACACATTTCTCTGGGTCACCAGTTGTCAAATATCTTGCTTTCCTTATTCTGTCTCATTCCTATGTGTGCCAATCCTAGGCACGTGTGTCAAGAGTAATTCCAATAAAGATGTGGATCTTGCTATTTCATATCAGATAATGACAAGAATTATATTTCGTACTTAATATAGAAGATATCAATACATTTAAAAATAGTTGGAACTCAAAAGTCGACAGAGGTACTTCCAGATTTTATAACTTAACCCATAATTATCCTCAGTGCATGGGCATGGGTTTCTTACTTATTAGTCTGCTCAACTTCTTGTTACAGAGATTATAGCATCTTTTAAAACGTCCTTGTAAACATTTGATTTCCTAAATTCTCTCATCTAATTCTAACAATTATTTTTATCCTGCATCTTCTTCCAGGATGACTCCTTTTGGGAAAACCTTAATAGTCTTGATATGTAGGATTCCTAATATGCAAGAAACATTCATTTGAAACTATACATCAGAAATATCCATTAGAAGTAGAGAGCATTATTTCTTAGTAAATTACCCCAGTTAGAAAATACCAAGTGAGGGAATTACAGGATAGATACATGCCCAGTGCTAGTGCTGATTAAGTCTTATTGCAAATATAACAATTGTGTGTGTCTTTTGTGTGGAATCTAAATAGTAAAAAGTGGGTAGAAACCCTCAATTGGGATTAAATAGTACCATAACATGGCTATGATGAAACACTATGACCTTAAGCAACTTGAGGAAGAAAGGGTTTGTTTCACTCATTCTTTGATATAATGGCTCATCTTCAAAATCAGCAAGGGCAAGAAGTGATAAACATCAGTACCATGAAGGCAGGAACTGATACAGATGCCATGGAGGAGTGCCATTAACTGGCTTGCTCCAGATGGTTTCCTCAGCTTGCTTTGTTATAGCCAAAAGGATTACCAGTTCAGGAAGGCCCCATCCACAATTGGCCATGCCCTCTCACATTAATGAATAAATAAGAAAATGCCCTGTAGGCTCACCTGATCTTACAGAGGCATTTTCTCAATTGAGCCTCTCTTCTCGCCAATGACTCTAGCTTGTGTCAAGTTGACATAAAACAAACCAGCACACCTATTCAATGTTTTCTCTTCTTCCTAAAAGTGGCAATGTGAGTTTAAAGATTATTAACGTTTCTAGTTATAAACCCTTTAAAAAATTTTAACTACTTTTAAGTAGCAGGCTTTATTCGATATTTTTTATTCTAGCTTACTAAGTCAGTGAATAGCTGCATGTGAAAATAAAAATATTATATACAGTTCCTGGTAATTTTTATGGTATGCCTACTAATAGAAGGTTTGAATTTAGTTAATATTTGCCAATAAATTTTTTTAGGTAGTAAAATTATCTAACAATCCACAATGGCCTTTAATTCAGAAAGCTTGTAATAAGTACAAATAAACCTCTCTTGCACTGAAAATAGATGATAAAACGAATACAATAACATTTCTGCAACATGTGGGGATCTTGCTCTCTACCCCTATTTCTCAAGTAAGACTTTTATACTCTTACTCTTCACTCTGTTCTTGACTAACCTCATACTGACTTGAAGTGATCATCATCTGGACTGTGAGCATATCTCTTTCTAAGAGAGTTGGTTCAATAAATGTGTACCTTAAGCCTTGTGAAATTTCCATGGAAGAACTTCTGCTCAAGGATTTAAAAACAACAGTGAAAATAACAAGACGTTTTGATAAACCATGAAAAAGAGCTTAAGAACAGTTTCTCTGAAAGGAGCAAAGCCTGAAGATTTATCCTGTAAAATATCTTGCCCCATCCAAATGGTAGTTCTGTCCTTATATTAGCCAGGATCCTTTCTTAATGCAGCATTCAACTACTTTTTAATTTCCTATCACTTGCAACCAAAAGAATCCTAAACAACTGATTTAGATATAGATAATGTGAGACCTTTTACTATATTGTGTGTTTTTCTAGCAAACTGTAGAAATGCATGTATGATGGAGAATGGAGCAGGTACAATAGCACTAAATAGGAATTCAGGTAAACTTATGGACTGGAAGACTCAGGAAGTCAATGCAATGGGTCTTAGTTTTCTTCGTATAATTTTTGCTTTTAATTGCCAACATAATATACTACACTTTGAAACTTCTTAATATCTAATACATTATTATCATTAAGTAGCTAGTTAGATATGTTCATTTTTGGAGGTCATTGGAGATGAACTTTCCTTCATGATATGTAGCTTGTCAAACTAAGAACTCAAGTTAATTGTCAAAAAAAATACAAACTAAATTTCACTGCTGTCCCCAGAATGGCCAGACCCTTTTAGGAAGGTCATTAATAGATAAGGATTTAAAGCTCATCAGGTCACAATTTGCTCAGGGATTTCTATTTCAATGCTCTACTATTAACCTCTCCCATTAGAGTCAATTGCAATGGGTCTGCTAATCATCAACTAGGGCAGAAAACAGCCCTCTGGCCATAGGCTGTTACAGATTGTGGCCAGTATCCACTATCACTCCAAGTGTGTTCTATTTTTATCCTACTTAAGCTAAGTCTGTTTTCTCTACTACTTTCTGTGTGTATCTTCAGTTCTTTTGATGGAGATTATAAAGACCAAGGAACACAGGAAATCTAGATTGAGACTCTGGTAATGTGGTGATATTGCAATATAGTCTTTTAAAAATATGGGTTATTTGTACATAAAATATCTGATAATTGCTGAAACGCAGATTTGGAGTTAAAAATATTTACTTACAGGGTTTGAGAAGCAGAGGCAGGCAGTCTTTCTTAGTAAGAATGGGGACCTGAATTTAGACACAGTACTCAAAGTCAAAGTGTACCCTGTGTTCTAGAAAACTCAGCAGCAGGGTACTAGGCAGAGAAATGGAAATCCCTGGAGTTTGTTGGCCCCTAAGCTATCTTAAAACTAGGGTGCTCCATTTCACAGAGAGACTGACTCAAACGTATAAAAAGGTAACCAATATCCTACTTTGACTTCTATGCATATGAATTGGCACACATATCCACATACAACATGTGCTAATAGCCATATACAAATATGCAAATAGAAAAAAAGGTCTTCACCTACAATCAATATTAATGTGTAATGGACATATTTTATGATTAGTTTTTGATCATAATAAAAATAGCTTATTATTAGTTTGTGATCATAGAAATTCAGGAGCTCTAAAATCCATCAGCAAAGTGTAAATAATTATGCTATCAAGTGAGTAAATTTCTGTAGCAATTTAGTAATTTATGTAAAATTTTAGTCATTCAATAAATATCAACAACTATTGTAACAACTGTGAGAGGCCAAACCTACTTCTTCTTGGGTCCAGTGTCCATTTTAAAAGAGAAAGGGTCTGAGAACTTGACTTGGCAGATGCATCCGAGTTCCAGGAAGAACTATATTATTTGTCTCTGTCCCATCCTCCAGAGTTACTTCCTAGCTACTCCCTAGAAACAGCCAATCAAGATTCGTCTGGTAGTTTCAGATGTAGTTTAAGATCGTTTGTGATAATTGTTCGTAGGTTTGCTTCACAGCACCCATCTGTAAGCTTAAAGGGCAACACATGTCATAATGGCTATCCAAGCTGATGTTTGCTAGTCTGGATACCTCCTCTGTTGCTCACCATTTCCTGTAAAACTTCACCCCCTCCTATCCTGCTGCATCTGTGAAGGCAGGGAGCCCAAGCTTGAGCTTGAATAAAGACCCTAGTGTGATTGCATCGAAATTGGCTCCTTGGTGGTCTTTTGGGGGTTCACAAAATGGGCAAACAACTAAATGTTTGTCTTAGTCAGGGTTTCTATTCCTGCACAAACATCATGACCAAGAAGCAAGTTGGGGGTGGAAAGAGTTTATTCATCTTACATTGCTACATTGCTGTTTGTCACTAAAGGAAGTCAGGACTGGAACTCAAGCAGGCCAGGAAGCAGGAGCTGATGCAGAGGCCATGGAGGGATGTTTCTTACTGGCTTGCTTCCCCTGGATTGGTCATCTTGCTTTCTTATAGAACACAAGACTACCAGGCCAGAGATGGTACCACCCACAAGGAATCCTTCCCCCTTGATCACTAATTGAGAAAATGCCCCACAGCTGGATCTCATGGAGGCAGTTTCCCAAGTAAAGCTTCTTTCTCTGTGATAACTCCAGCCTGGGTCAAGTTGACATTCAAAACCAGCCAGTACAGTGTTCTTCATATTAATAATGCTTACTTCTTACTATGTGGTTTCAACTTTCATGATTTTGCTAAATGATAAATTGTATAATTTAGTTTTACACAAAAATCCAGTTGAGTATCGATGTGCATTAACTAGTCATATAAGAATTTCTCATCAAATATCTATGAATGTTACTGGCAGCTGTATATAATACATTAATAAATAGACATATAGATGAATGGTAGATAGATGATAGATAGATTGATAAATAGATAAGTGTTAGAGATATATACTATATAAAAACAAGGACCAATATACATAGAAAATTAAGTTTGAGGTATAAAATTATTTGTTTCAGTTCTTTTCTAATAATTGCCCCTATAACCTTTCACTTCAGCTCAACAAAATAGTTTACTTCTTTTACCACTTTTTGATGGTAAAACTCAATCAAATGACTTGTTGTGGCTCATAAGACTGAAACTTATTGTTGAATTCATATAAATCTCCCCCTGCCCCACACACATGTCAAGTTGTGGATACTATATTAGTTTTATTAGTCTAAGAAAGATTTTTAGACTAATCGGACATAAACCTCAGCATAATAAATTCAGTCTTGGCCACCATATCCTTTTATAAGTAAGAATACATGTTGTATTCTGCTGACATTTGAGGTAGTTTATTATTAGCACAATTGTGGCAATAACTTGTATGAAACTCTAAAGAAGAGTTTTTCATGTAATTGACAAATAACTCACACAACTGATTTTGTATTCATAGAGAATTTGCCCTATGTTTGCAAATTGTCCTAATAAAAGTGAATCTATTATGCTTTATGTAATAAAAATCCTTACAGACAGAGAAATATTAACTTTGCATAATAGATTACAGTTAAAATTGTAATTTATTTCATTATGAGTTACTATTTCTATATATGTTACATATATACCACTGATGTTTTGACCTACTGCCCCCCATCACTCTGACCTCCTGCACCTGCCAGCCTGCTACCTCCTGCTTCCCTTATTGCCTTGGAAGGAAGACACTACACAATTTTAGCATATTAAAACCAGTCAGATAACACAACTGTTGGACGAAGAATATCCTATTCTTCTTAGCCTCCACCATCTGCAGGGGCTACAAAGTATTGGTCCATGAGACCTATTTTCTATCTACTCCACTACCTATTCTGAATGTCCTGTCTTCTCTGTGTCCCCGTCTCTTCCTGTCTGGCCAGGAAATCCCACCTTATCCTTCACCCAGTGATTGTCTTCTGCCTTTTTTTATTGATCCAATCAATGAATAATTAAGGAACAAGATTTTAGTAATTAGCTCCTCCTCTCCCAACACACACACACACACACACACACACACACACACACACAAACACATTTGGTTTCATCCACATATATATCTGGGTTACACATTCAAACCTTCTGCTGGCAATCTATAAAAAGCACGTGGAAGAAGAAAGTTTCTCTCTCTCTCTCTCTCTCTCTCTCTCTCTCTCTCTCTCCAGTCCCTCCCTCCCTCCTCCCTCTCCCTCCTCATGCTCCCTCTCTGTCTTTCATTCTCTGTCTCATTGCCTTCTTGCTACAACTCTCATTAACAAGTCTACTTCTTTACTAACTTTAAAGCTTACTTCTTAGGAATTCTGACATATACTCAAGACCAGCTGAGACATCTGAATTGTTGGACTGAACAACTAATGATTCTTCAATGTTTCCTTGGTAGACAGCCATTGTTGGACTATCTAGACCACAGCCTGTGTCTGTAAACTGTTCTAATAAATCTCATATATTCATACTATAAGTTGGGTTCCTCTAGATACCCCTAACTAACAGATTTTGGTACCAAGATAGTGGGTTATTGGTGTGGCAGACTTGACCATGTTGCTTTGGGAAGGATTGTGGCAGAACTTTGGATCTTTGTACTAGAAAAGTCACTGGCCTTTAGAGATCTATGGGCTGTCCTATAGCTGTAGGAGCTTGGAGGATAGTAATATTGAGAACAATTTGGATGATGGGGGCTTGGCTTGTAAAGTTTCAAAGGAAAACAAAAACTACAAGACCGACTTCTTTGTATGAAGAATCTGTGGTGTTTGGTCAGCCAGAGCTGAAGAATCAGCTGTGATTAATAAGAGAACCACTAAAGCAAAACATTTGCTCTGCTGGGACAAAGGGTGTTGGTTAACCAGGGCTAAAAAATAAGCTGTGGTTATGAAGAGACCAGTGTCATCAAGGTGAAATCTTCTGGGAAGTATTTCCTGAAAATCAGCACACATAAGCTATGTTCCAGAGGGGACCAGAGTTGTACCTTGTGCTACCAGCAGACCTTGGTAGCATAAGAGTCATTCAGGTGGTATTGGTTTTGAAGGTGTGAAGGGGTCATGATGAGCCTCTGAGGACTGTTACTATGTACCAGGGTTGGAGTTCCTGAAGAGAGCCAGGAAAAGAATATTGCTGAATGTGTAGCCAAGTTGAAGCAAAAAGATCCTAGTATGTTGGAGATGTCAGTATCATGGAATGATGACCAATAAGAACAGCACCAGATGAGTGAATGGGTTGGGGAAAGAGAGGAGGGACTGATAAAGAGCTGTAAAGTTAATAAATAATATTTTTTAAAAAACTTTTAAAATTTGTTTTCTTTTTCTTTCTCTTCCTTCCCCCAGCCTACAGGTCATTTGTGCACATATTATCGCTCTGGTTTTCCGAATTTCTGAGTGTGTAAACAGATGTGTCTCTGCATCTATATCTATCTGTTCTTGTGCCTATTCTGGGCCTCTTTCCTTCTGTTTGTTTTGTCCTTTTCCAATATATTTGCTTTAATTTCCCTTTATATTTTATTTTATATCACTATCCCTTACATGTAGAGAGAATATCTTTTGTACTATATGGATACATCACCTGTCAATCATAAAGCTTATGTTCTATGGCTTAGGCGGGAAATAGAAGGTGGGACAACTGAAAGGAGGAAGGATTCTGGGATAGATCCAGGTGCAAGAGGGTTTCACATAGAAAAAAATGTGACAAGATAGATGCATGGACCCTGAGAACAGGTAATCAGCCAGGTGGCAGACCATAGATGAAAGTAAATGTGATAATTTAAAGTATAATCTAATAAGAGAAGAGCCTATCCATATGGCCAACATATTTGCAAATATATTTTGAATCTGAGTTATTCAATTTGAATATTTGAATCTTTATTTCTTGGAGCATGGGGCTGGAAGAAGGAACTGAGCCTAACTTCTAAACTTAGATGCCAGTTAATTATCTAAGGAGAAACAGAAAGAGTGTCATTCAGGATGGGAGGGATGATGGGGAGGAACAGGAAAGAGAAGAGAGATGGAGAACCACAACCAAAAAGTGTATGAACCACCAGGAGAGAGCTGGTCTCCCAGGAGTGCAGACATGCCTGTGAGCACAGGTAAGACCACCACTCTGCTCAGAGGGAACTGCCTAGAATACTCAGGACACAGGAACCCAGGAGGAGCCTGGGACCAGATTTTTCTGGTTTACATTTGTACTGGGAACTGATCCTGTGCAACAGCGCCCACAGCTGAGCCTGTGCCACAGCACTCCATACTCAAATACCTCCAAAAGAGAGCAGGTCTCCTAGGAATGCTGATATGCCTGTGAGCATAGGTAAGACCACTGCTTTTGCTCAAATTTCTGGCCAAAGAGGCAATTGCCCATAGCCATCAAGACACAGAACCACGGAACAGCTGGGGACAGGATCCTTCCTGTTTCTTCTGTTCCCCAGAGCTGACCCTATGCCACAGGTCTCTATATCCAAATTCCTCCCAGAGAGAAGTAATCTCCCAGGAGTACTGATAAGACCAGCTAACATCACACCAGAGATAACCAGATGGCGAGAACCAAGAACAGAAACCAAGGTTACTTGGCATCATCAAAAATGAGTTCACCCACCACAGTGAGCCCTGGATACCCCAACACACCAGAAAAGCAGGACTGTGATTTAAAATCATATCTCATGATGATGATAAAGAACTTTAAGAAGGACATAAATAACTCCCATAAAGAAATACATGAGGACACAGGCAAACAGCTAGAAGCCCTTAAAGGGGAAACACAAAAATCCCTTAAAGAATTACAAGAAAACACAACCAAACAGAAGAAGGAGTTGAACAAAACCTTCTAGGATCTAAAAGTGGAAATAGAAACAATAAAGAAATCACAAAGGGAAACAACGGTTACATTTGAATGGGTTACCAGGTTCCCTGGAAGGAAAGCTGGGGATAGAAATGGGGTGACAGGAGAAACGTGGAGCCAAGACGAATTTCCTGTTCAAGGCTCAAAGTATAATGGAGGGGGAGACCCTTCCCCCAAAGGCTGGAAACAGGTCCGAAGAACTGGTTCACTTGTTCTGCAGGTGGCTGGTACCTCAGGGAACTGCTGGTCCTTGGAGAACAATGGGCTTCACCTTGGTCTGAGCACTCCATCCTAGGTGGAGCAGTTTTATGGCTAATACAGGAATTCTCGCTAGAAGGCTGGGACAGCAACTTCACCTTGGTCAATGTCAAGTTTCTGCCAGGTGGCAGAGCACCCTAATACCGCTCTCTACAGGCAACCCTGTAGATAGAAAAACCTAAGAGAGAGATCAGGAGCCATAGATGCAAGCATCACCAACAGAATATAAGATATAGAAGATAGAATCCCTGGTGAAGAACATACTGTAGAAAACATTGACATAACAGTCAAAGAAAATGCAAAATGCAAAAAGCTCCTAACCCAAAACATCCAGGAAATATAGGACACAATGGTAACTTGAAACCTAAGGATAATAGGTATAGAAGAGAGTAAAGATTCTCAACTTAAAGGGCCAGTAAATATCTTCAACAAAATTACAGAAGAAAACTTCCCTAACTTAAAGTATGAGATACTCATAAACATGCAAGAAGCTTACAGAAATTCAAATAGATTGGACCAGAAAAGAAATTTCTTCTGCCACATAATAGTCAAAACACCAAGTGCATAAAACAAAGAAAGAATATTAAAAGCATTAAGGGAAAAATATCAAGTAACATATAAAGGCAGACCTATCAGAATTACACCAGACTTCTCACCAGAGACTATGAAAGCTAGAAAATGCTGGGCAGATGTTATACAGACCCTAAGAGAACACAAATGCCAGGCCATACTACTATATCCAGCAAAACTCTTAATCACCATAGATCGAGAAAACAAGATATTCCAAGAAAAAAAAAACAAAGTTAGACAATATCTTTCCACAAATCCAGACCTACAAAGGATAATAGATGGAAAACACCAACACAAGGAGGAAAACTACACCCTGGAAAAAGAAAGAAACTAACCTTCTTTTAACAAACCCAAAGATAGCCACACAAACATAACCTCAAAAATAACAGAAAGCAACAATCACTCTTCCTTAATATCTTTTAATATCAATGGACTAATTCCCAATAAAAAGACATAGACTAACAGACTGGATATGTAAACAGGACCCCCCACCGCCAAAAACAACAACAACAACAAAATAAAAACTCCACAGGATCCAGCATTTTGCTGCATACAGTGTTAAAGACAAACACTACCTCAGAGTAAAGGGCTGGAACACAATTGTCCAAGCAAATGGTAACAAGAAACAAGCTGGAGTAGGCATTCTAATATCAAATAAAAGCAACTTCCAACCAAAAGTTATCAAAAAGTATAAGTAAGGATACTTCATATTCCTAAAAGGAAAAACCTACCAAGAAGAACTCTCAATTCTGTACATTTATGCTCCAAATGCAAGGGCACTCACATTCATAAAAGAAACCCTACGAAAGCTCGAAGCACACATTTCTTTTTACACAATAATAGTGAGAAAACTCAATATCCCACTCTCATCAATGGGCAGATTATGGAAACAAACTAAACAGAGACACATTGAAACTAACAGAAGTTATGGACCAAATGGATTTAACAGATATCTATAGAACATTTTATTCTTAAACAAAAGAAGATTGCTTCCTCTCAGCACTTCAGAATACCTTCTCCAAAACGACCATATAATTGGTCACCATATAATAGGCCTCAACAGATACAAGAATATTGAAATAATCCTATGTGTCCTATCAGATCACCATGGACTAAGGCTGGTCTTCAATAGCAACAAAAACATTGGAAAGTCCACACACACATGGAAACTGAACAACGCCCTACTAAATGAGAACTTGGTCCAGAAAGAAATAAAGAAATTAAAGACCTAGAATTTAATGAAAATAAAGGCACAAGATACCTAAACTTATGGGACACAATGAAAGCAGTGGTAAGAGGAAAACTCACATCTCTGAATGCCTCCAAAAAGAAACTGGAGAGAGCATAAACTAGTAGTTTAACAGCACATCTGATAGGTCTGGAAAAAGAAGAAGATTATTTCCTGCTGTCTACTCCCAAGAGGAGTAGACAGCAGGAAATAATCAAACTCAGGGCTGAAGTCAACCAACTAGAAAGAAAAAGAACTATACAAAGAATCAACCAAACCAGGAGCTGGTTCTTTTAGAAAATCAAGATAGATTAACCCTTAGCCAGACTAACCAGAAGGCACAGAGACAGTATCCAAATTAACAAAATCAGAAATGAAATGGGAGATATAACATCAGAAACCGAGGAAATTAAAAAATATCATCAGATCCTACTACAAAAGCCTATACTCAACAAAACTGGAAAATCTGGATGAAATGGACAATTTTCTAGACAGATATCAAATATCTAATATTAAATCAGGGTCAGATAAACTATCTAAACAGTCCCATTACCCCTAAAGAAATAGAAACAGTCATTCAAAAGTCTCCCAATCAAAAAGAGCTCAGCACCAGATGAGTTTAATGCAGAATTCTATCATAATTTCAATGACCTAATACTAATACTCTTCAAACCAATCCACAAAATAGAAACAGAAGGAATACTATCCAATTCATTCTTTGAAGCCATAGTTACACTGTGTATTCTCCCTTGGAGATGGAATGGTTTCTATCTAATCAGGAACCTGTCGCAATTTCCTTTCATAAAGGACTTCATAAGATACTTTTTTTTCTATTTTCATCATGTTCCAAATAGATTTTAAAACCTGTTTGAGTGTGTACTACTTTTAGCTTCCAAAGATATCATTTATATTTAATGGACATTTAATTATTATAAATTATTTTGATGACTTAAAAATGTCAATATTGAGTTATATATTTTAAAATAAATTTTATTAGTTTAATCTAAAAAGAAAGGAACCTATTATTTATGGAAGTTGGAGGCTGATAAGGAAGGTCTGGATTTTTTTATTAATTTATTTGGAGTCATTAAATAACTATATCAACAAATATATTGTATGTATAAAGATTTTTCAAAAATAAAAGTAAAAGAGTTCAATGCAATTACTACCTGTTTACTGTTGCCTTCCTATGTTCCTTCTCATTTAAGATGTCACATATCAATTATCTTATCAGAACTAATGATTCTTAGCAACACAAAAGCTCTGTTCAGAAGAATAACTACCGAGGAGAAGCCCTGTACTGGAGGATCTCCCTGCAAAAGATGAATGTCAAGAGGAAAATATAAGAGAAGGAAGAAATAGTGGAAGATAGAGAGAACGGGGTACCAAAATTGAAGACAAACTGATATTGGTTGTCTAGTCTTACACAGCAGTCTATATTTGCAGACTGCAGTAAGTCAGCAATACACCTTGCCTGAATTATCTGAAATGATCAAACTATAAATGCATATCTGAACTTTCATTGTAGTGGTGACTTAACTCATTTGACTTTTCCCCTTACAGGTATATGCTTCCAAATCAATTCTTGAGTTGTATTAAAGTTGACTCCAATTAAAAAGGGAACAATGGCTCATTTTTTATAAAAGAAATTATTTATTTTAAACTCCAGATTTTATTCTCCTCATGGTCTAACCCTCGACTCTTCCATATCCTATATCTCCTCCCTGTCCCCCTGCCTCCATGAGGATGCCCCTCATCAGATCTCTAAACTCCCTTGTGCCTCCAGTCTCTTGAGGGTTATGTAAATCTTCTCTGATTGCACCCAGACCTGGCAGTCCTCTGAAAGTATATGTGTTGGGGGCCTCAAATCAGCAGGTATGCTGCCTTGTTGGTGGTCCAGTGTTTGAGAGATCCTAGGGGTCCATGTTAGTTGAGACTGCTGGTCCTCCTACAGGGTCATGCTCCTCAGCTTCTTCCAGCTTTTGCCCAATTCAACCATAGGGGTTCAGCAGCTTCTGTCCATTGGTTGGGTATAAATATCTGCA